>CM023619.1:14837193-15357193 GCA_013358685.1 Antennarius maculatus | reverse complement strand
TATTTTTACAGTGGTTGCACATAGATGTTTGATTAATAACAGTAATAACTGTTAATAACCAAAACTTAAATTGTGTTTTGATAGGTTAATTATTGTAAAATAAAGGAATGCAAATTTTAAGAAATAATAAATGGGTAATAGAAGGATCTTTAATCTTTAATTGAATGCAAATTTTAGAGGCAGAAATAGCCTCAAGAAAGACAGTTTGACAGGCAGTTGATTGTTTAGCATCTGATCTTCATTTCAACTCAACAAATTTACTTATGCGATATAATGCTCCAGTCAACTCCCTGTATTTTGCTGCTGTAATCCATTGTGGTTTTTAGAACTCATATCGACTCTTGCTTCAGCTTCACCCGAGCTGCCTTTCCAAGCTTTTGCCCGTGCGACTTTATATCTATAAGCTCTAACACTGAAGACTAGTCTGCCACCTGTCCTGCAGCTGCCCTTTTCTCAACCCATCATCACAAGGTCAAAGATAAGCAACAGCAACAGTAATATATAGAATATATAGCTGTGGAAGAAATTCAGTGTCTGAATTATATTTTCGGGTCAAATTCTTGACACTGGGTTGGTGTCATTGTGTTAGTATTCAGCAGAGTGGGAATAAAACTCAACAATCTACTATCCACATAAGATTATACAGTTTGCATTATATGTATGATCGCTCATATTATATATAAATTTGATTTTATAAAGGTTACCATGAGCAACATTTATCAGATGACAAATATATAAATATCACAGTATGTTCAGTAGTAGGTCAAAGGCTGACTCACAGTTGTGTTTAACTCAAAGAGAAAGTTTACTTCTAGTCGAAAGAAGTGCCCTGTCTTACTTGGCAGAAGTTTTAAAAGATCGATGTCTAATGTTACATTAAATATGAAGCTGGAGTCAGGAGCAAATTAATTTTGTTGAGCCTAACGATTGAAGGCAGTATTAACAAGCTAGTTTTGTCACCCAAAGATCAAAAATATGCTTAAAAAACACAAATTGCATTATTTTTTGTATGAATTAATCAAATAAGATACTGCTTTTTCATGGTTTCAGTATATATGCTAATCTAAGATAAGACACTTCCTGTCAGGTCTGGCTCTGTAAAGCCACTACTTTCCATAAATGTTGAAATATAACTCTGGCCATATAAACAAGTTGTGTCATAATTAAACACAATGAAGCATGTACATTTTGTTTGCTTCAGTAATGCGTTTGGATTCAGCGGAACAATTGTGAGCAATTTGATGTAGAGCGCTAACAAACCCCTGGCAGAGCCTGAGATTTAATGAACATGAAGTCCTAATAAAAATTCTGAAAACATACAACTAAATGCTAATACAGGAGGAGGCTGAGGACATTCAAAGAGTTTAATTGTTGGAAGTAGGCAGCAGAGTAGGTGAGGATGCAGTGCTTTGTATCGTGGATGCAGACTGCCAAAAGTTCCTTTGGATCACCTATTGAGAGAGATACGTGGTAGACATAATTGATTTGAGAGTGTTTGCTACAAGCAGCTGTAAAATGACTTCCGTGCCTGCCTGAACACATCCCAAGCAATTTTTGTAACTGATTTAATAAAGGTGCCATTTTTTGATCATATTCTTTTTTTTCACAACCCCAGGAGCTATTCCTATTAAAGCAGTGCTTCTCAATTATTTTCTGTTGCGTCCCCCCCTAGCAAGAAGGAAACAATTCACGCCCCACCTCACCCCCCACTCTTCGCCACGACTATAAATAATATCAATTGACTATAAAATTGTTAAGTACACCTCTGCATAACATTGTATTCTTATTAACAATAAAGAAAACAAAAAAGAAAAAGAAACCATAGTTCAATTTATACCAAAGAATAACGTTATTAACATTAGTGCATCAATTTGCCTGAAATAAATAAAGCTTGTTTGAACTGTAAACAGTTTTCACCAACTTATTGCACCATTTGATACTGAAAATTAAAATTAAATAAAACCAATAAATAATAAAACATTCAAATTCAGTTCAGCAACATTAACTGAGGAGCACAATATATAAAACACCTTAACCTACAAAACAAAAATGAATAAAATAATTTGTGATTTTTAAAAAAAAAATCAAAATAAGGAAGTCGGAATTAATGGCTATATACTGAGCTCGTTTAGGAAGTGAACAGCTTTTCAAAGCGAGGTTCCAGCTCTGCTATGGTGCGGGTGTTTTTTGCACTGAGCAGTTTGGTACTCCACCTTATTATGTATGATGTTAACAGAGCTCGCTGGTTTACTGAAGCAGCATTCGCAAAGCGGCAGTAGTAGGCACGTTTTCGCTAAAAAAAAAAAAAAAATCCAGCGGCTCATCAGCGTGATTGGAGTGTAATGTCTTCAAGTTCCGCCTTAATTTATTTAGCTTCATGCTGTCCGCTGCCAGCATGTTTAAACATAGTAACCACACCACTCTCTCCTCGTCTCCCACTGTAGTCACAGTGAATCCCAGCGCTACAGACCCTTCTTCGAAGTTCCTCGAGCTAATACTCACTGCGCACACCTGACAATCAGAGCGCCACTGCCACCTACTGTAGTGGATGTGCAATTACACTTTATTTTAGTACGGCAAAAAAAGAATGTTGTGCAGGGTCACGCCTGCCGCGCCCCTACACGCATACACCGCCCCCCCCCCCCCTCGAGGTGGGCGCCCCTCACTATTTGAGAAACTCTGCTTTAAAGGAATGAATCCAATTTCTTTTTACAATACCCACACCAAGGCTACGCAAGTCCTTGGCACAGATGAATCTGAGGCATGAGCCAGAGAAAGTTAATCTGAAAGAGGAGTCTGTTCATCTTTACGTCAACACCCTCAGCTGTCAATCGAAGATCTTGCTGCATCTGTCCTGACAGTTGTAGTTACTATCGTCTTCAAATGACCTCAGACAAAACCCACACAGACACGAACAATAGCAAACACATGATGAGTAATAATGGCATGGTAAGTGTATCATCCTATCAACAAAGATGATGTCAGCCTCTTTATCTTCATCAAAATGGAAAATTTCAGGCTTTGTTAATGTGTTTAAACAGTGTTTTAAGTCTTTAAGTGTTTAAAGTCTGTAGACTCTAAATGCTGAGACAAAGCTTTTAATTGGATGGAGCTGTTAAACTGATTTTTTTTTAGACCACACGTCTACTGTTAATTTTTTAAAATAAATTTTGATTGCTATACATTTTAGTAGTTATTTTTCCAATTCATCAAAACATGAAGTTGACCTAATAGGAGCCATGGAAACCTATCATGACAGTCCTCTGGACACCAATCCATCCACTATTGAGTTATTTCAGTGGATAACGATGAAAACTTTGACCTGTTGATGAGACTGTAAGAAGAGTTAGGGAGCCAATGATACATTATCTCTGTAATATTCAAAGACATATGAAAATAATCTTTTATTTGTTTATATCCTTTATTTTTATGTCTTCATATGCCATATATCACAGAGTAGCAGAGTCTGGGTGAGAGTAATGCCAGGCTACATCAACAGACTTCTTTGTTGTACAATTAGATCAGCAGTTATTTAAGTAATGAATAGATGACAGCTTTGTAATATCAGCAGAGAAGTCTCCCAGTGTGAAAAATAACAGGCTGAGGTACTTTTATATCAAGCAATTCAAAGAATGAGGTACAACAACCTCTGAGCAGAGCAACAAACAACTGCATCATATTAAGTGACTTTGTCTTTTAGTGGTATTGTCATGCGTGAGCAGAGCATTGTGTTGTAAATCTTTAGCAAAATTGAAGCTAATAAAAAGGATGGATCGCTGTAACATGAGTCAACAAGTCTGGACTGTGACAGGTTTATTGAGCCGATTCATTCAGAGAGATGAACCCTTAGCTGCTGTGCACACAGATAAGGGATGATTGCAGAGGACTGCAGCCAAATACTGAAACACAAACCTGAACAAGTGACTTTCAAAATTACCACAATGAGGAGTGACTACGTGAAGGACAAACATGTTTCTTCATCTTCGTGTCTCTCCATTTATTGGCAGAATATTAGTTTCTATAATTCAGAAGTGCCTCCTTTTATTTCCTGTATCTGTCAGTATGAAATATCTGAGATGATATACCAGACAATAACTCCTGTCTTTGGGTTCAGTAATTTGGTTGGTCAGACTGATAGTCCAGAGCTTATGGTAGCTTTGGTCATCTGTAAGTCTTGAGGGAATGTGACATTGATGAGAAAATTTTATTTGTCAGTAATTGCTGTTGGAAGCATTATGGGGTCATGTGGTGTCAAAATGGGAATGGGGCTAGTTTTGATGATATGGGCCTACAGCAGCAGGTTACTTTATTGTTGCTTTTATTTGTTTATTTTATTATTAACTATAAAGCCAGCAATGTGATTTGATTGCGATGGAGAATGAACTCATGCATGGGATCGGCCTGCAGTTTCAACAGTGAAAAAGTGTTCTAATCTAAAGCCCAAATTCCGAAGTTTGTTGACAAGTGTGTTCAGAAACAGATGAACATTAGGAAGGATCATTGATTCATGAATATTTTGGAATAATTAACAGCAACTTGAGGTCTGTGAACAAAGACTTCTTTCTTAAAGTCTAAACAAGTTAGTTTCCATTAGACAGAAAGAAAATGAGAAAGTTCAGGGCAAATAAATTATCTAGAAAAAAAAATACTCAAAACCAAAATTTGTTTGTAAGGATATGTCTGACAAAAGTAATGGATTACAGGAAGGTGCACATGGTCAACACATTTCGCTAGATGACACTGAGCAGCATGTGTGTATGCCAAAACTTTTTGTTTAGAGACCACAGGATTGATTTCTTCTTATGAGGGTGTTACTTGGATATTTTTCCTTCAATATTTAAGCCATCTTAAATGCAATTATTGGACTTCCATGAGTATGCATATTTCAAATCCTTCAAATGTGACATCCCATAGGGCAAAGTTCTAAGCCCCTTGTTTCAATGTTTTATTTCAATCTCTGACTGTATCTGTTGAGCTACCTTTAATCAAAATAAATGTAAACAATGTTATAATTCTGTTTTAAGTATAGTATATTTTAAGAAAGAAAGAAACACACCTTTATTGTTCCTCTGTGGGGAAATTATCTTTACACTCTTTTACTGGTTGAACATGCATTTTACAGTATGTGTTAGTACAGGTCCCTGAAACAAACACACAACAAACACCAGGGGCCTGTAAGCAAGTAATTAATACAGGTAGAGTGATGGACAGCAACTTCTTGGTGCGTCCCGAAATGAGCAGCTTGTAGGGGGGTGGCACCTGGCTCGAGGGCAGCTCAGCAGTGCTCAGGAGATGGGCTGAGTATGACTGGTTGGACGCGGAAATCGAACCGCCGATATTTGATCATAAGACGCCCACTCTACCAACTGAGCTACTGCCACCCCAAAACTATGTGCCCAACATCCACTATAAAATAACTATATTTATTGTATAAAACTAAGTACTGTGTAATTTTCAATAAAGGCACTTACAAACTATTCTGTAACTACAGTTAAGTTTAAGTAACAAGAAAAAAAGCAGCCCTAAGTGCCTGACAATTTATTTTAGACATACTTTTGACTTTGATTTCTTAGAGTTACCTTTACCTCCTTCCTGTATTTAAATGTTAGCTTGGCACAATGACTGAAAAATGCTCTTTAAATTTACACTTCCAAAGGAGTCATACTATTTTTTATTTTATTTTAATCTTTCTTTATAGCATGAAATTCATCTTGAAGAAGCTTGGATTCTTCCTTTAATTTCTTCCTAGTGTTCCTGACTCTACATCTGTTTTTAGTGGTTGTGTAAATATAACAAGATTTGTCTGGATCCAAATTTAACACACAGATTAACTATATAATTTTAATTTCAAATATACTACAGCAACATACTGTCTTCTTCTTTTCCTTTCGGCTTTTCCCTTCAGGGGTCGCCACAGCGAATCAACCGCCTCCATCTAACCCTGTCCTTTGCATCCTCTTCTCTCACACCAACTACCTTCATGTCCTCTTTCACTACATCCATAAACCTCCTCTTTGGTCTTCCTCTAGGCCTCCTGCCTGGCAGTTCAAAACTCAGCATCCTTCTACCAATATATTCACTATCTCTCCTCTGGACATGTCCAAACCATCTCAGTCTGGCCTCTCTGACTTTATCTCCAAAACCTCTAACATGTGCTGTCCCTCTGATGTACTCATTCCTGATCCTATCCTTCCTGGTCACTCCCAAAGAGAACCTCAGCATCTTCATCTCTGCTACCTCCAGCTCCGTCTCCTGTCTTTTCCTCAGTGACACTGTCTCTAGACCAAACAACATCGCTGGTCTACAGTTTTGTACACCTTTCCTTTCATTTTAGCTGAAACTCTTCTATCACACATCACACCTGACACTTCTCTCCACCCATTCCATCCTGCCTGTACACATTTCTTCACCTCTTTTCCCCACTCTCCATTGTTCTGGACTGTTGACCCTAAGTACTTAAAATCCTCCACCTTCTTGATCTCTTCTCCCTGTAACCTCACTCTTCCACTTTGGTCCCTCTCATTCACACACATGTACTCTGTCTTACTGCGGCTAACCTTCATCCCTCTCCTTTCCAGGACAAACCTCCACCTCTCTAGCTTCTCCTCCACCTCGTCCCTACTCTCACTGCAGATCACAATGTCATCTGCAAACATCCTAGTCCATGGAGATTCCTGTCTAACCTCGTCTGTCAGCCTGTCCATCACCATAGCGAACAAGAAGGGGCTCAGAGCTGATCCCTGATGCAGTCCCACCTCCACCTTGAACTCCTCTGTCACACCTACAGCACACCTCACCACTGTCTTACAGTCCTCATACATGTCCTGCACCGCTCTAACATACTTCTCTGCCACTCCAGACTTCCTCATACAATACCACAGTTCCTCTCTGGGCACCCTGTCATAAGCTTTCTCCAGATCTACAAAAACACAATGCAGTTCCGTCTGGCCTTCTCTGTACTTCTCTATCAACATCCTCAAAGCAAATACTGCATCTGTAGTACTCTTTTTTGGCATGAAACCATACTGCTGCTCACAAATGCTCACTTCTGCCCTTAGTCTAGCTTCCACTACTCTTTCCCATAACTTCATTGTATGGCTCATCAGCTTTATTCCTCTGTAGTTGCCACAACTCTGCACATCTCCCTTGTTCTTAAAAATGGGCACCAGCACACTTCTCCTCCACTCCTCAGGCATCTTCTCACTATCTAAAATCCTGTTGAACAACCCAGTCAGAAACTCTACTGCCACCTCTCCTAGACACTTCCAAACCTCTACAGGTATATCATCAGGACCGACTGCCTTTCCACGCTTCATCCTCTTCAGTGCTCTCCTCACTTCATCCTGGCTAATCTTTGCTACATCCTGGTCCACAATTTTAAATATTCCATATTTCATTAAAAATTATGTAATCACACCGTCCTGACACATATTTAATTTTGTCATGGCAGAGCTTCACAGTAAGGTAAAGTCACCCTTGCTGTTGGTCAGCAGATGTTAAGGATGATACTGCAGCGAAAAAAAATAAGGGTTCCCCGTGGATGCTCATAAAACTGCATCAAATGGACCAACGTAATTACTGTTCTCATTTGGGTGATGGGTGTTCAGAATACTCTCTGTTTCATTTCTATGGACTACTGCACATGCAGCTTTTAAATTGGTCTGGGTTTATTTCCTGTTCCTCTGTATGCTAATATCAATAGCTGAATAGACATAAATTTCAGCCCAAGATAACAGTTCACATCACCATGAATGGGGTGTTAACAAAACCATCATTGCAGTGGTGAAGGAAGCTCTGGGATTATTTTCCCATGCTTGACTATTAATTTTTTTGAATCGAAGTGTATGTTGCATTTCACTACAGTTATGTATCTGCTATAATGACTGTTGGGCTAGCAGTTGTAGAAATAAATCACATTCTAGATGATTATTGTATGTTTATGGAGGTGCTATCTTGTGATAGCAACTGCAAATGGAAAATGTTTTTACCAGATGACAAAAGTGAATGTAAACATTGACTTTTGGTTGCATGTACACATTTTTGAATAATGGGAAAAAGTAAAAAGTAAAATGTAATCCTGATTAATTACTGTGCTGTTTTGTGTGCACTTAAAAGCAAACAGTTACTACTTGTAACTAGTGGTACTTATCCCTTATTTTCTGTTTTCATCGATTTTTAATGGTCCAATTGTGTCATTTGTCATGTTGTTGCGTACTGTTTATCCTTAGAGATTAATTCTCAAGCAACAGAGATGGGGGTCTACTCCACCACCTCTCACCAACATACGATCAAGTCTCAGCATCTCACACTGTAAGTTTCGTGAAACTGATTTTAATGAGAATGACTCAAATGATGCTCCATTAAGCAAACTAACCACTTCTGTCTCCAATGACTGTAACAATCCATGATAGGGCTTTAACTAAACTGTTAATATGTGACCATAACGACTTTGTGTTATTGACCTCAGAAGACTTTAAGTATCTGTACTCCCATTTATGCCTTTAGAACAGGAGAAGCCACTGATATGAGAGATGAGACATCTTTAGAACCTAAACAAATGTCCAGATGTTTTAGAATCAATCTTCAAAGATCAAATATAACATGAATGAATGAGAAACAACACTTGTATAAGGAGGGAGTGTTGCTCCTGAAGCAAAGACATACTTCTCATGGTCGCTATATCACATAAGCGTTCTTATCTTTCTTTCATTAAATATTCAGGATGGAAAAAAAAAATCATTCCTGAATATTTAAATCAATTATCACCTTCACCGTTTACTACCAAACTGCTTTTTCATGATCTAATATGTTTGAAAGAAGACAACCTTGAGTAAAAAATGTCAGACCTTCAGTTAACTGAAATTTAAATCACAAATCTGAGCTGCTTGAAGAAACAACATGAATTGCATAAAATGTGGAAGGAATGTGCATAAATCAAATTTGTATTTTAAAAGATGCTCTCAATGACAGTCAGATTGTTTTTGCCAGTGAACAGTGCTGTACTATTTTCTGTACTATGAAAAATTTAATGCTATTTTTATAGTCTCATTGTTTAATGCCATTTTCCCACGTGTAAATAACAATGTATAAGTATAAATGTATACAAAAGTAAAGCTTGAAAAACAGAAGTCAATCAAAATTAGTGGATTCAGTTGGTCCTCTACTGTTAGGTGGTTTTAGAGGTATCCTGCTAATATCAGCTCTGTGCAGCAAACAGATGAGTCTGATCCATCATTTTCCAGCTGACTATATACTTACAAAAAAATCTCACCTATGCCTGTTGTGATGAACAGGTTGAATGTTAATGGTCATGTGAAACTTATACGACCCTAGAGCCTTTATGACTTATGACTGTTTGCAGAATTATTATAAAACAGTGCTTTCAGAAATACTTGTGTGAATTTGTCTGAGGTTGAGTTATATTATGGGAAGGTAGAAGCTATATGTGGAGGAGAAAGCTTTAGTTTTGTTATGATCAGTCAGTACAACACAAAATTTTGTGTGTGTGTGTGTGTGTGTGTGTGTGTGTGTGTGCGTGTGTGTGTGTGTGTGTGTGTGTGTGTGTGTGTGTGTGTGTGTGTGTGTAACTGACTCCATGTGTGCGAATTTAATATTAAGACAATCTCAGTACCATGGTAGTGTACAATGTTCACAAATGAAGGCAATGTTTCTCTTTTTCTAATATTGCAGTCGCTCCAGGAACAGTTGTCCTATATCAAGGTACAAGATGATCTTTTAGGGAGATCTATCTGTTGTTAACCATCTTGGTGGCATTTGACCCAAAGGCAACACAAGAGTAGCTGGGTTTTTCCCTCAGGAAGCTTTGTGACTCAGCTTCCTTGTTTGTGACGAAATATCTGCCATTATAGTTCTTTATCACATAATCTCCACAAAGGGCACAATATACAAAATTTCATCATGTTTTTGTTTTTTTTTCAATTTTAAAGACAGCAATTAATGCATTTCCATTTGTGTTCTTCACTTGAGAACAATTTTATCAAACTTTCTCCACTAGAATGAAACAAATGGACACTGGACAGGTCGTCATACTTGAAGTATTGAAAGAATAGCCTGAGGAAACATACATTCAACGCAAAAGGGGTCTTCATCATTTGTGTATCAATATCTCAAGTAATCCATATTGTGTTTGTTAAGATATAGTGGATGTGGCTGCATCACTGACCTTCTTCCTATCTGGCTGACCATCATCGATCAGACCCAGAGGAGCATTTCAAGACCAAGCCTGTTAGTGATTTAGCTATTAACTGACACTTGCCAAGAATGGTTAATTAAAGGACCCTTTTATCACAAGCTAAAATACTTCCCAGTAGTCTAAAATGCCGGAAATTATCCAAAACCACTGCATCCTTCTCTTCTTGCTGTGGCTGCCTTATTTAGAGGAGCCTATTTGAGTGCCTAAATGTAAAACAGACACTTCTCACACCAATCCTTGTGTCAGGGGACTGCTGATGCAAGTATGGCAAGTTCGACCATGGGTTTAGTAAGAAACACATTTCTTGGAGAAAAAAAAGCAGTGTACATGTACAATTCACAACTTTGACCAAAAGTGGGACAATAGTACAAGAATACTCTCAAGGAAGTACAGGAATCAAGAATAAGACATAACATATCTCAGTGTTTAGTAGTTACCTGCATGCCGTTGGTTTTTCTATGTTCCATGTAGTTTAGTCACAGTCGTACATGTAGGGGTGTAGATTTTCATTACTGACACCGAATCTGTCTCGTTGTCCAGACATCTTTCTGATCATGGACTCTGAGTAAAAACTCACTGCCTGGCCTCTTTGAACACTTGACAACATACAAAGTTTTCATAATATGTCCCCTTTGATGTTATCTCAACTAGCAATAATGCAATCTTGAAGGGCATCTTTTTGGAATCCCATGTTCCAAAACATTTTTTTTTTTTTTGCTCAGTAAAAGTGGCTGCCTTCCCATTGATCTTTTGGCCATGTTTGAGACAAATTTGGCCAATTTAGAAATGTGTTTCCTACACAATGCTCTTGTCCGATATTCAGTGAAGCTGCAAAATGGTGTTTGCAAAAAATCATTGCTCATTCATAAGTATTATCTGATTCACATCTTAATTTCTCTGCTTAATATCTATATTTTTAGCATAAACTAATGCTGATAAGAATAAGCTTATGCAAATGATTTTTCCACTTGTGCCCACTCAAAAACTTTGGGATTTGTAGAACCAAGTGAATAAGTAATTATGTATTTACTGTTTCTTTAATTACATTTGCATTGATTAGTCAGCAATTAACTGCTGACAAAGAATGTTGTAACTTGCCTGCAAGAGGTTAATGCTCCTACTAATTGTGGTTGACATCTCCTTATGTTTGACATTTGGTCGATGTTATGCAGTCATTGATTTATGTGTCATGTTGAAATTTGCATATAACTTTATATTCAGCCTAAATTTAGTGAGTGTCAACTGCACACCAATCATCATCATCATCATCATCATCATCATAATCATCTTCCTCATCATCATGTCACGGGTCGCGGGGTGCTGGAGCCTATCCCAGCTGACCGGGGTGACGTGAGGCAGGGTACACTGCGGGCGCGATGCCACTACAGTCATCAAGTGCAGTAGTCACATCAATTTGATTAAAACCTATAAGAAGAAAATGCCAGAGAATGTTTTGCTCAGTTTTAAATTGTAATGTTATCTGTAGATTCAGCTGTCATGAGCAGAGATAGTTGGACTTTTTCTATTAAAAACAGTGAAAGACAAAAGCTCCAGAGACTATGCGTTGAACTAAGCATGTCAGTAGAGATTATGTATTTGTCATATAGACCATTTTTGTGTTTTTTTTTTTTTTTGTTTCTTGTGCTTTTGCTTTTTTGCCTTTGTGCTTTATAGCTCATTTCACTAAGTTTTGGACTGGGGACCAGACAGTTGCCAGTTGCTCAAGTGGACCAAAAAAGTTTGGAGTGTGAACTGGCAGTGGGAGGTGCCAGTTCACCTCCTGAACACTGAGAAGTTACCACTGAGCAAGGCAGCATCCCTTTACAAGGTCTCATAAATCATAACAATATAAACATATGTTTATTGTGTGTTTATTTAATATAAACTGATTGCCATTATTTTTACATTTTGGTTTTGTAATACAAGCCAATATACAGTAGTATGCTTGTTCTTTTTCAGCACATGAATGGTTTTGTAACACAAGCCAATATAGTAGGCTTGTTCTTTTTCAGGGCATGAACTAACACATGAAGCATTAATGAGCTTCAGGAAAGTAGTTCAGCGAATAATCAAAAAAGTTTTACTTTGTCCTTTTAGAGGACAATGAAATAACTAAACTTTGGCAGAGAGGCATTGCTGAACGGTGTGAGTATGATTTGAAATAATGTCACATTTTATGCATTTTCCCTTCATGTTTTCCCTTTGTGTCTTGAACAACCCAGGAAACAAATACACCAACAACTGACATAATGAAAACAATATCTTTTTATTTCAGTTTTGTATAGCTTCTTATTTACACAAGTAAATGCTCGTTAATGCTGTCTACCGTTGTCTGCATGAACGGATCTTTGCCGTTACTGTAACTAGAGAGAGTATGAGAATGGAATGTTATGCAGATAAAAATTCACAGATATACAGACACAATAAAAATGCTCTAGGATAGCCAACAGTCATGCACAAGAGCTGTTATCCTTGGGCTGACAGAAAGTACAGTACTGAATAAGGCATACAAATTGCTACATACAAAAAAGCAATATGTCAATGTAAGAAGTAAAAGGCAACCAGACCTACTGTTTGTTGAAGACTTAGTACTTCAGGACACCCAATGACCTGGATGCTTCAAAAACACAAAGAATACTCTAACTATACAGGTGCATCATGGTTCACCAAATTTCTCACTGTCATGTACAAGGTCAAGAAAAAACTTCAGAAAGGAAAAAGTACAAAGACAAATTGAAAGCTAAATGAAGGCAGTGAAATGTAGGAACAAATTATCAGATGATGACAATGAATAAGGGATGAGAAAAATGGAAACAAAATGAACAATTAGTGAACACAGTCAAAAATGAATAAATTAGGGGGGCATGAATAAATCCAATCAGGAATGAGAAATCATTATGAAGACTTCATTTTGCAAAAACTTTCTCAATTCTGGAAAAAAAAAAGGAGCTACAGAGAACACTGGAGGTTAATTGTTCAGTGTCCAAATGTTGCTGACTCAAAGTACCATCATCAAGTTGAATATTTTGGATGTAATGCATCTCAACATGCACTCGATATTCATTTTGTGTCGCAAATGTTTTATTTTTATAAAAAGTGTCACGTTTCCACCGGAAACTACACTAATTATTCAACATTCATTTGAAAATGGAAAAATAGTAAGATGTTGATAATTAAATTTGTATAAAATGCCCCAAACTAGGAAAATTATATAAATTAATAAACAAATACAATTTGTTTGAACATTCATAATTCATCATTTCTTTCATGGGTACAGTCGCTTCCTCTGCCTAAGAGTCATCCTCGGTTTTAATGATGTGAAAAAGCGTGACGTTAAACAGCACCTGGTGGCCGTTGTTCCAGCCGTAGAGGGCGCGGTCCCTGGCATTGTAGTCCAGCATTGACATGTGGAAGTACTGGTTGTGAAAGGGAATGTCTGTGTACTCATACGTAGATGTTTTAGTGGAATAGGCGTAGTATACCTTGGCCCCGGTCAGATGGGAGTTGGTGATATAGAGTGTCCCACAGATCAAAAATGACTCGCCAGCATTCCTCTTTGAGTACTCCGTGTTCCACGTGTTGAGGATCTGTAGCGTGTCTGGATTCAATTGGCTGATGACGATGTTCCCGGCGTTCTGATTGGTAGCATACACAGCCCACAAGCCTAGCTCATCTGCCATTAAGTCTATGTCGGAGAAGCCCCCCCAAGTATAGGGGTATACGTTGTGGAAACCAGCTGACTCCAGAGCCCTCTGGGTAACGACGCGGCCCGTTTCGAAGCTGTATCTCACTATGATGTTGCTCTGCATTTTGTTGTAGTACAGAGAGCCATTGTACACCACGTGGTTTGTTCCAGCCCACTTGAAGGGCAGGTTATAGGTTCTAGACTCCACTCCTGCCACAAAATCAGCAACGGATTTATACTCTTTTACTATCTTGTTGTTGGTATAGCTGTCCATGTACCAGACCTGAGGGCAAAAGCATACAGACAACAATCCTATGATGTAACTGCCAGCTGTAAAAGTGATGAGGAGGGTTACATTATGACACCTGTATGTCCTGTGTGTCCAGGAAAACATTTCCAGGAGGCCAAATGTTCAATAGTAGACCTGTAGTTGTCTCAACACTATATTGAATTATTGTTAAGATCTGCTGGGGACAGATGGAGGTCAACTTTGTTCTGTTTTGATTGGCTGGTTACATCAGTGGTAAACAGTCCTACAACAGTGAATGAGATGAGGGTCACTTTGGATTTGGTTTTAACAGAAATGTATGTTTTCCCAGAAGAATACACAATGATAATGTCAGGCTACAAGGATTTTCATTTTCATCGGCCAAATCTGGCCCTGTGGAGAGCCTTGCTTGAGCCATCTTTGTTCCCTAGTCTTTTCTCTATATTCTCTGTTTTGTCTTTTGGACAATTCATTTGTAAGACAATTTTATTTGTTTGCAGTAGAGCAACTGTGTGTAATGAAAGGGCAAAGAGGAAAAGTTTGAAATTAAATTATTACCTAAATAAAAATAAAAGTATATTACTTGAAAGATTATTGATGCTACAGCGCTTCACTGCAAGTCATGCAGTATTGCATACAATTTTTCCATGAATTATACCTCTGGTGACATACGGAATCAGGTCATACTTTAGGGTTTAGGGAAATAAATGAATTTAGCCCCATTCATCGTGTTCATCATTTGCCATGGTAAGGATCCATGATGCATTGAATTCTCTCTTTTTTTTTTTTTTTTGCAGTTTTCAATTTATTCATAAAAATTGTCAATATAATATCAAGAAAATTTCAAGTATATTTTTTCACCCCCTATTTGTAAATCTACTATGATCTTAATACATCATCATAGCATCCAATATTAACATGTACAATTCTATTGTTATTTATACTGATTATTTTAAAACAATAAATAATTATAATTCATTTAGAAACAATTGTAAATCTTATAAATGGACCATTTAAAAAAGATTACTGATCATACTGGTTAAAAAAGAATTTTGTATCTTTTTGTTTGCATCTAACTGTTTTGTGTACAACAAGCAGATGGCACAATAACAGGATAATTCCTGCTATTACATTGTATGACACTCGATGATGATAACAGCTGAAACAATTGAGCGAAGTGTCAGAATAGGATGGGGGAGGAAAAAGAAACCAGCCATAATATCTATACTAGAGTAAGTTTATAAAATTGAAAACAAAGAGGTTCAAAACAAAGATAAACATTCATGGTGAAAATTGAACGTGACTGCAATGTTGTAGTCTATTAAATTAAACGATTCTTCTTAATAGCCACCAAGAAACGGATTAAAAGAAATGCCTTAACATGTATTTTTAGGTATCAATGACAAAACACAATGTGATTCAATGTGTGGCACTTAATGTAAACCACACTCTGGTTTTCCTATCCTAATTTCTTTGAGTGGATTTAGTCTTTTTTCTTTTGGTTTTATGACTCAGTCCAGTTTGATTTTTTTAAAATGTTATTTTAATTTGAAACATCTTTACTGAACTATTACCAGTGTTTGCTGGATAATTAGGAAAGCCCCTGTCACCTTATAGTACATATAATGCAGTATCTTGTCTTTAGAACATATGAAGGAAGACCTGTAGAAGAAATGGTAGCAAATAAAGTGTGACTAAGCACTACATAAATAAATATTGATTGATGATTGATTGATGTCACCTCACCTTACTGAGTTCTAACTCACAGAATTGTGTCATTTAGGTGAAAAATATATATTGTAGCAAGCTCCAGTTTTATACTTAATGTTAACAGTCAAGTACACAAAAAGGTATGGCGAGCATACATTTTAGATTCAAAGACATCGATCTGCTCCCTAAAAAACAGAGGCAGCATGTGACACTGAATGTCTTTCCTGTTTCAAATCCTCCAGATATCCAACAAAGCACATTAACTCAACCCACCCTGTTGTTTTTGGAAGATGCCTGTGGGTCAGTCATCCAAGCCCCAAATCTGGTCCCTGAGGTTTTCACTGTCAGTGGCCCAGTAATCTTCATTAGTTTGCCACATGCTGCAAAGACATCACACACATGGTAATAATGAAAGTCAATCACGCAACACTGGGCTGTGTGAATCTGGCAGTGCAAACATAAAAGAGTCTAAATCTGGAAACTGCAACTGTTTTCTGCTTTTCTAGTGATGCAATGGATAAAATCCCTGACTATATGTCAAAACTGGTTTAACATTCATCCCTGCATTAATTAATATTTGAAGTACTTGAGATGCACTTAATCCATCTTGCCAGACACTTTGTGCCAAATGAGAGTAGGCTATCATTTTGCAAGTTCCCTATTAAGTATTTAACTGCCATTTTACCTAATCAATCAAAGCTCAGGCACAATGAATGCTCAAGTAATCATCTCGGGCTCAGACAGATTTCCAGTCACATCCCATTAGCATTCACATGTTAGCTATTTACTCTGACACTTTGACAGGCTCCATCAGTGTTGATAACCTGGTATTTGGCAAATTGAAATTTAGTCATGCAAACCTTTATCAGAGACAAAGCTGCTCCAGAGGCAGAATTGATCTTATTAGACAAGAACAATCTCAGAAACCATAGGCTTTTCACTGCCAATAGGGAAAGCAAACAGAGAGATTGATGTTCCTCACACTTTTTTAACTTATACTCAGAAAATTGTTCTTTGAATCAGACTAACACAATCAAACCATAACATTACTGCTGGCTGCAGTAGCAGTTATACTGCTTCCTGTTCTGCATTTGCCGATCTACAACAAATCTGCATTTCATAATCTAGGGTCACCATGAATGGCTCAGCATTTCCTGTATCACACTTACTGAGTTTGTTCATACAGCTGCGAAGCCGATTTTCCAGGTTTAGGACCCTCTGCTGTAGCTCCTCGTAGTCGTATGCTCCCATTTCCTCCTGGATGGCCATCAACACGCCAGACAGATTCCTGATCTCCTCTTTGAACTGAGAGATGAGCTTGGCATCTGTCTTGTATTGCTCCAGGACAGGAATTAGTGGCTGCAAGGATTCCATCTTTCCCTTTAGCTCCTAGAAAACCAAGAACATACTACTGTACGAAACCTGTCTTAACCATATCCCAAACTTGCTAAGAGTCTGTGTATTGCTATAGCACTTTGTGTGGCTATTTTTACATAATACAAAGCTGGGCATCAAACCAAGGCACAATTTCTGAGTCAGGAAAAAAAGCAAGGCGTGTCCTTGTGGAACTGAATTCGTATTTTAATATTAGACAATAATAAAGATAGGCAGATAGTTTCCATTCATTTATATTCATGTATAGTCTCACTTTCCGACATAATGACATAAACCAAGCTGCAGAAAATAAATTGACCAAAACACAGAAACAAACTTTAATTTTAAGAGAATGTATAAAAAGGTAGAACAAAAAGACCATGGTGAAAAAACGATTTAAAATCAAACTATTTCACTGATGGGTGATGATAATAATGATTATTGTGGTAATTTATCTTAATAATATTGTCAAGCAATGTCAGTGTCAATCAGTCAATGCCAAATTACATGGAAATCCTCTCTCCTTTGTGAATCGTCCTTCACAAGAAGTATTTGTAATGATACCTTCCATGATGCTGCTGCATGAAAGCAACACTCTGGCATCATACTCTTTGGTATGAGTTGATCAAACAGGTGACAAAAAGACTTCAAGTTGCCTTCAAGGCTTTGCCAATCAGTTTCACTTGTTTTCAAAGCCCGTTTGGAATCTTAAGACAATTACGTCCTTGGCCATGCGGTGAATGACCTGTATTGATCCTATCGGGAATGAAAGTTTTTTAATTCAGATGCTTCTCTGGAAATCCTTTCACAAAATGTATCCTGTCTTTTCTCCCAAAGTTACACATCAAACCAAAGCATACCTGAAAGTTTTTGTTGACGAGCGTTTTCCTGTCCGATTCAATCTGTCGAAACTTTGACCGCAGTCCTTTGATCTGGCTCTCCATCTTCATGATATACTGAAAGTCCCTCTGCGTCCGCAGGTTCAGCACCTCAATTGACTGCGACATGTTCTGCACCTTTTGAAAAGAATTAAATAGTGCAGCATTGATTTTTCCATCCACTGCCAGATTAAAATGTCCTCCATGTTTAGTTGCTCAGTAGCCTGACTTGCTGGAACGTCCCAAGGAACAAATCAACTTTTTGACCTCCAAAGTGATTTGTCTTTTAACCATCCATATGTGAGCTGAACAGAGCTTTGACTGGAATTTACATGGTCAAGTAATTTACTGTTCAAAGCATCACACACCACAAACATTGTAGGAGCTTTCAAGACACCACAGACAAACATTTCTAATTTGGTTGCTTCACCACATTAGATATTAGCAGGGACTGAACACACTGAGCTGCATGAAAAACTGAAGTATTGAAGTTTACTGTCATCAGCCAATCAAGGTATTCTGCAGATATTTGAAGAAAAGGTCTTCTCTAAAATATGACATAATGGTCAATAACACAAAAAAAATCTATTGAATTGTCCTCTATGGGATCACACAGGTGACTCTTTCTATTCTTCTCTGGGAATGAATGAAAGCAATCTTCCACCCCAGAGAAAAGATGCCAAATAGGTCTGTAATTCTGCCAGGTTAAAGGTGACAAAGTGTCCTGGATGCTAGAGACATTTAATCTAAATTTCAGGGAACTAGTGGGAATTATCTCTCTCTTTCTCTCTTTTGACTTGTACAATTGGTTATCAGATAAAAATCCATTCGGAAACCCCGGCTAGTTTGACAGAAACCAGACAGAAAGCTTACAGCATCTCTCCCTGGTTTAACTAAAGCTTAGTGGGTTTATAGGGCATGTGAACAAGAAGACATATGCTGCTTTCTCTCTCCTCTCTTTGGCTCTATTTGTACGTAACCAACACTGTTGGAGCATGTCACCAGCAAAGTGGCACAATGCTCTCATATTGTGTTCTGCATACTTTTCTGGTTCTGGTAGAGCGATCCTGAAATGGCCTCATTGAGGCCCTGAGGCTGCTTAGTGCATTAGTGTCAAAGGACCAGTGAATGACAGGAAATACCCTTTAGCATGTAACACTAAAATGTGGGCTGGAGAAACATCTCTTTATATAGCATACTGGTTCAGGAAGGTGGATGTGGAGCTTTTTTACGGCTAATGGATTAAACTACAATTGTAATAAATTATATCATTAGGAAGTAGAATAATACTGAGTAGAACAGATCATAGAGCAGCTAGGATTTGTTGGATCTGTAACAGACAACCATTTCAATCTAATTCTGCTTCCAAACCAACCACCAAAACTAATAGACAGCGAGGAGAAATATAAACACACTGCCAAACATAATTGTCACATTTCTACCTCAATTCACAATGTTTTCTCTTTTTAATCCAATAAATTAATTCAAACTTGAAAGAAATCCATGGTATTATATATGAACAAAGAAAATACAAGGTAATGAATGGAAAAACGACAGACACTGCCACCCACTTAATAGATGCAAAAGTGGAAAATACTGCTGTGGACCTGACTTGTGCAATCTCTTAGAGGATTAGGGCAACAATAGAAGCAAAAATAACGACAAATCAATGTAAAAAAAAAAAAAAATCAATATTGCGCGTCTGTGTGGATTGAGGCGTGTATATTGTGTGTGCTAGAGCCTGTCCATTGTCATCTCAACAGCAATGTGTGCAGTTATGAGCACGTACCTTCTCCAGGAGCTGGCGAAGCTGTCTGCCTTGGGCATCTCTGGAGCACAGATTCTGTTCAGGTGCCACCACCGTGCAAACACAACGCCCATCTGCATCCTGAGCTGAGCTGTACACCTGCCACCCCTCCTTTGGCCGGATAGTCTGCACACAGGCAGTCATGAACATATAGCACGCACGCCTGCCAACAGATGCACTAAATAAATATAACACTGGTTATGTCACTGAAATTGTTATGTAGTCCTATTTTTTTTTATCAGGGGTCATCCATTCCTTTTCATCATAATCCCAGTGGTTTAACACCAACCAGTTCAACTGACTTCAAAAAGTGTGGGCTTTGATGGTTCTCTTGCTGTGAAGCACTCCTTCATAATACATGGTATCCAGTGAGTTTCCTTTTGAACGATAAAAACTTGCCTGACCTTGATAAACAACTAGAGAGCTGTAATTCCTCAGTTTCTCTTCACAAGGCCTTCCAGAGCCCTAACTGAATGTCCTGCTGGGAGATGCAGATAAACCTGATTTGTTGCAGTTTTTCTTCTTTTTTATTATAGTCAATATGTTCCACAGCTTGAGAGTATAAAGCCTAGAGAACATTAAGTTATGCATCATAAGGCGGTGCAGCCTTTTCTAATACAGAACCATTGACCAATGTCAGAGTGTACAAAGCAAAAAGTAGTTTTGCTCCAAATATTGATCAAAGAGTCCTGAAGCGCTTGAAAAGTTTTTATCTATCCAACAGGAGGGAAGCGCCAGCAACTGAACAATGCTGCTGTTCACTGTGAGCATGGGAAGGAAATTAATACTAGCCTCCAGCCAAAAACAAGCAACCTTTGACTATGCATGGTAAACTTGTATGCACTCCAAACATCTGTGGCAGACAACAAAGTATTATTTGGACTCTGTTTCACAATCTGAATCTTAATGTGGCTGTTAAATAACACATAAAATATGCAAACTTCCACACACAGCAGCTTTTTGATGCTCGCAGACATAAAAGTATAGTGGTTTTTTTGGTGCTGTGCCTATCAGCATGAAAGCTTGAACAGTTGAAAGAACATTTTGGAGTCAGCTATGAAAGATCTTGTCCCATTTGAGCAGGAAAAGTCATCACACCAAGGAAAAAATTCAGTCTTTGACTCTTCATTTTCACCCACTGAGAGCTTTTACTACAAGTTCAATATTGGATTGGACATTATACTGTAATACTTCCATAACAACATCCTGTACTGTCATTTGGAATGTATATTTCTACTTGAGCTTTAAGCACGGGACTCATCATTAACTGAATCATCTATTCATTACCTTGAAGTTAAAAAAAACTAAACATGCTTTTAATCCCCTGTTGTTTTACGTCATCCCCCGACATGATATTGCACTTATCAGATTGTAAGAAAATTGTTTCAGGCGTTATCAAGGCTCTCCAGCTCCGATCTTTGTCCAGTTGACTATAGCGTGCTGCTAATTTTTGTTATCTGCAAGCTTAGGCTCATTCTACTGATGCCTTGATGACAGATGATTCCTGATATTATATACAATGCCATAAACAGCAGAAGAATAAAAGGTGACCGTAATAATAACACAATCTTATAATCATTATTTTTGTATTACAGTACATTGAATACTGATGCTTTATGTACATGTCATGAAACCTACTCTGAAGTGCAGCTCTGCCAGTGGAGGACATGGTTGCTGAAAACTGCCTTTCTCTCTCATGGCATCATAGTTGAAGGGAATAAAAGAGATGCCCCCCCAGCTCTTCTTTTCCTCACTCTGCTTCAAGAGCCTCCTAAAAAGACTCAAGTCTCACCAATCTGCTAAATCAGTCTTTGTCCTCTGTCTCAAGTGACGCACATCCCTTCCCCTCTTCTTTTCTCACATTTCCTGGTATTAAAATGAATTTGTGGCTGAGCCAAGTCAGATGAACTCTCCAGCTAGGCTTTTCCTTATGTGTGGAACTCTCCACAAAGAGTTTGGTTCTTATTGAACAATCCTGACAGCTGTCTCCTCTTTTTTTTTTTTTTTTTTTTTTAATGTTCATGTGGACTTCTTGACAGATCTCTAGACAGATTCCTCAATTGGCCTTGCCTGCATTTCTTTTTTTCAAATAAGCAAATCAGATAAGAGATAGGGAACATTATTTCTGGAGATCACTTTCAATCACAGCAAGGTGATAGTGTGTCAGGACACTGCTTTGCAATTAAGACACACAGAGTGCTTGTACTCTGCATGCTTGATATGAACCTAATCGACCAATGCTCTCCTCCAAATGGTTCGCTGAACTTAAATCTGCTCCTGCTAATTTGCAATAATGCTTGCAAATGCATTTCCATTTAAAAAGATTAGAACAGGCAGAATTAAGAATTAATCAATTCGCATTTTTTCCCTTAAGAAGTATGTACACAAAAACAATGACAACAGCCAATTAATTACCCTGTCAGTAAAACACCAAGCACCTGTATCTAGATGCTTACTACACATTCTTATGTATGACCCAGACAGGAAAATATTATATTTATGTTGCCCCCCCCCCCCAATGATTTCATTCTTCCTTAAAAGTGAGCTTTATAATTCTGGACTCACTCCAGGATCAATATCAGGCAATAAATATGAGAGCTACCAGGGTGTATGTCAACCAAATAGTTTATATTCTGTATTTTCTAACGCAGATTATTTCTTTTTAAAAACATGTCTTCCATATGTGGAAAATTCTTGCCTGTGCTTTTTCATACAGGTTGCTGGAAATATAAAATGATTTCTAGAAAAAAAAACAAAAACAAACAACTCGTGTCTCTGCTTGTCCATTTACCCCAGACATTGCAGTGCTCCACCAAAAAATTAAATAAATCTAATAAAATTTAAAGTAAAAACATTCCAAGACGCAATTTTGAAGTTTATTATATTCTTTTAGAGAGAAATGCGAGGGTTTGTGAACTCACCACTGAAGGGCAGTATCCGAACAGCAGCAGGAACAGCAGCGGGTTCAGCACCGCGGACAGCGACCGCATTCTGTCTACGCTTCCCTCCTCCGCGTCTTTCGCGACGGGGAACAATTTTTACACGTGAGTTCGTGCCCGTGGGCTCTCGCTACCTTTCTCCACTACGCGCTGGTAAAAACCGTAGATTCCTGACGAGGAGGGGGGAACATCCATCCACTCGCCCCCGCTACGCATGCCATGTGGGCAAAAAAAAAAAAAGAAAAAAAAAAAAAAAAAAAAAAAAAGGGGAGAAACCTCGTCACTGTAAAGAAGGGAAAAAAAAAAGTTTGTAGGCGCGCAGATTGGGGAAAATCTTATCTGCGTTTACGATCTAGGGACCCTTCTTCTCGGATATGACATCACCCAGCTGCATCTTTTGGCTTTTTGTTAAATTCGAGGAGGAACCACCGGCAGCTGTGCGGTGACAAAAGTTGCAGCTGGTGGTATTCACCAAGAAACAGAGGATAGAGGCGTGAGATCCAAGCTGCCGCTGCTGCGTTTTTGTTGCCTGAGTGCATGCGCCAAGAAAAAGGAGAGAAAGAGGAAAAGCGTGATACCAAAATATGCCCAATTAACTGGTAATGTCAGGGAAGAGTACCATTTAATTATGGCAAACTACTTAGTATCGTAGAGCAGATGTGAAATCATCAAATCGAGCCAAAATCACTCTCCAGCTCACCTCTGATGGTACATACAAGGCAGTCCAGTAAATGAGTTGTTAAAGTAAATGAATCAAAACGCTCAGTTAAAACATGGATTTTTAAATTTTGGATTTTAAAGTTTTAATATACTAGGTCAAAGTTTTAAGTCATTTGTGAATGCATCAAGGTGACTCATGGACATCTGCTGATAGCAGATACACTATTCTTCATTTTACTACCTCTTTCAAAATCTTGTAAGATTTTGTAACTAGGAGCGGTGAGGAGTCTGCTGGTGAGGTTGACCCAGCCAACTGGGGGTTCCTCTCCTCTATGTGGGGATCCACCTGTCTGTCGGGGTGGGGGATTCTAGGTGTTAGCCCCTCGATGGTATGGCATGTGGCCCCATATTGTTGGTCATCAGCACCATGCCTTGTGTGATTGTGCGTGTGTGTGTGTGTCTGTAGAGGGTGGAAGGGAGAGGCTTACATTCGATATTGTTTTTCTTTTTTTATAGTGTTTTTTCTTTTTAATTCTGTGAAGCACTTTGTGTTGCATGTTCTTGTATGAAAAGTGACCTATAAATAAAGTTGATTTGATTTGATTTGGGTGTTTTTGCCTAATTAGTGGGCCTGGGACAAGGAGGACCAGAGCTGTAAACAGACCAATACCCATCAGCTCTCAGCTGGTGGTCTGGTCACCTTGAAATTCCTGTAACACTTGCACAGATAAAAAGGTACTAATGCTCTTTTCACTACAAAACCTAAATTAGTCATTTTAGGAATAGAAAATATGATTACAGCTTTCATTACAGATGGAATAAAAAGTAGAACCTTACTTAAAACTGGTCAGGTTTTATTTTGTCAATCATCTTAGATCAACTAGTAAGGCTGGAATAATGAATAGATCAAATGACGGATCAAATTACCAATTGTTCAATAAGGAAAATCTTTCAATGTTCATGACTTTTAAGCCTATCTCCAAAAGTCATCTTATGTGTCTTAAGCAGTGTGTTTGAAATGCTAAAATACCTATATAAATACAGAAATATGTCAAGCAAGTTTATTTATAACAGAACCGTTGTGGATCCAATACAATGCATGATCTTTTTTTTTTTTTTTACATATATTTAAACTATGCACGTGAAATAGAAATATTGTACTGATTAACCATTTTAAAATGTGCTTTAGCTATGATTCTGCTACTTGGAGAAGCCCTCGCAGTTTGGTGGCACAGAATGCATTGATATGCTAGAGGATAGGCTGGCATGTCCAAGAGCTAACGGACAATGTTATTATACACTCACTTTTATCAAATTATCACATGACAGAGGGTTTTAAAGGCAAGGCAATACCATTAATAACCATTGAGAAAGTACATCATTAAGACATCAAAATTCTCATTTGCCCAGTCAATTGTTGTGAAAGACAGACAGATTTTAATTATTTCCCCTCTTCCTAACCACAACGTCTGACAAGAAAGTTTGTGGATCACATGCTTGACTCAACCTATGTTGGACAACAGTATGAATATGTCTGTAATGGTGATTGGAAGAAATCTATTTCTTTGTAAAGATATTTCTCTCCGACTAGTGAAAGAATTTTAAAAATATGTTACCAATTGGCAAAGCCCGAAGGTTAACTTAATAAGAAGAATAAATCTCCTCAAAATGATATGGCCTCCAAAAACATTCTTTACAGAGGTAAATTTTATAATTTTGTTGTATGTTTGGTTAAATAAAGCAAGTAGATTGAAGCGACGACTTTTGTTCTACCCAAGAGCAGAAGAGGATCCTAACCTGGAAGAGGAAGAAGAGGATTCCTAACCTGGAGGTGTATCAGGAAGCAGTCCAGTATTTCTATATAAATCACATAATAAAACAAACGAGGATTCATGGATAGACATAGAAAACAATCTATCAGAGGGCAACAGTTTATTGTTAGCACTTTTTTTCAATTAACACCTCAAATAAATCTGTAAATTTTGTGTGTATGTGTGTGTGCGTACATATACTATATGATACATTTATTTATGTATTAACATTTATATACCATATAAAATATGGTTTAGTTGACCGCTGTGGTGTTTTTTGAAATTTTTTTTTTCCTGTCTTCGTATGTTGTTTGTTGTTATAGAAAGAGACAATGGTACTGGAGGAAATGCCAAGGAGTGATGACGGTGGAACAGGAAGAGATGGGTAATAGCGCCACCACTAGTGGTATAACAGCAGGAGTAGAAGAAGATCCTCCACTACACACACACACACACACACACACACACACACACACACACACACACACACACACACACACACACACACACACACACACACACACACACACACTGTCCTGTCTCCAAAGGGTTTAGTGGTGTGTCAATGGGCTACAATGGGTTAACGGTCCACAGTGCCAATCAGACAGTGATGCCAAGGATAAAGCTGCCTTCTTTGCTACCCAAAGACTGGAACAATAGCCTTGACGTGTATGTTATAAAACAGGCAATAAAAACAGACAATAAATAAAGGATTGTAGAGATACATACTGGTATCTACAGTTTTTAGTGTCCACTTACTGTACATTCCTCCTCCTGATGTCAGATCTCTGTGCAGTACCTGATGTTCGTGGTGTAAAGGGTAAAAAGAAATGCAGAGAGAGCAGTCCCTTGTGGCGTTCTAGTGTTGCTGACCACACTGTAGACTAGAGGATGTTTCGCCTGCATAACTGTCAAGAGATGTAGGCACTGGAAAAGTCACAAAACATACTGTAACTCTCACAGTGCTCCTCCCCCTTTTCAGGTGACATATGAGCTGAACGACTTCCGATCGGTGGCGCTCACATTGCATCTGATGAAGACTCCGGAGTGGCTCTACCTCAGTCTCCTCAGGCCTCACGTGAAACATGCTGAGGACTCTGTACAGTTTGCCTACTGGGAAAAGGTCAGTGTGGATGACGCCATCCTCCACAACCACATGCTGCGCCGAGCCCACTCGCATCTGGACAAGGAAAGCGGCACTGTGAGGATCCTTTTTCTGGATTTTTCAAGTGCCTTTAACACCATCCAGCCCTGTATCCTACAGGAAAAACTCGAGTGGACCCCGGCCTGGTTGCCTGGATCCAAGACTACCTCACCGACAGACCACAGTTTGTCAGGCTAAAGGACGCCACGTCTGATACTATGGTCAGCTGTATCAGTGCTCCACAGGGGACTGTCTCCAATCCTCTTCTCCCTGTACATGGCGGACTTCTGCTACAACTCAGAACTGTGTCACAGATGACACAGCAGATGACACAGCTATCGTGGGATGTATCAGGGACAATGAGGAGGAGGAGTATAGATGCCTGGTGAAGGTCTTTGTTGACTGGTGTCACAGCAACAGCCTTCAGCTCAACACCTCCAAAACTAAAGAGCTGGTCATTGACTTCAGGAGGGACAGACCCCAACCTAGACAAGTTCTGATAGGAACGGAGGAGGTAGAGATTGTGCAGGCCTATAAATATCTTGGGCTGTGGCTAGACAACAAGCTGGACTGGACGAGCAACACTAGGCAGCTGTACAAGAAAGCACAGAGCAGGATGTACTTTCTGAGGAGGCTGAGGGCATTCAACATCTGCAGGAAGCTCCTTTCGATGTTCTATCAGTCTGTGGTCGCCAGCGTCCTGTCGTTCGCTGTGGTGTGTTGGGGAGGGAGCGTGACCAAGGCGGATCTCTCCAGGATGGAGAAGGTGATCATGCGGGCCAGCTCGGTGGTCAGGATGAAGCTGGACCCTCTGGCAATGGTGGCAGAGAAGAGAACGTTGGACAAACTGCTGGACATCATGGACAGTGTCAGCCACGCTCTGCACACCATTACCAACAACCAGAGGAGCCTGAGGAGCCTGATCATTCAGAGGCTGCACCTCCCAACATGCAGGATAAACAGACTTAAGAACTCCTTCATCCCCAGACTCATTAAACTGCTCAACTCCTCTCTGGGGGAGGAGTCCACACGAGAGCTGAAGGATGACACAAACAATACAGCAAAAACGATACAATCACTATAGACATTTCACTATACCCATACTTAACCAGGCCTGTTTATTTTTTTATTTCTATGCCTATTTATGATTTTCTATTTATATATTCTTGATGGGTTATTTATTACTCTTTCTATTTGGTGTTGTACTACTTTCTATGTGCTGGTGCTTTCTGTGTGCTTTTTTTTTTCCTTTTTTTTTCTGTGTTTTGCGTACTTACTGTGCTGTGTGCGACGGAGAAATTAATTTCCCTGACGGAACCTCCTTAAGGGATAAATAAAGTTATACTCTACTCTACTCTACACACGGTTCAACAGGTTGATGATGGCATCCTCTATTCCAATACAGGGATGGTAGACGGATTACAGAGGATCCAAGTATGGTTGGAACAGGAGAGTCTTTAAAGGGTCTTCATGCTGTGGGAGGTCAGTGCCACAGGCCCGTAGTCCTTAGCTCCAGTTGGGCATGGCATCTTATGTGCAGTGACTAGGCAAGACATCTTCCAGATCATAGGGACCTTCCGTAGACTCAAGCTGAAGCTGAGGACATGTTGTATTACTCCACATAGCTGAAAGGCACAGGCTTCATGTATCCTGGGACTCACCCCATCTGGGCCTACAGCTTTCCCACAATGGAGTCGTCTAAACTGTCTACTCATTTTATCTGCTTTGATCTTAATTGTCACAGCATTGGGGGTAGCATTGGTGTCTGAAGAGGGTAGAGGCCTCATGGAGATACAAAGAGGAGTACTAATTAATGGGAGACCAGGATTAGCAGGCGTGATGATCATTGTGTCAAAAAAAACAGATTAAGTTTGTTGTCCCAGTCCACTGTGCCTTCACCTCCTCTGTCGATACTTGATCTGTAACCGATGATCGTCCTCATGCTATTCCAAAGCTTCCTAGTCAAATCAACTTGATTTATGAAGTACGGAATCAAACTGGGGGTGCCTTCAAGCCAAAAGTCCTGCATCCTCAGTGTGAAGGACCCTAGGAGGATGATATGGTTCAATAAGCTCTTCAATATAAGAAGGAGTGTGGGAGTGAAGAGCTGTATAAGCACTCAAGAGAATTTTGAATTCTATTCTGAATTCAACTGGGAGCCAATATAAAGAAGCCAGGATTGGCATCATGTGCAATATTTTCTAAACGGAAAAAACACTGTCTTCTAGACATTCTTAATATCTAAGATTAACAACAGATCCTGGTCTAATATAAATCCTAGATTTCGTATCTCAGTAGTGAGTACTAAGCAGGTATGGTGCAGTGCATTTTGACCTTGAGCGATTTTGTCCCTAAGTTCTCTTGGACCCAAAATACAGTAGTAACCTCACTTTTCTGAGGGTTATTTAACGGAAACTTTTGTGTCATCCATGAATGAGGTCTAAGGTGTGATTATGCTTGTGATTAGGAGAAACCTTATCGGGTCACAATGAGGTAATAGAGTCATTTAAATAGATTTTAAGTATATTTCAAAGGTAAGAAGTTGTAACTTGACTTGAAAAACTGCAATGGAATTAGATGATGATTTTTAAGCTTCTGACAATAAAACACATCATAGCAAATGTAAGATGTACAGGAGGTGTTATTTTTTAATTCGACCTAAACTGAAGGAGGATCTTTTCCACTATGACAGAACTGTGTTCTTGGCAGTGCTTGGTAACTGTGTGCCAATATCTAAAACCTCAACAAATACAAGTACAACTTACTTCATGTCTTTGTAGATTTAAAGCACCCAAACGAACCTGATTAGTGAGATCTTCTCATTATCTATCCAGCTATCTATCAATTCTTATGACTTCTTATCCCCTGCAGAATCCAAGGTGTGTGATGAAACACAGCGACAGATTTTCCTTCATTCACTTGTGGACAATTTGGATTCACATTTTCACGTATATTGCATGTATTTTTACTGAAAAAGCACACCAGGCTTTCTGTGGCTCTGTATTAATTTTCCTCTGTTCAAAGTCGTTAGTCACTCATAAGACACCATATTTTGAATGCTTAAGATAATTGATACGAGGCATTAAATAAAGCCTGCAGTGTTCATTATGAATACAAATAGGGTTCACAGGAGTACAAAATACAAGCATGTTTATTTAGCTTTTGTGTTCAAGCTGTTTTCTTCAGCTGAGATTTATAAGAGACCATTGCCTAGTTTTTGTCTGAACATAAACCTTCAGGCTTTGTTGCTTTGAAACAAGACTAAAAATACATATTAAAGAAAAGTGCTTGGTTGACATTTAAGTAATTTTTCATTATCTTTTTTCTCATTTTTCAACAATATTATCTGCAGCATTTTAGACAGACTTTTACGCTGTACCATAGAAAAACACAGAGGTATTACCCTCTTCTAAATTTATATCTATCTATAAAAACGCCATCATTGGATGGATTGAGTCTTAAAAACACACTATTTTACATATTGTGCTATTGTCAGATATGTTTAACAAACAGAAATCTTGACTGTTATTTGCTCATTTGAACATATCTCTACCTTCTTCTTTGAAACGTTCAGTGACTTCAGTTCATGTCTTGTCTGCCACTGGGCGATGGAGGCTCAACTCACGCTTGAGCAATAGTGTCTCCTTGACTATACGCCTGACCTTCGCTGTAGTGAGAAACATTTTTACAATGGTACTCCAATTAATGTTTCCTCCTTTCTAAATAGAAAAGACACGTGTTTCTTTTTGTCTTTTCTTTTGACAGAAGAAAAGAAGCAAAAGAGACAAGAGGATGAAAAGCACTGTCATATTAGCTAAGCTCGAGCACACGTGGTTTCAGATGAGAGGAGGTTGAGGTGGTCAGCTTTAGAATCTTCCCTGAACACTTCAGGGAATGCTAATGTAAGAAAATGGCCAGTATAAACCAGATAGCTTACGAGTAGGGATGTCTCCAGGCCTTCTCCAGAACAGCTGTCTGCAACAGGATGGGATGAGGTGATTACATGAAAAACAATCAAAAGTTAATGAAGAAAAAAGAGACAGATATTACTGACAGATATTACTGAAATTTGTGTGGAGAAGGTTCTGTCAACTTGGTGCCAGTTCCACAGGAGAATACAGTATATGAATTAATGGCAAAGAAAACTATTGAGTGAAAAACAAAAGTAAAAAAAAAAAAACTGTATTACATCTTTCTAAAACTGTTTTTTTTTTAATGACTACTGGGCTTTAACATTGTGATTAAACTAATATACGTATAATATCAGTGTTTTTTTGTTTTTTACTTAAACAGTTATGATGTTGTTATTAATAAAATCAGTAAAATTAACAGTTAAGTTTCAATATTGTACTTTTGGCAAAACTCAATCTGTGCGTACGCTTCTACTGTATATTCTTACTTTTGGGATGCATAAACGTCATGTTGAGATGCACACATTTTTCTTGAAGCGCATCCCAGGGATGCACTACTTTCTTGAGGTAAAATGGAACTCTGCATACAATACAATATAGTGTACAGGCCCCTGAAACAAACCCACAACACAGTAGGGGCTGAGGGACATTGCTGTTTGAGATTTCCCATTGAAACTTTTGAAACAATAAATCCTTTAAGTCACAGAAAGTTTCTGACAAAACTGGGAGACAAGAAAGTTGATTTGTCGTTTTGGTTCAAATCGGTTAAGACATGTGATGAGACTGCTGAAACATGTAAATGCTGAAACAGATGTATCTTGTCTCTACATAAGGAAAAGCATCAACAGAGAAAGAAGGCAATTATCCTACTACGAAAGAGGCAACAGTCACTGCAGAATGTTTCTGCTGCTCCTTTTAAAGCACCTGGAAATTGTATTGTATTGACTATTTCAAATAAGTCACTTTTAATTTCCTTTACGCAGGAGTGTGTACAGTAGTAGCTTTTTCTGCTCAATGACTTCTTTGCAAGTTCAACCATAGACAGAAAATAAAAATCGTGATTAAGACCAGCTAAGTCTCTCAGAATTTCCCTTATTTTTGTTGAATTTGTGAACGCAATGCCAGAAGAAGTCAGGATTCTGTGAGAAATGTAAATATGAGAATGAAATAACATATTTATATATATTTAGATGTGTTCATTTTAATGCACAAAACAATATTTTTCATGTTATAATAAGTTTTACTTATACTCATTACTTACATATCGTAAAATACAAGATGATTCTGAATTTGATACAATCAAACAATTTGAAAACTGGAAACAAAATGCTGTGGAAGATGTCAAGGACATGACTAGAAATTTTCTTCAATAAAAAGATTAATTAAGTGGTAAAAATTGATGGCATGATTCCAAATGAATTGGACACCCTTGAAATATTAATTTGTCACAGGTAGAGATGGGACGAGGTTTATTACACGATTGCTCAGGTAAATAATCCAGTCAATATTTCTCAACTCAAAACTGCATTAAAATTTTGAGACTTCTCTTTCAGTCAATCATTTTTCCAACGATATATTCAGAGAAGTCATAGAGAATTCTAGTTTTGGAAAATCATTGCTGCTGTGTCCTCTGGCATAAGGTGCTGGTACATAGAGACAGAATAGCATACATACGCTATACTGGGCTGACTGCAGAAGAGACTTGTTCACTTTTCCCAAAAATATGCTGTGGATTATGATGCACAATGCCCCCCCCCCCCGTTTTTTTTTCCTGAAAGGTTGATGTAACACAGAAGCAAAATCTACTTTGCTAACTTGGTGATGAATTATAATCAACACAACACAGAAACCTTCAGTGTTCAAGTAACAGTAACGATAAAGGCCGAAATCAGTCAAAGTTGATTTTATCAAATTCAAAGGCCTTGAAGACACGTTTGTTATTCGACAACTCCAATAAAAAAAGATGTAAATATTAGTATGGTCTAAGAGACATTTGTTCTAATGTAAGCTAAAAATAGATAAGAAAAAAAGAGGTTGCGCATCAACTATGTGTTTTTACTAAAGAGTGCTAGACCAAATGATTAACTATCAAAAATCGGGATAAATTCCCAAAAGGTAGCACATCTAAAAAATTAATAAAGGGAGGACAAAGTACTCACATTTCCACTTCTTTTATTTTGGCACACACCAAAAAATGAACACTTACGCGTTTCGGCTATGAGCCTTCATCACAGCTAAAAATACTGCCATACGTTGTAGAGCAGGTCCTCTGTTTCATGTGGTGTATTTATCAGTAAAAATTAAATTGGTTCTTGTCTTCTAGTTTAATGACTGCTGCAATGTCAAGCTTTTCATGACCCTGGAAATGAATAGACATGTAGAATAGACAAAAAAATATTCCCTCTACTCTTTTATTTCGACTCTGCCTCTCATCTGGTGGGACTGCAGCCCAAAGCAGCCCTCAGGTTTTGGCAGAATTTTTTAGCCTTGTCGACCAGAAGGAGTATCCCGATAGATTGACTTTGACTGACTGGGTTTAGACAGAGGATTGTAATGTTTATGTTAACCTTTTAAAGGGCACTCACTGAAACACTTCCAAGTTCAAAACAATTAACATTGGTGATATTGCAGGACACAACAAAACTTTTTTCTGTTGTAACATTTTTCCAAACCTTTAAATGGTTTCTTTCACCGCTTTATCCGCTGTCGAGGGTCACAGAGAGCTGGACCCTACCCCAGCTGGCTTCGGGCGTGAGGCGGGGGAAACTCCGGGCACAACGCCAGTGAGCGGCAGAGCCACACAGAGACAACCACGCACGCTCACACTCACACTCACACTCACACTCACACTCACTCACACTCACACTCACACTCACACACTACGGGCAATATCGAATGGCCAATTAACCTGAAGTGTATGTTTTTGGAGTTGGGAGGAGGCCGGAGAACCCGGAGAGAACCCATGCGGACACGGGGAGAACATGCAAACTCTGCGCAGAGCAGGACTCGAACCCGGAACTGCCTTGCTGTGCGGCGACAGCGCTACCCACTGCGCCACCGTGCCACCCATGCAGAAAATCAAATCACCAAAAAAAAAAAGTGAGTTGCCTCATAAAAGGTTAATAACACTGTATAAGCAACCCACTTGTTACTCCAACAACATTCTCTTGTTGGACTACAATACCTTCACAGATGAAAACCTGAAGCCCAACATAAGAACAGGAAAAGAATACCAGCAAGCAAAACTGTCAAGTACACAAATGTAATGATTGCTCATCGCCATATGTGCTTCCTCGGACCAAAACATGATGACAGCATTCATGCTTAAGAAGTCCAAGCACAAATCTGACAGAGGCGATGATTCACACAGCAGAATAAAAACAACTGTGGAATTTGTACAGAAAGTCACAAGTAAACAGATCTCATGAAAGTCATACGGTTTCATTTTTTTCAGTATTTACTTAGAAAGCTCACTAATGCCGCAAAATGGTGGGGGATTGAGGCTGTGAAAGAGAGGGTTATTTTATGTGAGTGTTGTTTTTAAAAAATAACATGGGGAATGTATGTTTTCATTTCTATATTCCAAAAAACTATTCGTGAGATTATCAAATCGAAGATTCATCAGAAAGTTGTATTCCATCCACGTAAGATGAACCCTGTGGATATACATACTAACAATATCTAATGCTGTTTTAAATGAGTAGGAGGTAAACTGTATGCAAACAGTCAGCTGTCTCTATCCTAACAACTTGACATCAGCTGAGATGGGGTAAATATTTAATGACACACTATATGTCATTAAATATGTGGTTTTTTTCATGCTGCAACGTTTTATTATGCCTCCACCCAGCTGTTGGGGGAGGCTTTGTGTTTTTGGGTCGTCTCTGTCCATATGTCCCATTCTTACAAACATTATAAACTCAGGAAGTTTTTCAAGGCATTTCTTTAAATTTGGCAGGAGCATCTGCTTGCACTTTAGGATTCCCTTATCCCCCCTGATTGGCCAGAGGTTAAGGAGGTTGATCTCACAAACACTCAGACATGCATCAGTTAATTATTAAAAATGTGTATTTGGCTAAAATTACAAGTTCTAATATATAAGGTTTGTCTAGAAAAATATTAATCCATAAATTATTGAATCTTAAATTTAGTGCTTCTTTGAGCTCTATCAAAATTGGCTAAACATGTGGATACATAATAACTCGCTCTCTAACACTCAGTAGTTTGCCAAATAATCACGACATCTTTGTAAAGGCAGACATAACATGTTTATGGATTTGTCATAACACTGATTTGTAGATCGGTGATATTTGATCATAAACATTTATTAAAATCCATGGTAACACTGTTTAATCATTATCAGTGAAGATTGAAGGCCAAACTACTCTTCATATGAAGTAATTTTTCCGAAAATATGTCACTAAATAAAGTTTTACTTTTTTCCGAAGTAATTATTAAACTATAATGAATGAAATGAAAGTTTATCACATTGCATCTCCCATCACTACAGAAAGATGCACAAGAAACATTAGATTTCTTGTTCTTTCTGATTTTGAATTGACTGAAAATCCATATTCGCTGCTAATTTTGTGAAACATATCCCTTGGTTAGCATCTCTCATCATCCTGAAAATGATCTGTTCCTTCTCTCGCTTCTGATAAAATGACAAACTCCCTGGGAAGAAAAGATAATTACTGTCAATTTGCATTTGCTTTGGACTTTTCAGCAGTATAAATGTCCTGCGCGCTATGATTACGTATGATTACATAGTAAATTACTCTTTACTTCATGCAATATTTGAAAGCAATTCCTTTCGCTATAAAGGATGAAATCAAGAAATCTTAAGGAAACCTAGAGAAACAAACACAGTCCAACTTCACTGTGTGTGAATAAATGGAGCTAAAACCAATTACAAACTCCTTAACACATCAAAATTGTAATTTTTGCTCTACTAGAAAGATTTTATATCTGATTTGTGATCTCCATATCTTCTACGTAAGCCAGTGGTGCATTAAGGAAGCCCAGGGGACCCGGGGGAGGGGGGGGGGGGGTGTTGCTGCTATCCAGTGCCAATAAGATGTTAGACTGCATCGTGTGATCATGGGTGGATACATTGGATTTATGGACTGAACTTCCGGTGCATATGTAGAATTATAATCTTTAAGTAAATGCAAAAAATTTCAGTGTGCATTTGGCAAAGCACCAAACATTTATTTCAGTTGTACACAAATTGTAAACATACTATAATTACACAGGTTTGAAAGCGTCTCTTAAATCTATGCTATCATAGCTTAAAGCTAAAAAGTGGAGATGCAATCAGATTGAATAAAATCTGAGTCAGAAGAAAGAAACTGGAATGGATGACAGTGTCTGGGCTCAGGAAGAAGCACACAAACCCAGCACTTGGAACCACTTCTGTCTGAGTCATAAATTATCATGGCGATGGTAAGTATTATGTGTAAGGCAGAGCAGAATCATAAAAAGCGCTAATCATTTTGATTAGCCAACAGTACAAACATTCAACCCGACATTTTTCGGAATCCAGTTTTAATATTTTTTGATTGGCACAGGAAAACATTTCTTCATTGTTACAAGGAAGAAAATAGGATCTCTTTGTGAATTAAAACATTTGATGAACACAAAAAGCCTCCACAAATGATGTTCAAACTTCATTGCCTTAATAAGATATCAACATTGTTCAAATGCCAAATAAGTCCACAATTTAAGAAACATGTGGGTGAATTAAAGAAAAAAGGACATCTTACAATATTTATATTACTATCTCATTTTATTATGGCTTCATATCCTGATGGGCATACTGACTGTCATGTCATGCAAAAAGACAAAATGCTTTCAGAGATAGGTGTTAACTAGTTTGGTTCCTCTCATAAAAGTCGACTATTGAAAAGTATATTATTTACAAAGAGATAGTTTTATAATTACAAATTGGAACGTTTTCCAAGGACATTAAATTTATTAGCAAATTTGTTTTCAAGACCTGTCAAGTATATTCATTCATTTTATTTCTAAATAGATTAACCAGATATTTATTTAAGTTTAAGAGTGGGACACATGCAAGTTTTTAAGAGTGGATTCGGAAAGGAACAATATTGTACAAAATAATAATAACAATTACAGTTTTATCACAAAGCACTTTTTGTAGCACCTTGAGTGTTTTGTAAGTCTGCACAAAAGCACCCCTGTAGTTGTATTTAGAGCAGCACGAGGAGCATCCAGAGAGGGAGGCATGGAAGGACAAGGGAGAATGGGATTGGGATGAGTGGATCCTCTCTGTTGCTGAAAGTGTGCCACTGTCCGCCACAGCATCAAATGTCCTTTTCCTGATGTCACTCCCATTACTACATGTACGTTAAAGTCATGTGATTCTGGCCCTACAAGGGCGAGGAGTAGTTTCCCCCGATCAGCGCTTTCATGACCTTTCATAACGGGGCCTAGAGGGCACTCTTCTTCGGTCTTCTCAGCAACAAAATAAATCGTGTTTTTTGCTTTGTGGGCAGAGAAAGTAAAAGTTGTTGGATCTCAGCAGGTGGGTGTTAATATGTACCCTCTGACCCTGCCCTTCAGTGGGGAGTCGGGAGTGTCTAGCCGAGGAAACAGACAGGGCCGACCTCAAAGCCAAACCTCTGGTTGGATTCCCCAAAGTCATTCAGCATGACATCGATGATGGGCAACTGGTCGATACGGGGAGTGTTGATCTCCATCACCGTCTTTGAATAACCTTGCTTCAACTGTAAAACCAAGGACACACAAGAAGATGGTGATTAGAAAGTTAAAGTAAGTATAGTTCACAAAATATTTGGGAGATGTTTCATCAAAATGAGTTTTTATGAAAATAAGTGATAAACCAAGAAGAGGAAATGGATGCACGGGTGATCATAACTCTCAGCTAATGGAACAAATTAATGTTGAATCATTGATTTTAATCGATAACATATTACCTTCCAAGATGTGAAGATTTGCATTTCTTTATATCAATGTAATTTAAGTATCTTGGAAAGTTGAACAAATAAAACAAGTGGTATGATTATGGAAAACAAACTCTAAGAAAAGTTTAAATATTTTAGAGGATTAAGGGGCTTTATAAGATTTAGAAAATTGTTTTGTTGCAAGCTAAACATTAGAAAACGATTAGTTACCGAGCAGCCGTCCAACAGTGGCCTGATGAAGGGATTATTGTCATAAGACATCTCTTCATCATTGGAGCCGAGGAAGCGCAGCGCTTTGTCGTAGTTGTCATCTTTGGCATCGTACCAGGCCACAGACTGATGGCAAATGTAGGTGAAGTTCTGCCGTGCCGAGGAGCTGAGCAGCTTCAGGAAAGTCATCTGTACTGTGTTAATGGTACTTTCTCCTACATCAACGTAGTTCAACTGGGATCCGACAGAAGAAGAGGAAAACAAAGGAGGAAAGAGGAAATGGGTTATGTAAATAAAAGGGAAGGCAATCCATGACATAATTTTTATTAAAAATCAGTATAAGAGTAATTATGAATATGAAAGAATGCGTGTAAGCTCACAATTTTGCCACGCTTGAATTCACTGAACCACGAACCCGGAGCCTCCTTGGGCCAGTTGGATATTCTCACCTTTAAATAAAAACAGTACAAATGAATGATTAGAGAATATAGAATAGCTACTCTATAGAAAAATCATAGATAAATAGTTTAACTAATTTTGACCAAATGACAAAAACAGATAAACAAATCAATGCTCTTTAAGTCGCTACTACCTTTAGACATCACTAATTCAGCTATATAACTGAATATAGCACATGTAGCACATCTTCCCATCACTTACTCCTGTGGATTTCTTATCTGGGTAGATGCACGTTTCCCCGCCTGCTGTAAAGTTACAAAACACTCTGATGGCGTCTCCTGTGCATCCCTGGTTTGGATCAATCCAGTATTCACCTGGGAGACAAACACAGCGATTGTGAAACAGTGCAAGAAGCCAAAGCTTTGACCTAAAGGACACTGAATACTAATGATGGTGTTTAACATTTTCATTTACTGGACAATATTTTCTGCTTAGAGAAATTTCTACAGGAAGTTTCAATGGAAAAAGTGGAAAAAAATAGTGATGGACAGATGAGTGGATGCCAAATTTCCTCATCATGGAGCTTTAGAGATGATGACTTAAGTTAACTACCAACAAAAAAAGTGAATTTCTTGAATCTTTTTTATCAAATACAAAGAGCTCTGGTTTCTAAGAGGCTCAGTATGTCAACATTTTTGTCAGTAGCTAATCTCATTTTTAGGCAGCTGCATGGTAAGATGAAATTTTTTATAAAAGAACAAATAAAAAAAAAATTAAATGGCAAATGAAAAAGCAAATATCAAATGAAATAGGCATAAAAATTTGTTACCACTGCAGTCAAACCCTACAGTTAAAGTATCTGATGAATCTCATTGTTAAATGTAAGCGGAACACTGTCTCCACCCTACCATCTGGGTAGTCAGGCTGGCTGAGCTGCAGGTCATTGCAAGTCCTGGCGGGGTTGTCTTGGGTGCCCATGGGGAATTTAATTCGCTCGATGTCTTGTTTGAGGTTGTTTAGAGAGCCAAACACATCCTCCATTCCCTCCATATCCAAGCCATCCATGCCATAGTCTGCCATTACCTCATCTCCCTGCATCTCAGCCTGCCTCTTGCTTCTTTTGGCAGAGTGATGCATGGGCAGAGGCTGAATGATATCACCTGGTGGACCCTGCAATGTGGGGGATAATTTTAAGCATATTAATGCGCCTGATGCAAGAAGAAGAGACAAACTTTATTAATCCGCGTAGGGAAATAATTTCTTCCACTTTCTGCTTTTCTATTTTTACACAACTGTATATGTACAGGCCTAGTAAATTTTTGCTAGTCAGACAGTTTCACTTAGAAATTGTTGCCGTTTTCTGTGTCATTCCTGCTGTTTGGACTCTGCTCAAAAACATGACAATGTTGGAATAGTTATGACAATATATACATAATATATAATAATATATAATATATATATATATATATATATATATATAATATACATATATAACATAAAATTAAAAAAGCTATATATTTTTCTTTTTATTTTTTTAATTTTTTTTTCTTTTCTTTTTTTTATGGATTTAGATCTAGTTGAACTGGCACTGAATGAACTTACAGGTGGTCCAGGTGGTCCAATCAGCCCAGAATCTCCCTTCTGACCTTGTGAACCCTGAAAAAAAAAACAACAAAAATGTATAATGGACGTAATTAAGAAGATGCTCATTTCTTTTTGTAACACAGGATGAGTGATGAAGTGAATAATACATACACTTGATCCCTTAGAGCCTTTCTGTCCTGAAGGGCCCTGTTGAAAAATAAAGATTAAGAGATATAATAACCTGTTGTAGGAAAGTTGGAAAGTATTGTATGTCTTTGATGGGAAGAATGAAAATCCAAAACTTACAGAAAGACCAGGTGGACCAGGAGGACCGAGAGGACCTTGGGGACCAACAGCACCCTGTTACAGACAATAACAATAACAGACATTGACAGCTGATGAACGATTGGTCATTTTAAGTTATGATGTTTAATGCTTCAATTTTACAAAATGTTGCTGTTAATATTCTTGCTGTTAAAAAAACATTGTATTATTTGTATATTAGTATACTTTCAGCACTTATGAGGAACACAAAACCTGGAACTGTACGCAGAGTTTTCTATGAGCAAACTGTATGGTACAACACCTCTTATCATGCTCATGTCATTTCTCTCATAGGTTTATATACTGTATAATGGCCTCATCTTACTGTATCTTGCATGTGTAACTGTTTAATTTCCCAAGAAGCAAGACCTGGAATACAGGGATTGCTATTTGAGAACCAATGCTGCACGCGTCAAAATAAAGGTCAAGTTAAAGAGGGCCTGCAGAACCACTGATTGATTCCATGAATAGGAATAGGCCCAAATCAAAACCAAAATTGAGAGTCACTGGAAAGACGGACAAATGATATGAAATAAAAATAATGCCATCTACGCAATTTTAAATTAGGGAAAGAAAACACACACACACACACACACACACACACACACACACACACACACACACACACACACACACACACACACACACCAAATTCCTACACAAAAGAAAAACATAGAAAGCCATATGATGATGTTGATCCTCTGAAGACACTCAACCCAGGTGAAAACGTCCTTAACCTTACTTATATAAGGAAAGTGAGAATATCAGAGGGATAATATCACCTTGAAGCTCCTGACAAGACTATGATTTACATTATAGGATCTTACCTCTGAGAATATAACACATACGTCTTTGTAGACCCTTGACTTCATGACATTCACTTTCTTATCGATGGACAGCATAATGCGCATCTCATAGATAATGACTTACAGCATCACCCTTGCCACCTGTGGTACCCTGAGGTCCAGGCAAGCCTCTGTCTCCCTTCTCTCCGTATTCTCCTGGAGGCCCAATCAGACCGATAAGACCTGGATGACCCTGGAACACGCAGAGAAGGAAATAAGGAAGTAACAGCGACACAAGCACACAAAAATTACATTTGAAGAACATTACAATTTGTACTAGTCATCTAACTCACAAAAAGTAACCATTCAAGGCATAATTTCTGCTCATCTGCCGGTAATGAGGATAGTTTTTCAAAGAGAAGGAAAATGCAAATGCAGGTGAAAGTCTTAACAGCGTACCCCAGTAGTGTCTCATTTATGCCCATAAATAATTAGCGTGTTTATAGTTGTTGTCATATTTAACAATGGTGGTCTGTCTCAGCACCTGCTGATGAGGAGAGTTATGACCATCTGCTTCTAACTGCTGCATGCTGGCATTAGACCAGTGACCATTACAAAGATGATGTTGGATTTATACATATTCATTGGGTGCATTAAATTACAGTGAAAGCTCCTCATACAGCAGAACCTTTCTTTATTTTGCTGGAGCAAAATGAATCAAGACATTGCTATATCGGGCATGAATGTTAACTTACTGTGGAAGCTCTTAATCACATGTGAGAAATACACTATGACAAAACGTAAGATTAGCATCATAATAACACCTTACCTTCTCTCCCTTGTATCCGGAGTCACCTTTCATACCAGGAAGTCCAGGGGGTCCCTGTGGAGGGAAAGTATCATATTTTAAAGTAAAATGGAAAATTTATTGATTTTCTTTCATTCTTGTCTTTCTTTTGCAGCTGTCACTACTTCTGCATTCATGGTGAGTACTTGATATTCTAAAAAATCATTCAAACAGCTGCTTGTGACAAACTGTCAGGTTAAATGATCCAGCTCACCACTAGGAGGAAAAATCCTAAGTTATTCACATTACTGTCTTGTAGATAAGCAAAAATAAACAGCCAAACAAGTTATTTTCAAAAGCTGGAACAATTACTAAAATTATAATTTATCAAAACAGCAGCTGACTAATTTAGTGTCCAGTGACTAATCAATCAATCAATCAATCAATCAATCAATCAATCAATCAATCAATCAATCAATCAATCAATCAATCAATCAATCAATCAATCAATCAATCAATCAATCAATCAATCAATCAATCATTTATTGAATATCCACAAAACTACTGCCATAATAATATTTAATTTCAATGACAAAAGGTAAGTATGTGATCATTTCTAATCGGGTATGAGAAAGAATGCATGACTCATATGTTATCTGACTTGTAAATACAATTTTCTTTTTGTCATGTGATCGGGGGACATGTCTTACAAGAGGTCCAGGAGGGCCATCTTGACCAGAAGCACCAGGAAGTCCTTGCTCACCCTGAAAATAATTAAAATATTAAAATAAGAAATCATGAAATCAGATTTTAGTCACGTTTAATAAATACATAACTGCCTTTTTGGTGACCATCAACTCACTGATGTTCATGGAATCATTCACTGCTTGAAATTAGTTTATAATGTGAAGTACAGTATGTAACATAAAGGAACTCAAAGGAAGTGTACTCACAACAGGGCCAGGGATTCCACGAAGACCATCAGGACCAGGCTTTCCAGCAGACCCCTGAGGTCCAACGGGTCCAGTTTTCCCAACAGGACCCTCTGCTCCAGCCTCTCCCTGTGAAATTAGTACAAATAAATCTTAACTTGCTTTTCATGTCCGACACACAGAATCTGAACAGCTGTTAAGGCTGTTTGTGTTCACTTCATCCAACAACAACAACAACAACAACAACAACAACAACCAGATTTTAAGACTCGTTCTCTTAAACAATTTTTTTTTTAAATCTGAGGCTCCTCAGAGTTCATGGAAACTGGAACTGATGTAAGTTGCAAACTATTTTTGTTACACATGCTGAAATCAGTCATTCCCATTTTACTCTCATTACTAAGGAATATGCAGTCACTGACATGTTTTTGCAAACTACTGCAGACAGATCTAATAGCCATATATGACAAGAACATCAGTGCACCTTGAGTCAAAAACAGTCAAGGTTGGAATGTAAGAAAAGTTAAATAACACCAGTGTTATAATTTCTTTGATGACATACTACACTTGATCAGATTTCATCAGGACTTATTAGGATGGACTTGACACTTTAGTCGCCTTTACTATTGTTAGATATATTAAATAACTGCGTCCTCTTAGAAAATAGAAGCTTAGATGAATGTGACTATCTATGGTTCTCTCTGATTCTCATTTCAGAAGTCATTCATAAATGAAATCTTGCTGCAGATAAAGTAAATAAATTCCAAAGCCTCCCAGACTGACTATGTTTAAGGTAATCAAGGAATAGATGCATTCCCTTCCAAAGCTAAATCAGATGTGTTAAAAAAATTCTAATGTCTGCTTGCTTAAGTAACCTCTCTAAATTTTGGTAAGGTTATTAAGTCAATGTCTTCAGGCCCTGGTAGCTTTTTGCCACTGCATTCATTAAAGCTGGAAAACAAAACTATTACAGGCTAAATGAGAATTTTAAAATCCTTAATCAGAATATTACACCTCCTGGCTTGTTTTTGAAATGTGAATAAAAATAACAGAATTAGATCAGAACTAGATCAAACATTTCTGACTCTAAGCCAATATACTTAGTGTTATAGACTTTTGACACTACTATCCACTCTTTTCTATTATTGATAATGATAAACATAGAGCTGTCTTTAAAGCTGCTCAATGATTAACAGCAAAATATTTAAATATGCAGTGAATGATTATCAGACAAAAGAATTCATTTCAACTGGAGCCTGATACCAAATTTAAAGCATTTGTGTAATTAATGTTGTGAGATCTTCAATTTTGAATGATCCTTACTATTGATCTTCCCTGAGCAAAAAATGTGCTTGGGATTTAGATTAAAAAAAAAAAGATTTTGTTGTATTTTCTTGATTTAAACAAACATTCCCAAAACAACATCTAAAAAAATTTAAGAAGTAATGGGAAAATTCAAATTGGATGGCCTGTTTCTAATATTATGTAATCTTTTAACAAACTCTATTATCATGTATATTTCTGCCTACCATGTTCAGATATACAGTATACACATCATGAGGTTCAACAGGATCACTGGTTGTGAACAGATGGTCAATTTAAAGAACATGGCACTATAATATTACATTCATCTATTTTCTTGTAGATGAAAAGGGAATTGTCTCATCTATAGTCACTAATTGGCCTTGTTGGTCATGGGTCTGCTGGAGCTGTATCCCAGCTGTGGGCAAAAGTCAGGCTACACCCCGGATGAGATGCCAGCTCATTGCAGGCCACACGAAAGACAAACTGCCACTCATGCTCACGCAAGAGTTTCTAGTTATAGTTTTATTTGCCTTTAATTCATATATTCTCATATGGACACTGAACCAAGCTGACAAAGCCTTCTCTACACACATTTCCATATTATATGTCAGTAATTTGTCTCTTATTCTTCTTTAACTTTTGATCGTTATTTATTCAAAAAAGCACTCATTGTCTCTTGCTTTTTCTCCAACTTTTGCAATCAATCAATGGATGGATCAATGGATGGATCAATTGATGGATCAATGGATGGATCAATCAATCAATCAATCAATCAATCAATCAATCAATCAATCAATCAATCAATCAATCAATCAATTAATCTGTATTTATATAGTGCTTAATCACATAAGCAGACTTTTCAAAGCGCTTTAACAGAGAAACTCAACAGGACTCTCCAGAGCAAGCATGAGCGACAGCTTATGCTTGCTCTGGAGGGTCGAAGTAATTCCTCGCTCTCACTCTTAAAACCTAATGGCAATTTCCGGGTTTGAAATTTAAGTGGAGAAATTGGAAAATTGTGAATATTTTTGTTGAATGGAAGTGCATTTAAAGCTTGCGCCCCAATTGACTATGGTGATATTTTCTGTATTTACACAATCTTCCTTGTAAATGTTAAATTCATGAACCAAGCTGCCTTTCTACAAGCGTCATAACAGTTTTTATGGGACAGATGGCTCTGCTTCCTTGTTTAACAGTAGATTGGAACGCTGGTACATTTAACAGTTTCATCCTTATAAATGCTTTCGACTGACTCCTGAAATTAAGTTGGATGCTGCAACCTTTGTTCAGGTAGGCAAATGATGTATTCCATTGTTCAAGTTACTTTTCACCATCATCTAGGTTTCAGGAACAGAAACATGTTAAACTGAATTGTCTGATAAACTCAGGGATTATATATATATATATATATATATATATATATATATATATATATATATAAAAAGGGATTACAGACCAATAGGTAATTTGCGGTTAGTATATATATATATATATGGGTATATTTTTTGCTGTTTTTGCCAGGATTGGTCTGTCAAATATTTTGTAAATTTGGACAAGAACAATTCTGGTAAAGCATGATAATGCTAAAACTCTTACACAATGATACTAGTGGTTAAAAATGTATTAGGATGAACGTCAAACACATCACTTCAGTAAGACTTAAGACCTTCATCCAACTTGATAACTAAGCAATCAGTAAAATTGTTCAGTATTTTACAATGCTGTCGTTTAACAAATCCTTGGATTAGATTTATGTGAGGATTTGAAGATCAAATATCACCGGATCTATTTCCTTTGAATAGGATAACCTTTATTTATTTTTTTCTTTTTAACAGTTTTTATGTATTAATGTTCCAAGGATGTCATATTGACTAGGCTCAAAGGAAGAAGGGATTAAATGTCCTGACAACCAATTAGAACTGAATTTGACACTCTAGGATTACCACGCATGGTTAGTATTGTCTCCATCAAATCAGCTCTAATCCTTTACCTCAATATGGACAGAATGCGGACTTTGTATTTGTGCATGTAGGCACCACCTTGAGCGATGGAAAATAGAGCAAAACTGAGGCATTTGTCAGGTTTTTGTCTACATTTCTGTGAATCAACTGGTTTGGGAACCGGATATTTCTTTAAGGCTTACAAGGATTTGTTCTATTGGATTGTTTTCAACTGTATTATGAATTTTAACAAAACACAAACACAAGAAACCCTATTGCTTAATCTGTGAGGATCATTTTGATCACTGGAAACAATCTGAGGTGGACATATAAATGCACAACTGGGCATGAAGTTTATGGAAGTAATCTGAACTAGTGCTGTTTTGTACTTTCAAATATCGGCTTGATTTATCTTCATTCATCCTTTCATTTAGGCTAACATGTCTTGAGACATAAATGTCTTGCAGCAATTTCTGGAAGCAAATGAAGACATAGATTTTTTTTTCAACAACTCAAAGGCTCCCTGCAGATTTCATTGTGGTTTATCTTGTCGAGCACACACAATCACACAAGTGACATTGTACACAGCCAAATGGTGTCACACTATTGTAGCAACTTTGAGTTGCCTTTAACACAGACACGCTGCAGTGCATTGCCAAAAGTGAATAATAAGACTGCAAAGACAATATAAAAACAAAGTAACAAAAAAAACAAACAAACAAAAGACACTGTGCTTTGCACTTGATGAATACATGTTAAAATGCACATATACAGTACATTGATTCATGATACTGATAGATTTTAGTTTGCATTCTATGGGACTATAATGTCTGTATCACCTACTCAGTCAAACACTTCCTTTAAATATACGTAAACCGCTAATGTAAACCATCCGTTAATAATTATGTCCTTCAGGGAAGTTATGTTAGTGTTTGTGTGTTGTAAGCAGAATAACTCAAAATTTCACAGCTTTTGAGGCACAGTGTGGCTCAAGAAAAAATCATTAATTTTAATGTTGATCCAGAATTATTTTATAGGAATCTTTTTTGTTGTTGGATTTGTGTACAGATTAATGCTTTTGCTTCTGACTTCATGGATCATGCCAACAATGGTTCAAGAAAACCTTCACAAAAACATGCCTGTAACCCCAGATTTAACTTCATAGGGTCACAAATTAACTCCATACTATCATGCGGTATACCAAAGAACTATTGCTTTTAGCTGCAACAAAGTTAATGACAGAACTGAGCTTTCATGTAAAGGATTCTGCTGTTTGAGTAACGTGTAGTTGGAAGGATTATTTTGAGATGACAATGTGCCAACATGCTGCCATATTGGCACCAAACTTATTAGAATAATGACACTCCAACATACATCAGTGTGATAAAAACTACTTCAAATGATGCAATTATCTTCAGAAATAATTCTGATGACTTCGTTCTATGTCCCTTTGGTAACAGAATGTGAAGGGATTGCGTGAGCGATACTGCAGCCAGTCACATATCATAAAACAGAGCTGACTTTTTGAATCTTACCTTGGATCCCTTCTCTCCTTGTCTGCCCCCCTGACCTGGTCTCCCAATAGGGCCCTGGGGAAATGAAAATAAAATAAATGAACATTGTAAATATCTAAATAAACTGATGAATCTATTAAGGTACTCCCTTAAGTGAAATATTTTATATAAATCCCTGAGCCACTGGGGCGGCAGTGGCTCAGTGGTAGAGCGCCCGGTAGAGCGGGTCGTCCAATCATTCAAGATCGGCAGTTCGATTCTCGCCTAAAAAACACCTGGAGATGAGCTGACAGTGGGAGGTGTCAGCTCACCTCCGGAACACTACCGAGGCACCCTTGAGCAAGTTGATCATTTGGACGCACCACAAAAGGAGCTGCCAGCCACTCTACCTCCCCTGCATGGGTACAGGCCCCCTGTGTGCATGTTTGTGTGTTCAGGGCCTGTACACACATATAAATGCATGATTTCAACTAACCTAGAGTGTGCCAGTAATTTCCCTGCAGGGATTAAAATCAGTATGTAAGATTTTAAAAAAGATGCGAACAAATCATTATCTTTGTGTACATACAGAACTCACTGTTCATCTGATGAGTGTTCTGACCTTGAATTGGTTAAAGGAGAGAGGGTTCAAGAGAGCCCAGAGAACATCATTATGAGCAAAGTGCCCTACAGTCCAAACATACTGAGCTAAAAGCACATCAGCATTTCCACCAAACAGCCTCTGGTCAGAAGCTCGTAAGTGTAAGTGGGTTGTCATGTGCTGTTTCAAATAGTAATCAAATATACCAAACAAAAGCCACCAGTCTTCAATGTAGGTTATGAGCCCTGGCAATATGTGCATTAGTGAGTGTGTGGTTGTGTGTATGTGTGTGTATGTGTGTGTGCTAAATGTAGTCAAGCATCCACATGCATCAATGAGCACCGAGTCTGGGTCATTTGGAGGAGTATTTAAAAAGAGACTAACTCACAGTTACATTGCTGAGGATTGAAAATTCATGTTGCTAAGTCTGTTATTGGGGCCATGAAAAGATGGGGTCTATTTAGTTATGTAGTCGCAGTCACCTAGATACTATGTATTGCGGGTAAAAAGGGTTTAACAGACATAAAACTTTAACATATGACGCTTAAGAAGGATTATTTCTAAAGGGAAGCAATACTACAGGTATATCTGAATTATTCATTTATTAAATCTATTTTTCAATTTCAAATAATGGTGCTAAATGTTGATGTTTCTCTCAAACTCTGCAGGTGTGTACACTGTTTGACAGCAATCTGTGCCGTCAATAGAAATGTAGCTAAACAAAAGCAAAAGTACCTGTTGTTCAGCAAAATGATGTCATTAAGTATACTTAATGGCACTACGTAAATTTTATACCATTTTCTTCTTTCTTTTTTTCAAAACTTCTGTGATTTAATAAGAGGACCTAAACAGATAGCGGTTTTATTTCAAAGAGGTCAAAAAGAACCAGTGGACCACCATGTGGCTGTCAAGCTGTAAATAAATTCACACAGTAAAAAGTAATAACTTTTGAAATGAGGAAATAAGTGAAAAAAAAGAAAGGAAATGGTATAAAATTTACAGAGTGTCATTAAGTATACTTAATGGCAATACCTTTTCCCAACTCCACTGTTGTGATGGTTATATACTAGTTAAACGCAGTAAATATACTGAGCTGGTTGATGGCAGTACTGTGGTGGAAAAGATTCAGAATTTATCCTCAAGTAAACAAAACAAAGCTAAATTAACTTCAAACATCAGCATTTGTATTCTGTCTCCAATATTGTGATAGCCTTTTTACAAGCATGATTTACGGCCAACTGTAAAACATTATTACAGTAAATGAATGCCATTGTAAAATGTTGTATTCTTGTAAAATGAAATGATATAAATTCAAACGTGATGTGACAGAAAGGGCATGGGATACATGATATTAAAGTGACACATTTATTTTTTAACATTAACAGCAGCAGCAGTGATTTGCTTCAACAATACTGCAAGTCAAGCTCACCATAGGTCAATAATATCTATATGCAACACTAAATCTAGACCCAGTTGTACTAACGTGAATCATTTCTTATCAACAGATACCAAATCAGAATATACACCTAATGATATTAGAAATTCATTTCATCTTATAGTGGGTATACCTTGGAGACTTTATGAATATTGTGAATCAGAAAATAGACAGCATTGTACAATGTGTAATTTTTATGTTAGGCTACAATTGTACTCACCCTTTTTCCAGGAGGTCCAGGTACACCCGCTTCACCAGATGGACCTGCAGGTCCCTGAATCAGAGGAGAACGTAGAACCCTTAACTTCATCTCTCAAAAGCTAAAGCATTTGTTACATAAGGAGTTAAAAAAAACAACAATTCTTCCCAATAGGGATTTTGTTTTCTGTGTAATTGCACATACTGTAACTAAAAATATAGCGATTAAGACTGGCTGTATTTAACTGACTGCCATCTTTAATTTGTTCACTTACAGGCTGCCCGGGCTCTCCATCATCTCCTTTGTCACCTGGTAAACCATCAAGGCCCTAAATAAATTAAATGCAAGAATATTTGTCAATTATCACTCTGTAGTGCCATTCTGTTTCGCATCACATTTCTGACTAAATTAAAAAAAACATACACAGAAATCATTAAACGTTATGGGCAATTATTGTATGTATTGATATCACGCACAATTAATGCTACACAAGCATAGCTCATTTAATACATACTGTATATTCCAAAATGGTAAAAGAACATGATCAGTTCAGGGATAAATGCATCACTTACAGCAGCACCGGGCTCGCCAGATGGACCAGGATCTCCTGGGAATCCAACAGGACCCTGAACACAGAATGAGACAAAACTGACTCAGATATCTGACAAACGTGTCAACAGCATCTCTGGCACCAGACACTATGACTGAGAAATATGACAGAGCAATTCTGTTGCTGACAGCTTTCATAATGCACCAGTCATGAATATGTGTTGGAGACACTGCAGCTAACGTACAGGGTTACCCTTGGGACCATCATCTCCAGGGGGTCCACGGATACCAGCGGGTCCAGCAGCTCCTGGTGGGCCGGTTTCCCCCTTCTCACCAGTCTCTCCTCTGCGGCCCTGAAGGTAAATGCATCACAGGCTTGTCACTGTGAGGAACGCATTATGCCACTCTGACTACAGCATATTAATAAATACCAAACAAATAAAAAAAAAAAACACCCAAGTCATACATTATCAACATCAACAACTGTAACATGCAGAACTCATTAGTTACATAATTAGAGCACAGCACGTCTCCTCTTTATGCCATCAAATCACTGTTATAAGCCTAATGTGGAAATATTATCTGGATTTATACAACAGGAAGTTAAAAAGAAAGAGGAAAATAATTGCCCTGATGTTGATGTGGGCATATTATATTTATTGACGCATGTGGTACAGTTGTTAAATATTGAATGGGTTCTGGCTAAATGAATCTTTTGTTAGTTATTTTAACAAAATTGTGAAAAACAATATGCCATGATGTTTCTGTCATAAAAAAAACAAATCCTGGAAGCCTCATACGATGGAGCTGTCCAAACCTGACTGAACTAATTATCTGCTCAAAAACCCTTAATTTGTTAGGATTGCTGTACGCCAGCCGACAGCCATAAGGAGGTAAAACCTTCTGAGGTGGAAGGTGAAGTGTCAAATAATGCTCATGACGTAATTAGCTCCTGTCCCAGATTCATAGGCAGACAGTCACTGTCATATATGCAATTAATAGGACACAAGAACAAATCACTTGAGTGTGTTTCTCCTTACCATGTGCTGCAAGTGCTCTTTTAAGAATGTATAAATCGAAAAAATATGTGGTCTGAAATGAGGGATGCTTTACTTACCCCAATACCAGGTTCTCCAGGGGGTCCTGGGTTGCCAGCTTCGCCATGTTCTCCCTATTTTAACATTGAAAATGTGATTTATTATTATAAAAGAGTAAATATGAGATAACTTATATACATTATTCTAACAATTATACACACAGATTAGCTGACTAACTTGTGCATTGGCTCTAAACTCAGTGCTTTTAGTTTGATGACAACATAAAAAAAGATATTAATATAAAAATAAGAGAAGGAAAGATTCCCCAAAATTTAGAGGTGGTATATACTGTACATGTGTACCTTCTCACCAACACCTCCCACTGAACCAATACCACCAGGAGGGCCTTGTGCACCCTGTAAAGAAATAATAATGAGGACAATTAGGGATTATTCAATAGAAAAGTGATTGAAGACTTATCAAAAAACAAGAAAAAACAAATACAAGAAAAATGAGACTTACATTAGCTCCGCTGGGACCCTGAGGACCTCTGGGGCCAGGAGGACCAGGTGGACCCTGTCAGGGAAAATTACACTAAGGTTCTACAAATATTTGCCCCATTTTGCAGATTTGTCAAAACATATATTGAAAACAGTCACATTATACAGGAATGAAATTTTTCAAAAGTAAATTTTCAATAATATACTGCACATACATATACAAGGACTGCAAGGACAACAAAGTAAGATAAAGAAAATGTGTATTGTGTGAAATAGAAAATATGCAAAAAAGTAGTAGTTATGAACACAGTCGCTCTCAAATGCTCTGATGAGGACTGTGTGCTCTGTAAATCTGGTAAATGTAAATTCAGCTTCCCTATGAGATGCGTTATCTTATTTTTCTTTTCCTTTTTTTGTGAATATTTATTTGTTGCACTGAAATGATAGTGAAGGCTTGTCGGAACTTGTCAGTACTCAGTGCACCTGAATTTATTGCTGCTCTATTTCAGCCTAATATTGTTGACAAAAATATTAAGTCAGTACATTAAACTTGCTGCTTGGGAAAAAAGCCTTTTCAATTTTCACCAGCAGAAATATTTGCGTCCATACATTTTCCACAGACTTCAGTAGAATCTTTCATTTGGATAGTGGAGATTCCAGATTCAGCCAGTAACCAATAACCAGAGTAAGCTTAATTTCCCACCTCCCAGTACTGCAAATGTAAACAACATAGATGCTTTTAAGATCTAAACTCACCATTGCGCCAACATCTCCATTCTCTCCCTTCTCACCGGGAGGGCCGGGTAAACCCTGCAAAGGACATAAACATTCTTCTGAGCAAAGAAAGAAAGTCACGTGCACCTGACACAAAACTTCACATTCAAAGCAATTCACAGACGGGAGAATAATTATATTTTTGAAGTTCATTAGAAGAGCCTTTCAGTTGTTGTTCATTGAATAGCAAGCTTTAGGACACATGATGGAGAATGCATTAACACGAGCCAAACCCCTGAGTGTAAATACACAGTTAATCAAAAAGGACAGGATACGGGAGACTTGTGTATAATCAGCCTGTGTAAATTACAGGGTAGGCGCTCCATCCATCCACAGGAAAGTGGAGACAAAGGGAACAGCGTAGGCAGCGTTATACAGCTTTAGGATTAAATCATGTCTAACTAAAATAGTTTGAAAACAACTTGGGACCATATATAATATGTACAACAAGCAGGAAGGAGCTCTCGCTCGCTATTGTTACTTATTGTTTATCTGTATAATTGCTGTTATCATTTATTGGGCTGTTTACGCCTGATGATGGAGTGTGTATAATCAATAGGTGGGTGGAAAGCAGTAGTAATGATAAGTTGCTGTAAAATCAAAGTGACATGCATATCGATCTCTGAGATACAATGTGCAGTTTTAGTTCATTTTGTTGATTTACAATACCCTTGTGAGGACAGAAAAGGCTAATTTATAACAAAGCCTGACTGGAACTTTGTTACATTAATAAAACACAAGGGTAATACGAATGGAAAATAAATAAAGCATCAACTTATTTCATGTAAAATGTGACGGTCTCTTCATTAATGCAGGAATTCTCTTCTTAAAATATGGTTTCTCATGGATTAGAAGGCTGAAACAAGGAGGTGAATCATGAATTCACTACATATAGAGAGAATTACCCACAGAAGCATAAATTCACACAAAGGAAAACAAAACAGCTTTCCATTGTGTGAATTTATGTGTCTTTGTGTAATTCTTCATCTTATCGAGTAATAACTTTAATGTTAACAAACCTGGTTTTTACTGTACTTCCCATCTACAGTATGTCTTGTAGTTTTGATCTAAAGATTCAATGTCAACACAGCCTCAAATAATGGAATCCTAAGTAAGTAAAGCCATTCATTCCCCAGTCAAAAATCATTAATGCTAAAGATAATTGAATTGACGAGTTGAGTTTGCACTGCCAGCTATTTAAGGGCAGCTTAGCCAAACATAATTAAAAGAGTGGAGATGAAGTCCATTATGTCCAATTAAAAGCCAATTGCACTTAATAACAATGTTATCAAGCTATATTGTCCAGCAGCACCACTTGATTCCATCCTTAGAGAATAATTGTCTTTGAGATATTTTATGTCTTTATCCAGTCCTTCCTGAACTTCAGATCTTTGTCTTAAAGGTTTTGGCTTTTTGATCTCCTTCATCCCTTTGCAGTTTTGAGGAAAAGGGAGCTTAATGGAGCAGTTCCGTAGCTACGTAAGGGTTAATCTAAACCATAGAATTTGAGAGTGAACAAATCAGAAGGATAACTGAAGTTTGTTAGCCTAAGCTTGCCTAACTGACCCAAGTTACTGTGAGCTAATGGTGGTATCACACCATTTGTGATTGTATTCACAAAGTGCACTTATTTTATTGTTTCATCTTTTCTTCTGCAGGTATGAAACGTGCTAGTCCATCTCTCAAAGGTTTCATAGTACAAATGAGCTGAAAATAGTGTCGTGGTCCAAGCAAGATTCCAATTAAATGACTGTTTTTCAATCACTGAACTATTGCCATTAAAGATGAGATAAATAGCTATGGATCAATCTGTTAAGATGGAAAACAGAATGGGGCATTTATTGATAAATGCCATCCAACATTCCATGGGATTTAACATGCATAGGCCGTATTTTTGCAGGCAGTATATATTGATTTTTGGAGAATTTGACAGCTCTCCAGTCTAATACCACACAAATCAAAGTGTCTACACATGTACATGAAGCCTAACTACATGCCGGAGACATGCAGACTTGTTTCATTAAATCTCATAAGAAATGAATGCTGTCTGTAAATATTGGATCAAACAGGCTACTGCAGCAAGTGGTGTGTTACTCTGCCCTAGGAGTACTGCAGGGAAGCAGTTAACTGCATGATAATGATGGACTCTGATTGGGAAACCAATGGCCTCCACCCACCACCATTAACGCCTCGGCAAAATGCCAAATGCAAAATGGTAGCAATGGTGATGGATTTTTAGCACTGTCTATGTTAAAGAAAGTCCTTGAGGGTAAAAAAAAGCCTTATTTGCCCAGAAGTAATAGAAAGCATTGTTAAGAGCCAAGGCTACATTAATAAATTATGTTGTTTTGATGTAATGTAAATGATGTAAGGAGAGATGAAATGTTGTCGGTTTAAGGGGTGTGGAGGAACTCATTTTGCTCTTGCTGGCTTTGACAGTATGGAGAGTGATTTGAATACCTACTCAGCCTCGTTCAACGTGATGTGGTTGTCATTTGTTCAGAAAATGAGGACAAAAAATCAACATGCTTTTGTCTACTCAAGGTGGAGATTTGATGTCAGCGTACCTGCAGTCCAACGGGTCCAGGTAGACCAGGAAATCCTCTGGCTCCCTCATCTCCTTTCTGGCCAAACATACCCTGCTGTCCTCTCGGTCCAGCCTCTCCATCACTGCCCTGTAGGAGGTCAAAGATCATAAAATTGGAATATTTGCCTTATTTTGTACTTTTTTCTGCTCACAGCTACCCATAAACACTGGTAGCTATGACCAACTTTTAAGACTAGTGAGGTTTCTTTTTTGCACTCTAAGTATATCCAAACTCATGGGACTGTGAGCTGGTTGATATCCATAATCAGGCCAAGTAAAGATTAGAGGAAGACCAAAGAGGAGGTTTATGGATGTAGTGAAAGAGGACATGAAGGTAGCTGGTGTGAGAGAAGAGGATGCAGAAGACAGGGTTAGATGGGGGCAACTGATTCGCTGTGGTGACCCCTGAAGGGAAAAGGAAAGGAATAGAAGACTCAAGCCACCTGTAATCACCTGAACTTCCCTTCTGAAGGGAAAAGCCAACAGAAAAATAAGAAGATGCAGTACTAAATAAGATGGATAAACTTGAAACTACAGAGCAGGAGTCCGGTATTAATACACATGAGCAGACTGGTTCACCAGGACAAACAACTGTTGTTATTGGACATTGACATTCTATGCATTGTAGAATTTTTGCTAGAATGGTTGTTAAGTCCTAATCATTTACAGCAAAGAGTTGTTAGTTGCCCTCAGGCTATCAGCCCCTTTGTAGAAACTGGACTGTTCCTGTTGTGTTAATGAGATGGATGAGCAGGGGATGCTCTGCAGCATACAAGGCAGGATTTTGAGCTGAACCAGAAACCACATGAGGCCATACATGGAAATGATTGATGGGTTGGTGCATAATTGTGGTTTGCACAACTTTGTTTGACAGTTACTTCAAAAGCTTTGTCCTAATGCTATTCCATTTTCAACCATTACCATCACTGTCTTCACAAGGCCTTTAACTGAAATTAATATCGGAAACTTCATTGGCTATTTGATAGGTCCAACATAAAGCCCACTATGGAAACCACTAACTTTAGGAAAACAAGATTTATATAGAATACCTGAAATGCTGGAAACAAAATGGTTATAAAATATTTAACTAAATGAAATATTTGTCAATAAAGGTTAAAAATAAAAGCATATATTTGTTGCTAATTGATACTTACAGCTGGACCAGGAGCTCCAACTACACCCTGAAGACCACCTGGCCCTGGTGGACCCTATAAACACAATGAACAAAATAAGTACAGTATTAAGAATTGCACCTTCAAAGGTGGCCGACTTAAAGACTTTTGCTAAATTTAAATGACTCTTATGACAGCCAAAAAAAATCTAAACACAGAAAAACTTCAATCAACATTTTATTCGCTGCTGTGTTTATGCAATAAAATGATGTCATCCAAGGCATCACTGAATGAAATTGATTGTTTGATATATTCAACTGAAAATTAGTACTCTTTGCTTAATTAGCATGGGTTGTCATTCAAAATCTTTATGCAAAAAGAGTTAAACAGAAATAAAAGACAGAAAAGTAACTTACAAGTTCTCCCTTGTCGCCTTTGCTTCCTTTTTGTCCAGGTCCACCAACTTCTCCCTGTGGAGAAATACAAACAACACAGCTCATGTCTCCGTTCTCCATATTAAAAGACTCTTGTCTCTTAAGCTCTTTCAGCCTAATATCTTGATATGTCACCTGAACCACAATCGAGCAGTAACCATTTCTCAAGAGACTCTAATTTGATTGGCCCATAAAGACCTTGGTCGATGTTTGCAATTATGGAAGAGTTCAGGACATTTTGTTACGCTTCAAGTGAATAGAAAAAATTGCGGTAGAACGAAATTTGGCAGAAGATATTGGTTACAAACTTTGAATCAGAACTCCATCCGTTTAACTTTCACCTTGAATATAGTGAACATTCATTTTTGAAGCTGCTAATATTTTGAAAATTACCATATAACAGTCCGGGAAATTTAATATTTACTCCACCTTGTCACCATCCTCTCCAGGTGGACCCTGAGGACCGGCTGAACCAGGAAGACCAACCGGACCTTGAATGCCATCACGACCAGCTGGACCCATAGGACCTTTTTCTCCCTAAACATCGATCACAAGAGAGTGTTGAAACAGTGCAAATCACTAGCATCCTCAAAAACTTAACAATAAAATAAGAGTTGGACAAAAGTACTCACTGGGCCTCCCTTTTCTCCAGCAGGGCCTGGTGGTCCTTGGGGACCATTTCTGCCAGTCAGGCCAATTGGACCCCCAGGGCCAGCAGCACCTCTCTCTCCAGGAGAACCCTGTCACCAAGACCAAAGACTCATTGGCCAATTCAGTACCATATGGTAATTACCTAGAGAAGTCAGTTTTCTGGGTCTGACTTCCAGTATAAAAATTGTGGAAATGTGAGAAGGACGTTCTGTTCCTCGTTGCAATACTTCTACAGGCATACCATTGAATATTTATAACACAGAGTTTTGTTTGATGTTTTTCTACTGGTGTGGGAAGCTATAAGATTAACAAATAACCACAGCTGAACAAAAAAATAAAAAAATAAAAGCATATTGACTCAGCTGTCAGCTTTTCAGATGAGAGCTGACAAATAATTGCCTATCTAACTAAAAAGAAGAATCACCTGTTTTCTACTAACAAGGTCATATAAGAAGTCTCTCCCCCCCCCCCCCAACATCTTATAATCGCTTTTCATGACTCCCAGATGGGTTCTTAATATCACAGCGTAGGTGGCCACATTGGCATAAAGAGAAACTACGTTTTGGATCACACCACCCAGAGAAGGTCTCATGTGGCTTTCAAATAAAACATGTGCACGCATGCAAAAGTCAAATATTAAAAAAAAAAACAAATACATTCATAGAATTGGGTTGGTCATGTGAGGTACTATCATTTATTGACAGACTCACATCCACAACCTATCATCCACAGGATGCAAACCTGACTGCAAGAACTAACATACAGTCCCACACACAAGCTGACACATAAGTTTGACAATTATAAATGTTGCCATCTGTTTAGTTCAGTTTTCCTTCAGTTTTCTCCAATACACAGTTCTTCGGCTAGGAAACAGAAATATGCAGATGCAAAGGTTGTGACTGAACTTGATTGCTTCTTTCTGTTCTTCTTTCCAGCTTCTTGAACTGCAGGTATCTCACTATCTTTCACACACGCACACGCACACATATAAAACACGCACACACGCACACACACACACACACACACACACACACACACACACACACACACACACACACACACACACACACACACAAACCAGACTTTCCCACAGCAGCTCAGTCTCTGGCAGGAAATCGATGTAAGAAAATATCAGAACTCTTGTGTCTGTGAGCATCACCCACCAGTCTCTTTTTAAGGTTTTTCCAAACACTAACAGTAAGAGACCATTGCACGTTTTCAGCCAATGGTTCAAATATAAGTCATATTAAGAGAATGATCTCATTTGGAACTCATGATTTCAGTCATTCAGACAATGCCATCATTTTATCATTCTTAATCCATGTTTTGCATTTCTGCTGTCATCTAATCTGATGTTCTGCTCTATTACTGGTGAATAGGGGTAATTATCAGGAGCCTGCACTTAACACTTGAGGAAAATGTCAGAGAGTTCAAAGCTGACTGTCAGTCAGCTTTCTCACCATTGGAGCTTCTGGGGCTTTTTGTCGCAAATAGGCTAACTGAGAGGCTAAGAGACAGAACTTGTTATTTAAGAATTACCCTGACACTCCCGTTGCCTTTTAAAATGATTTGAGAACAGTGCGGATGAATGTTTACAACACTGAAGAGGACATTCTTTTCAAAGGTGAAGATGCATTACATCACAAAGAAAAACAGTGAGTCAAGTACTTTCACTTATACAGTGAAAACTTCGTGGTCATAGCAAACAAGGTTTAAATCTGTCCTCTATCTTGGCAACCACAGTTGCTATAGTAACAACTAAATGTGAGAAGAACATCTCACGTCAAGTTACTGGAATGAAGCTAGTTAAATGTTGTTCAGTTACGCAATTAAAAACTGATTAGGCTGCACTTCAAAGTGATATTAGAGAACAGCACTCAAGATAATTTGGTAAGAATATCTGATAGCTGTTCAGAAAACATCATAAATCAAGAAGCAAATTCTTGTTCATCAATCCTTGCTCTCTCAAGCCGTTCACTTTAAACTGTTGAAATGTGTAAGCATGAAACAGAATTGTTAATCTCAAGAGAAGAAACAATACACATTATTTTGAAAGGTGATTCACAAAGAGGAGAGTTATGGTCACAGGTGTGGATATTGCGTATCTACAAAAAACTTTGTAAAATTGAAGAAACTTGACAAAACTGATCTTTTACATTCATGAAATTAAGATCTGAAACTTCATAATTTCATCCAGTTTTCCTGAACATCCTCTATACTACTGTCATTAATGCACTGGAGGATGAAGCACAGCATGGCAAGTTTAACTTCATTCTCTACAAGCACAGGTCAGATTTTTACTGCAATCTTTGTGGTAGGAGAGATGAGGTAACCATAGTAACAGGCTACTTACGATGGGACCCGGGGGACCCTGAGGCCCTTCTCCTCCCTTCAAGCCAGCTGGACCCTGAAAGCAAAGGACATCAGGAGGTTAGAGCTCTTTCACTGCGGGATGCCACTCAAGGCCATTCAAGGAGTAGTAATCACAGCTATCAAATGGGCCTGTAAGCATTGCTTTGTGTGTGTTTATGTACACATTTGTATGTGTAGAAATGTGTATGTCCATGCATTGCTATGAACCTAAAATATAAAAGAACTATGATATATTTTTAGTAATTTAACCTTTTGAAATCCAAGGCATGTCATCTTTTCAACAATTAGCAAAATTACACCATGTAGAATATTCAGGAAACAGAGAAACAGACAAATAATACAAACCCATCTTCATTAGGGAAAATAATTAAATTAAACTAGTAATATTTCCTCTAAATCATTCCATTTTCATTTCTATTAAGATTTACCAAAATCAAACTATTTCGTCTAAATCAAAAAGAAATTTAATGCACCACTGTTCAACTGCTCAGCCTGAAATCACTGATCTGAGACCAAAGAGTCATTTGGCAAAACTTCAGTGAAACTTATACTTTAGCTGCAGGAGGAGAAGTAAGAAACAAGATGAAGGGGAAAAGAAAGGGATATTATACTGTAGCTTGTGGACATACATATAGTTATATATGTTATTTCTTAACTTCTAGCCTGGTTATACTACTACCATGGTCATGAAAGAGTACATTGCAGTAGAAATAGGAGTAAATATGACTCAAAAAGCTATTTGAGGTTGATATAAGTAATATATCTTTTTGAATATATGTACTGAAATAATCGTTTTTCAGACTTCAGACTTTCAGTCCAAAATTCATGTGCAAAAATATGACAAATATTTATATTCTCTGAAAGTGTCCTCAAGAATTAGAAACCTTTACAAAACTGCATTTCATAAAAGGCTAAGTTCACTAAAAAATAATAAGTTCACCTCCAAAAAAGGTAAATTAAATCTCCGTGAAGAAAACACATTACATGTTTTTTAGACTTGTTTTCTACTGAAACATTTATCCAGAGTGCAGAAGTCACTGCTGCTGTTAGAATCTTGATCATTTCACTTTTTAATGCTGTAAGCAACACAAAGAAATATTCCCATCTATTGAACTAGGGTGGTACTAGAAATTCCAAAATAGTGTGTACAAAAACCATTAAGAGGGGGCAATTTTAGGAGGAAATTGAGTGGACCAATCCCAAGGTCATCTCAAGATAGCAGAAGCATCTGCTAATGAGCTGGGTAGGCAGGTGTTCAGTCTGATTAGCCTAATATTGTTTTATAAAGGAAAAAATGACTCATGAATGACATACAGTTATTTAAACAGCTCAACCTCACCCAACTAAAAATTAGTAACATTTTAATAATTTACACGTGTCTATATAACGAAAACGAAATGTCTCATTAATAGAGCTTGAGAGAAAAAGAAAAATGGGAATACAAAGTATCTGTCTCTTTGAAATTGTGGCTCTTGTCTTGGCAATGGCTGTGCTGCTGATCCACAGCGCTGAAAAGCTAACATTGCATATGGAACATACAGTTCACCAGAGGCAATAAAGATTTTCCTCAAAGTAACTAATTTTCAGGTTGTGATAGAGCTAGCAGGTTTGCACATTACTATGGAAGACTCTCCAGCTTGCTCACATTTACATTCACTACAAAGCAAAAACAGGTGGGAAGGGTGTGCAGTGTGTGTGTGTGTGTGTGTGTGTGTGTGTGTGTTTGCGTGTGTGTGTGTGTGCGTATGTGAGTGCTGTGCATCACTGATGAAATGAACTTCCATTTTTTGCTCATACAGGTGCTCATGGTCAAGCTTGTCTCTGCCTTGATGTTACCGGATGCCATCATTTTAAAAGTGGGTTGGAGGCTATATTTGCTTGCATTGTGTGTATGTGCTGCCGTTATGAAGGGAAAGCAATCTTTCCCCACTCTTGGGACAAACATAACGGTGGTAATAAGTCTGGGCAGTGCTGTCGTGCACTCTTTAATGGTCAACCATGAAATGAGCTTCAGCCTCAGTCCCTAAAGCTGATCCTCAATCAGCCTCTAACAGCTATTCATTTTCACCTTGAACTCTATCTCACCCACACCCACTTCTTTTGAGAATTAATTTGGTTGCTCACCACGCTCAGAGTGCATCTGAGGTTCTTGCAAAGTCGTGGGTTAGAATCAGAATCAGGGTTCTTTGACTCATCCTCTCATTGAAAACAAAACAGGACGGACACAAAAAGATCTGCAACAAGTGCAGCTCTTTATGGGGATATAAATGACTCTAAAATGGACAGATTGTAGATCATTTCAGGCATTTTACTAGTTGTGATACTTTGCCATGACTCATTCACAACAGATAACAACCTACTTTAACTTTACTGACATAAATGATGATAAAACATTCCAATATTGTGGTTGGCTCTGTTCTCTCCATTACATCTATGTAACATAACTTTATAACTTTCAAATTGGTCAGTTACTGAGTCTGACATTTGGTTTAACAGCACGTGGTTAGCCTGGTAATTGGAGTTTGGAGCTAAATGAAACATGGGGTGTGTTTGAGTATGACACTTCTATTTTTACACACTGTGTGTATGTTTTCAATGAGTGTGTGTTTGTGTGGGTGGTCCATGTGTTACCATGCCCCCTGGAAGACCTCTTGCACCCTGGAAGCCCCTCAGGCCAGCAGGTCCTGCCTTGCCACCAGGACCCTGAGGACCTGGATCTCCCTGGAGGGGGAGGAAAAATAACATCTAGTTAGCTGAAATCTGATAAAGTGTGAGGTTTAAACACACAATTGGCTTGGGTGAAAATAATGAAGTGAATCTGTGTAAATGGCAGAGAAAGTCAGAGAAAAATAATTAAAGTGATTGATAAGTTTGATTAAAGGGTGGAATTATATCTTATTATGTGGGAGCAACAACAAAGTGATTAAGGAGGTGCAAGAGGAGAGATGTGCCAATTTTTTTTTATAACAAACAACGATCAAAAGAATAATGAAGGCGAAAATAAACCAGATATTAAACAAAGGCACCACATCTATTAATATCGTTGCAGTGCTGTATGTGTTCATAAACAACACACACTGTTAGATCTGAATTTGAACCTCTTAAACTAGACATATCCACCTCAGATTCTCAACAAAAAATGTCTTTTTACCTTACTTTAAGTACATTTCTTTTTTAAAAATGATAGTGGAAATAGATTTTGTGAAAGCGTAGATAAATGTTTACTTTCTGGGAGTTGTTAAAAGTAAAGTGGAAAAGACTACATTTAAAGAGACGCAATTAATTTTATATCCCTAAATAAACCCTGGATGACATCTAACTGTTTGATCCTTAAAAATAAGATAACAAAGTTTAAATGTGGCCACAACTCAAAGTAGTTTTATTCTTCTTGACTATACTTTGTTTTTCTATAACATGTTACAATCATTTATATACTATAATTAGTTGAAGTGGAGGACTACAAAGGTGGTCCTAGGCATGATACAAGATAATAACCACCCACACATATTCACATACCTTTCCACCTTCTTTTCCAGCAGCTCCAGGTAGACCTTGCTCACCAGGTGGACCAGGGGAGCCCGGGTGTCCTCGCTCTCCAATGGGGCCTGTTTCTCCAGTTGGGCCCTTTCAAATATAGAAAAAAAAATATTAAGGTGAATTCCTCACACGCCATCTAGTTGCATTACTTGCCACATCTCCCATTCAACATTGAGAAGGTCATACATTTTTACCTCTATTAACTTTCTTCCAGTTAAATGATAATTTTAATAATATGGAATTATTTATGCCTCAACCCAGATAAATTTCATTGAAACACAGAAACTGTCACTGAAGGAATCCTAAAACTCTTCTCTAGTCCATCATTTCCATAGTTTTTCAAGCATAATGGTTTTATTTTTTGGACTTTTTTAGATATAAACTGTACTTAACTTTCAGTGTGTCCACCTATCTCCAAAAACAGACAAAGTACAGCAGTGGATTCTAACTGGCTGTGTGTTTGTGCTACATATCTACCTGCGGTCCAACCACCCCTCCAGGTCCTGGAGGTCCAGTCTTTCCTTGGAAGCCCTGAAAAGGAAAACAAAAGCAAAGCTCACCGTACAGGTAAGACTGGCAAGTACTCTCATTGATCATTAATAAAGCAATTCTTTTTAAGGATTTCTTATTAAAAATAGTGATAATATTAAAAGCAGAAAATCCACCTTATCCTGAAGTCAGCCCACCTCATATATTATATTCATTGTATTACTTTATTTTCTATTTAAGAATATATTTAAAGAATACATTTGGGATTGTTTTTCCACTTTTCTCTACCTGCCCTTATTTTTCTTTAACCATTGTGGGAGGCTGAGTGGGTACTGACATGTGACTTTCAGGGTCATATGGCATGACATTATGCATTCATGGATAAAACTACCCACTCACCGTTTCTCCTCTCTGTCCAGGGTGACCAGGTAGCCCATCTTTTCCTGGTGGTCCCTGGTGGAACATGTAGACATTTAATAAAGGACATCTGGGCATAAGTGCATATTAATATTTGAAGAGCTAAATGAATTGTGTCAAAACTGCAAACTCACAAAGGTTTTAACAGCAGCTACTTACATTTGGCCCTTTAGGTCCAGGGAAACCAACAGGTCCCTGTGGTCCTTGAGGTCCCTTAAATGAAAATGATAGTAGGTTTATCAAGCATCCACTTTTAATTGTTAATTTAAAGCTGGTAATACACAGCTAGTGGACAGTACACACACTGATGTGATTTAACTGTAATTTGACAAATAACTGGCATTCATTTTGATTTGAGATTCAACTACAAAGCACTTGATGCAAAGCTGTCATCACTTTACTATTTCAAAAATATTGATAGAAAAATAGCTGGTGCTAACCCTCTCTCCTGGTGGACCAGGTGGGCCGTCACTGCCTGATGTACCCTGAAGACAGAGAGAAGACAGGGAACAGTTGTCAAAGTTTTCAAAACTGTCAAGTATGAAATGTGACTAAACTTAAAAGTACTGATAGTGAGGCTATATACCAAGCCTGTATACACATGCTATTCTGTTTCTGCTGGACAAAAATAACAAACATCTTTAATATGGTATGTTTCTTTACTTATCGAATTTTGATGATTTGGGACGAACAAACAAATAGCCCTTTCAACTACATTTTGTTCAGTTCATGTTTTCTCTATGTAATAATAACCATTGGACACTTTTGTTGTTACATATATATTTCAAATGGATCTGGCTCTCACCTTTGCACCTGGCTTTCCAGTGGGTCCCCTGGCACCACGGCCGCCACGTGGACCCTACATACATGGAATGTAGTAATATAGTAATAGTAATAAGATATTTGGTATTTGGTATAAGGGAACATAAAAAAACAACCATCAAAACACAGGAAGTAACTATATAAATTGTAGTTTCTTTGCATCCAACTGTACAATTCATTGCATAACACTCCAAAAGACAAAGAAGATTTAATGCGTACACAAGCACAGAAAGGAAGAGATTTTCATTTCAGCACAATAAATCATTTATATTGAGAGCGGACGGTTGAAATACCTACCGTAGGGCCCCGTTGTCCTCTAGGGCCTGCTTTGCCAGCAGTTCCCTGAGAAAGAAAAACAAAAGCTTGATTTAGGATGAAATCATTTTTTCTACAACCGACCAATAGAAGTACTTTTTCATCTTTTTTTCAGAAGCAAAAGCAATTCTCTGATAATAAATACGCTCAAACATTACACAGTCGCAAATGCAAGTGCTGAAAGGGTTTGAATGTGAGATGAAACAGAACAATCTGAGGGTCTTCGGCCAAAAATAAATAATCAAATTGCTGCTGTAAGTGGATACCCAGAGGCACTTGACAGCTTGAACTGCCTGTCAGTTGAAGAATGCCAGGGCCAGGAGTGTCTCCCTCTAGGTGTCTGTCTAAAACAAAGATGAGCATGTCCCACCAAAAGCAGCTCTCCCACCCCTCCAACCCTCAGTCTCAACCCTTCATCTGTACCCTCTTTAAATGGACCACCCAATGGATTACCAACTTAGTTGTATCTGTCAGTCAACCCTTGAGTGCTAAATCCTAAGGCCTGAAGCCTGTAAAAAAAAGAATGCGCAAAACTTTTAGGATGTCTTTTTGTATTTATACCTCCAATTTGGCTCCTTGATCCATATTAAAAGACATCTTACTGCTCCAGTTCAACATCATTTTTCAAGCTTTCATTCTGAATATTTGGACAGGGCCATGTCCTGTTTTACCTTGGCAAGGTGAGGTACATGAGGTTAGAGTCTGATGACAAAAAACTTGACTGTCCTGTAATTGAGAGGCTACCCAGATACCTTTTGGATGAGCTGAAATGACCCTGTTGCAAATTATCAGTAGCTAACTTCATTAATTATTATAGGACAACTATTTTCTGTCATGAGAGTCTAGCACACACACACACACACACACACACATATACAGTATATACTGTATATATAGGGTGAGAATCGGAGAACCGGTCACCATGATAACTCCTGTGCGTATTCAACACGACTGCATCTCTCTTTAAATCCATCCACTTCCCAGGTAAGCCCACAGCAACCATTTACAGTATATTGTAGCTTACCCTTGCACCTTTCTCGCCATTTGCCCCAGGGAATCCAGCAAAACCATTGGAGCCCTGCAAGGCAAGTTAAAAAAAAAGGTGAGAAATAAAAGAGTGAGAGAAAGAGGTAAATTAGAAAGTCATGGTTTGAGTCCAGTGACATTGTGACAGAGGCTAAAGAGAAATACCACCATTCTTTTTGTGCTATGCAGACCAAGGCCAATTAAGGGAAAAACTGCAGTCCTGTCACAGGCTCTGTCAAACTAGCCAGGGCTGGTTTACAATCAAACAAATGGAAAGAAGGGAATAAAAAAGATTGAGAACCTTCTTTTGATGCCAAACAAGAGCCAGGATAAGTCATCACCTTATCCTCACCACTTAAATTCTTTCTGACAGGGATGTCATTAGGTTATTTACACAATGAGGAAGTAAGTTAAGAAAATAAACAGACAATGAGAGCGAATAAAGATAAAGATATAGAGAGAGGAACCAGATCATTTAGTTATTGACTTTAGCAGGCTGAGACTTGTCTGAAAATGATGATTGTGCCTGTCAAACAAACAGCACTTCGAGGGCCACTGTTGGATGAAAAGGAGCAACAAGCAGCTCCAAAGTGCAGACTCTCTTTATACAGCATTAGGTTGCAAAATTTACTGTATATTCAACTAAATTAAGTCCAATATTTCGGTGTCAGGACTACAAATATTTGGCCACCTAGATGTCAAAAATTTCTAATACAATGCACATCTATAGTGCACATTACCACTCACATGCATATGCATGCCAGGCATCATTCTTTTGCAGTATAAGCAAAGCACCACAACAAGACATCGTGGGTGGAATCGCAAGAGGAGAGCAGCCCAACATTGTGGAGCCAGCAGAATGGGAGATCTATGCTGCTTAATTTGTTTTTCACAGGGCTGCAGTTTCGGTAAACTGAAAGTGGAGCTGGTACTGGACAAGCCTGACTTGCGTCACAGAGATAAGACAGTTCAGTGAAGCTATTGCAAATGACATCCAGAATTAGCAGAGTGGGAAAGCTGTTAACAGAGAGTGATGGGGTGCAGGAGCCAAAAGCATAGGCAATGGGGGGATTCATGCGCAGGCTGATCGATGGGGATAAAGGCTGCTAACGGCCCAGGACTCTGACCCTGAACCCAGTCATGAGGATGATGTGGTATTTAATACCAGTAATGGTGCTGTGCAAAGGATTAGTTGTCTGTCACAGCAAACAGCTCTTGATCTCTGTAATTCTGTGAAATGATACAGGGAAAAGGTTCAACACTTGTTGAACACAAAGTGATTTTAAATTGATAGATGTGGCCTGTGGTTTCATCCACACACTAAGTTACTGAGAACACCTTGACTCATGGTTTTTATTTAGTGTACGTGCCACAGATTTAAAAGCTTGATGTTTCTCTACTGTTTTTAGAAAGCTTTTTAACTTCAGACTACAGAGAGGAGACTATGACACTATTTGCACCATATTCTTTCGTCTTTCAAATATCTTTTTAACTATGTAAACTTAAAAGGTCACAATATTTGATGCTTCACTGGGAATTGTTGTGGGTAGCCTCTGTCAAAATCATTTCTGGATACAAACTACGTGTCTCTTTGAGTTTTATTTCAGATTACTATAAAAATACTGGGCCTCCACATCAATACTCATTCCTTCTGCACTAGTCCCACTCATCCAGACTTCATTCATTTGTATCTTCACTAAGCTCAGATCCTGCTGACATTAACAGACAGACCCATAGCTGTGTCAATGTTGTGAGAGTAGGTGCATCCAACCCATCATATCAGCGCCAATCTGCCAATGTTGACAGCAGCATGAAGGAAGTAGCTGCAGCAGCACATCTTTATAGCAGACTTGTGGAATAGTGGTCAGTGCTGTAACACTGTTGAATAAACCCAGGAAGCTTTTAAGGAGGATACCCTTAAGGTTCCTAAAATAGCAGTGGTGAGAGGACAGTGAGTGGGTGTGGGTTTATGTTCGCATAAGAATCAGTCAGTAAGGCAGGAGATTGAAGGAAGGAAAGTTATACATACATGATTGTACTATCTGCACACATGTAGTATGGACAACAGAATGACATCCAAAGTAGTGAAGACTATTTAACCACTAAAGTGACGCACAAACCTTCCCTTTCCCACACTAGTTCCTCACAAATGAGCATGATCTCTGACCTCCGAGCGGAGACATCCTAAGAATTGGACTGGACTAATCAGTAGACTGAAAAATTATACTCTGCGCACACCTTGGAGCCTTGTCTGCCAGGATACCCAGGTAATCCAGGAACTCCAAGTTTGCCCTAAAAAGAACAAAAGAAAAAAAACAACTAAGAGAAATTCTTGTTGTGTCATTACAGACAGAAGGTTGTTGGATGCTGAAGTATAGATCACAGAAAACATTGTAAAGCATAACATTATGTTTTCTTGTGCAAATTTTTATTACTTTGATAAAATGAACACAAATGTGATACCATTTTTATTTGAAGTCCTTAATGTGATTTCATTTTAGTCCAATTTTGGTAAACAATATGGACTTTAAGAGGTGCAGCGGATTCAAAATCACCTCCATGCTGTTAATATCTAATCATATATTTATTATCTTTACTTACTACTCTATTTACTACAAATTCTGGTGCGGGTAGTTTATATCGCTAATGTACGGTTATATTTATAAGATGTGAATTATGCTGAGGATGTAAAATGTAGAATTGCTGTAGTACATCGCAGCAGTAAAAAGTGTGTGACATCTCTGTGGCAAATCATGATTCTAATTTTAGTGAAATGTTTTAAGGCACTAAGAAATTACTTTGACGCTACATGTTAATTTCCAAAAGTCTACAATTTTCCATTATATCCAATCATCTTAGGGCATTTCCCAGTTCTACTGTTAATTATATCACAAATGCTCTGAGATTATTACTTTGTTCTTTAATGATGTAATTTAACCAGAGTGGATTGTTCCAAATAATTATTAAAACACAAGAAAACAGTTTATTGATCAAACTGTGCTGTAAATTTCTTGTATTAATATAACGACTATTATTTCCCATCCTACTCACTTACAGTCTCTGATCATTTTGCTGTATTTAGCATTTGTTTTTAGAGTATAAATGTGATGTTGTTATTGAGAAAGATATGTGGTATGTTTGCAACATAAAGCTGGTTTTTGATCCACTAGCAGCAATGAAAAAGCTGTTGTGTGAAGCTTTTATCATCAGTCCAACTTTTTTAATTGTATTTACACACAGTACTGCTCTCAAATTGAAGTTGAACTTAAACTTGAGTTAAAATTCTGATGTCACTAACACACATGAGCTACAATGAAAGTACCAATTTATAATTCTGTGTATTGACTACTTACCTTCTCTCCAGCTGATCCTGGTCCGCCAGATTCTCCTGTTGGTCCTGACTTGCCCTTGGGACCCTCAGGGCCATCCTCTCCTCGTGGCCCCAACACACCAGCCTCACCCTTGTTGCAAAGAAAGTAAATGAAAACGTTATAAGCATCTTTAATAGTCTTCTATGAATGTGAACATAGAAGCATGAAAGCATTACGTGAAAGCATTATGTTTATAAATGGTGACTCACCTTGTCACCCTTGAGACCCATGTCACCTTTAAACCCAGGGAAGCCATCCTCCCCCTGTGGAAAAAACGAGAAAAAAAATAGTGTTTTATCCAATATCACAGAAAAAAAACATAATGTTAAAACAGTTCACCCCTAAAGTACTTTAAAATTATGAGACCTGGATGAAAATATTAGGACGATTTACTCAAGGTTATCATGTCTTTTGTGCTCTGCCAGCAGTCAGGTTGGTTGAAGCACCTACAATAATTTAATACTGACATCTAGTGGCCACTTGGATGAAACATTCACATAAATATTTCTGAAGAGGGAACCTGGTTAACTGTTTTTCTCTTTTGTGCTATACTGACATCTGGTGGTTAAAAGCCAGAATGTAGTCTTTAGTCTTTTCCCTCATTTTCCTCCTTAATGTTTCCTCTATGTGTAACATAAACATTACAAAAATAGTCATTACATATCACCAATGTTTATGAGACTATTTTATGAATGAAACAAAAACATAATAAAAAACAATATTCATGTCACATAATACTGTATATAATTCATGAATACTTACAGACTAATTTCTTAGGATTTTACTAGCTTTGAAGAAGTTGAATAATTTTGGGTAGTTTATGATGCATTCCAATTTTCTTATGTGTAGAGTGGATCCAATAGTGATGCTGAGGTAGCAACAGGTAAAGTTCAACCAACATTCATTCAAGAGAAGAATGGGAACTCTCTCTTTCTCTGTCTCTCTCTCTTTCTCTCTCCCTCTCTATCTATCCTACTACAAACATCCTTATTGTGTTTAATGCTCCACACTCCATTACAGCTCAGTAGCATGACGATTTAACTGCCCCCAGCTTGATGGGCCTTAGGAGTTTTTCCACTTGCTGGTTTCCGAGGAAGCCTCGTTGGAGACAGAATTACAACTATTCTTTTTTAGAGGCACGACATCTGTCAATCAGAAAGGGGGACAGGAGTGTTTACCTTTTCTCCTTTGCCGCCTTTGAGGCCTCTAATTCCCTCAGCACCCTGAGAAATAAAAGAAGAAAATAGAGTCAGGATGTAATTTTGTGAAAAGGGAAATCCATCGTGGCAGGAGGCTTACTTTCACACCGCGGGGTCCAGGGTAGCCAATGGATCCCATAGGACCAGGGTGACCCTAGAAGATTGGAAAAAAAAACCAACCCAAAACAAAACATTGTCATGTCGGTGGGCAATTAAAAGCATCAGCCTTGAATGAAATGTGTCTCAGTTTAAGTAGATAATGATTTCTCACTCTGTTTTTACCCCCACAGTAAACCCTCCATATAAAAATAAACTTCAAGAACAGCTTCTGCGAAAAATATACCACCATGGTGAGCTATAGCAGTGCCAGCTCATTATAGTTTACCACATAGAGCATTCAAAGAAAATCACACAATTATCCAATTCCAGCAAAGAGTGTGTATGTGTTCTTAGTTTTTTTTAGATTATCTAAATTTTGTGGTTCTATTAAACTTCACACTGTTGGTACACAATGTGCAATGAACAAAGGTGGAATCTAATTATCATCCACCTCAACCAGTGTGCTTTATATGCAGTAACTAATTTGATAAATATTTGAGAAATCACATAATTTCCACTAAAAGAATAAATAAAACAAACGTTAACTAAATGACACCTACAGCTGCTCCTTTTTCTCCTGGAGGACCTTCTTTACCTGGGTGACCCTGCAAAAAAAAAGGTCCAAGAAATTCATCCACGGTTGATCGTTTTGTCAGTTGATCAGCTGAATGCAAAGATGTATGTCTTTCTTACAGGAGGGCCATCAGCACCACCAAGACCGGCCAAACCTTGTTTGCCTTGAGGTCCCTGCAAGGAGAAAAGGAAAAGGAAGCTGAATAATCATATAGGCAGAAAGTGGGTCAATGAGTTTTGTGAAGACATGCGGAACTTCATATGCTTGTGCTTTGGTATTATGCATATCTTGTGTGTCAATGCATGTCAGTGTGTGTGTTCATCCTTGTGTGTGTTTTACTCCTTAGTGAAGGCAATAAAGGCCTGTAGCCTCAGACAGCAGAATGTCTGCAGAATCACTTATGAGGTTTTGACTTTCACTTATTGGGGCAGCAGAGCAGGGTTGTGGTGGGATGACAGAAAGAGTGACTGGGTTCCCTCTTTACTTACTTTTTCACCAGGAGGGCCGATAGGACCCTGAGGACCAACGAGACCCTGAAAAACATTTGAGATTGGTCTATTATAAGAACAGCCAGCCATATCCATTGTTCTTGCATAACCAGATGTGATTTTTAGCAAAAAAGAAAACCTGCTTTGTCGATTTGAAAAAGTATGTAGCATTATTTTTATAAGGTGCTGTTTTTCTGTATGCAATTCACTTCTTTTGTAATTTATTCTTCTTCATCCTTCTACAGCCCTTGCCATGTTTTTCTTACTAATCCACTTCCTGCTGCCTATTCAGATGTGTTCACTCAGCTGTGAAAGAGGAAGTTAATTCTGTACTGCAATCATTTGAAAGTTAAATCACACGTTGAGATTTCATCAAAAGTTATTAGCAGTTAAGATTAATGAGTTGTGTTACTTAGTGAAATGCACATTTTTTTCCCTGGAAGGTATCAGGCCTGCCTCTGGCCAGGTATAAATGCAATGTACATAGTTATTTGTACAATGCGTACAGCATCAGGTTAGTTCCTGCTAAAAATTTCCATGGGAAAACTTCAGCCAGGCTACAAGAATCTGCAAGACTAAAAATCTTACCTGGCTATAGTCATTTTGACCTGGCTTCAACATTGGGTGTACTGTTTTGTATTAAATGTGATTCCAAAATGGAATGTTTTTCACTGTGCCACCAACTGGACAAGGTAATTAGGTTAAGTGCTATCAAATCAGTACAATATGTCTCATTTCAGCAGGACACAGAGGATGGTTTTCTTCTTTGCGACCACAGAGAAATATTACAGAACACTTGTGAAGCTCTGTGTAAGATTAGTGTAAAGATTTAGCAAGGTCTTCCCCTTGCTCAAGGGCACATCAAGAATCTTGCACATCAAGAATCGAGCATGGGGAAGATTGTAGCTGATGAGAAGAATGAGATTATTGGACAGGCGGGAAGAGGATAGTGGACACTGTAGTAGAAGCAGAATTTTCATAGCAAGGTTAGAAAACACAGAATACTCACATGTGGGCCAGGCAAACCCTGCTGACCAGGAGGACCTGGTTCTCCTTGTGGACCCTGTAAATCACGAGGGAAAAAAAGACAGATGCAATTAATGTTTCCATTTTCTGTAATCTATTGTGTTATGATGCTCTAATGGTTACACTGAAAATGAAAATTGTAATTTAAATGTTAGGCAATTTGTAGCAAACCTCAAAACGTCATGTAGCCCTGTGGGTTAAATGGAAATTTTATATAAAATTTCTTGCTTGGGTAACTTGGTGAAATTGGCTTTATTCAATCTGTGTTGAGAATGTGAATCAAAATGGCGTAAACTATGGGGAGAAATATGATACACTGACTCATGCGGCAGAGCTGTCTGTGTTCTGGCCTCGTTCAGTTATGTTTAGTTCCTATCAAAACCCTAAAATCTGGTGGTTGGTCAGAATGTACTGTAAGTTTGGCTTTCTCTAAATGCATGCTGTGAGGCTGGACAGCCATCTGGGCATGGATTAAAGCTAATGAGACAAACTGGAATGACGGTCTGTTCGCTATCCCTGCTAAGATTTAGTGTGTCACACATTCAAAAACAGACAAGACCTTTGTGAAGCAATCTGCTCCAGCTGTTACAACAAACACTTAATATAAATGTTGGATTCAACCAGGTTTAAGTTGCCTGATTGTGATTGTTAACAGAACCTTGAGTGTAAAGTGAAATCATGGAAGATCCAAATGCAGACAGTAAAAACATCTTTACTCATAAAATATCTCTTAAAAACATCCATATGTTAGTGACTGGTGTGAATTCCAGAAGGGTTTAACAACACTTTTGGAAGCTCTACTGCTCTAGATACTTTGAAGAGTTCTGTTTTGATTGTTAAAATAGGTTGAGATCAATACTTAGTTTGGATAAATTAATGAGAAGCACAGCATACTCCAATTTTAACCCTCAAACAGATGCTCATTTCTTAGGTCTTTCTCAGATTCTTCTTTTGTCAGATGCTCAGTGAGTCAGCGACCACAGACATCATGTGGGTAAGTCCAGCTGTCCTGAACAACGATCAGTTGCCCTCAGTCAAATGTCCCACTGAGACCCTCTGGGAAGCTGAATGTGCAATGAAACCATGCTAAGTCAGTTTTGGCTGTTTTGTCATCACAGAGTTTGCTTACCTTTCATCAAAATATGATATTTAACCTTTTTTCTTATGTCATACAGGGATAAATGTTCAGTTATATGCATTTGGCCTCAGGCTAAGTAACTGCTGATTAACGAATCATTCTGTGCAGAATTATGCTAGAAATAAAATTCCCTATAAATGAAAATACAAAAGCATTTCTCACCATGTTTCCTTTGGGACCAGCTTGTCCATCAAGTCCAGGAAGACCCTAAAAAGATCAGACTTATACAATGAATCACATGCAGCTAGGATACAGTTTATGAGTAGAATGAGAATTATGATGTTAGATGTACTAACACGTTGTCCCCCAGGACCAGGAGACCCTCTGGGGCCAAGCAAACCACGCGGACCCTACGCATCAAAAAAGAAAAGAAAGTGGTAAACACTTCTGAAAAATATGTAAAATAATATCTTGTCTTTAAGTGTGTCATTTTGTCTAAAATTGTGTGCTGTACCTTGAAAAAGACAAGCAATAAAAATTGTTAACATTTCCTAAACTGTAGACTCATTAAAATGCCTTCAAACAAGTCTTTAATGAATTAAATACTGCCCCTCTATGGTCATATAGGACAATTGCACATGTATTTAAAGGAAGGAGCATGTAAGTGTTTTATCTCATCTGTCATGCACTTCTAATCATTTTTGTTTTTATTGTAATTGGTCATGTATTGAATAGTGTATAAGATGAATTCATTTTTCTCATAAAGGAGGGTTTTTAAAGTAAACTGGGCAGAATATGGTGAAAATTTTGGAATTAGGACAGAACAAAACTGTTTTCTGATTTATCATGGAGAATCATTATATCTTGGTAAAGGTCAAAATTACAAACACAATGGTCCTTGCAGACTGGAATATTATTCTTGCAGACTGGAATATTATTACAGTTGAAGGAATTGAATAAGGTAAAGCTACATGCGAAATAACTACTAGAATATGTGTGGAGGAAGGAATAAGGACATGCATGTGATAACGGTGCTATTTTACATCAAAAAAGATGTAGTTTTCAACATTGTCCAATTGTGATAATAGACTTACGCCTTCTCCAGCCACGCCTCTCTGTCCGGCCTGGCCATCTTCACCCTACACATAAAAAGAGGCAGTATGTGTGTTGAGGAATGCAGTGTAAAATTTAGGACTTTAAAATCAAGGTTTAATTCTTTGAGTACACATGTACTACTCACTCTTGGACCGTCTTCTCCTGGAGATCCCGGAGAACCCGTTGGACCAACTTCTCCCTAAGGTGAAAGAAAAAAAATTACAGGAAAGTAATATTAACACAGAGGGAGAGTGGAATTTCACAAGAAAGTCTACATGATTTATCCCCACAGCAAAGAGCAAGAACTTGTGCTGAATTTTGAAAAAAAATCAGTAAGGGTTTTTGAAAAGAGAGCAAAAAAACCCTTTAATTCACAATATGTGTGGTCACCACAACTGGCATGGACTTACTTTGTAGCTCACTATTTGTAGTGCGCTACAAGGACCGGTAGCCCTGTAATTATGCATTTTAGGATAAGGCATGGCAGTCAGTCTAGAAATAACCCTCTATGATCCCTGCTCTCTCTCTCTTTCGGCTGTCTACGGAGGTCTAAATTCAACACCAAACTTCACACACCTCATTCTCTTCCAGGACTGGTTAAATGCAGTCCACACAGTTCTGGCTGACAGTTGGTTTCACTTTCTCTGATGTGTTCTCAAAGTCACCGATGCATTCTACAGTTTAAGAAGTCATATCTATCAACCCCAAAACACAGCTATGACCTTTGAACTACAATTCGTCCCTGATGCTGTTCCAAGTACAGACTATGAATTTGAGTCTAGAAATAAGAAGCAGAAAGATCTCATTTTTGGAGAAGGATCAAAGTCTTTAATGATGTTTGTTTTCAAGCTTTGCTCATTCACCACACCCAGATTTCTCCTCATACTTACTCTGTGCCCCTTTTCTCCAGGAAGACCAGGGAGGCCATCGAACCCTCTGTCCCCCTAAAACAGTACAACAACAGCGGTTATTTCTGTCAGTCCCTTTTGCAGAACAGCATTTTAATGCCTGCCACAGACATTGGTTTATTGGATCCACTGGTGTGTAATTTACCTTGGGTCCTGCCTCTCCTGGCATTCCTCGAGCACCATCAGCTCCGTTACGACCCTGAAGTACAGGCAATTATCATGTCAGGCTGCACAGAAACTGCATTGATGAAACTGCATTTTCTTGCATGTGTTTAAATGACAAAAAAGGGAATGTATGACGATTTTTCAAACTAGTTTATAGTTAAATAAACATGACTTTATGAGTGTACACAACACACAGAGTCAATAATGGGATGCATCTGATTTATTTGAAATTAGGCCATGTTTGAAACTAGACATGCCCTTTTCTTTGGGCACTGTCACTTGTGTTAGCATAAAATATTGGAAATTTGGGAATTTAACCGTAATGTTCTCCAGACAACAGAATTACCATGAAGAAAATGAGTAAACTCTTACCCTTTTCCCTGCTTTGCCTGGTAAACCAGTTGGGCCCTGAAGACCTCTTGGTCCCTGTAAAGAAAATGTGAATGATCGCATAAATAAAGCATTACAAAATGGCAGGTAATTCCAATTTCCATTTTCTAGGTCTAAAGATATTTTGAGTTGAAAAACGGCGAGACAAAGAGAAAGGACACTCCTCTCACCTGTGGTCCAGGATCACCACCGTCTCCTTTAAGTCCAGGAGCACCAGGACCTCCCTTTAAGAAATGCATACACGGAATAAATAAATAAAACTGTCTATACTGAAGCCAAATATTGGGTCATCCTGTCATTCTGCAAGAAAACAAATATTATGTTGGACTGGAACTTATTTCAAATCCGAAGCTTAATGCATAACGTTAAGCTTGTATTGTGAAATTTCTAATGTACTCAATTGGAAAGAGATCCACACAAACTATTTAATGTTTATCTAATACAGTTTTTTTTTGTAAATATATTGTTATTCATAATTAGATAATACCAGACAAACTGGGTCAGGATTAATAGCCAGATTGTGAGAGTTGTGGAACTCATATTTGGAACACCCACAGGTAAATAGGAATTTGTGTGTGTGTGTGTGTGTGTGTGTGCGTGTGTGTGCGTGCGTTCGTGTGTGTGTGGGCGCAGAAGGTTTACAAAAGCTACTTACGACAGGACCAGATCTTCCTGTCATTCCCGCTGGACCAGGAGGACCTCTCATAGCCAGCTGTAGAATGGACAGAACAACAACATCTAAAACAAATGTCAGCTGGCACTTCATTATTGAATTATTATTACTGTAATCATGGACACTTGATTCTGCCTGTGTTAATTAATCATATGAAAAAAACAATATTATCTTGACTGTCACAAGAAGTAGGGTTAATGTGTGTTTCGCAACCATAAATTCTTTGTGGACTGGTTCTCACTGTCCAGTGAAGTGATTTCAAAATGACAGAAAATGAAATAGATAGAAACAGAAAAAAATAGAACCTATGTTTCTATTAAACCCCGAATGAGGTCCATCACATGTTGGTTATTTGAAAATTACTCACATATATTTGAAAATGTTAGATACTGTCACGTCAATTTACATAATGAAGCAGGACTTTGGGACATTGATCTACTAAACATCCACTGAGCACACTGACCTGCACTGCTTTCTTTAAATAATAATAAATAAAGCAGTCTCAAAAAGACCTCATTGTGTCCAAATTTTAATTTTTGTTCAGGAATTACCACTTTAGTTTTTGTTCCTGTTCCTGTTTTGTACTGACAAAAAAGTTATTTAGAATATATTTACTGCTTGATTATTCAATATTAGCAAGTACACAAAAAATCATATCTAAAGTCACATGTTACTCTTTAAACATGAGAATATTTGGATTGGGGTAATTGTGCACATAAGAGAATTAAACAAGTGTCAAAGTGTGTCTTTATGTCTCTTAAATGTTCTTTTTACTTTTGAGTGCTGTGGTGTGTATGTTTGGTGTTTGTGTAGTACTTCATTAATCCCATCTTGTTAAACGTAGAACACATCTTTCTCACAACTGCATCATGCAACAGGAATTTTGAGAGTACTGTAGTTAATGAAATGAGAGTGAATTCGTTATGTGTTACCTTTGTATTCAGGATTATAAATATCCTCACACAGGTACATTCCTTGATTTATAACTTGCTGTATTTCTTAGTCATGTGTTCTTTTGTCAGTAGTAATTTTCATGAATAAATTTTTTAGGTTCTCAACGTGAACATTAGTACACTTAATCCATAGAACATTATCATATGAAACTGGAATCACATTAGATACTCACTCTAGCTTGAGACAGAATGGCCTGAGCCTGAGCTTCCTGGGCTGAAATCACAGGTCCCTTGTGTGACTCACCACCAGCACGGAACTGTCACACACAGCAAAGCAGCACAAATAAGAACAAATTGCCTCACACCATTTTACAGAGTGTGACATCTAATGGTCCCAATTGGGGATTCCTTTGAAACATTTTTTTTATTAAATCTGTAAAGATGTCACCATGCCACACATGTATACAGTATATTTACACACGCACGAGCGCGCGCGCACACACACTCTCTCACACACACACACATGCACGCACGCACGCACACACACACACACACACAAACACGTGCTCCGAGTTTAACTCATGACATGAAGTGATGTCAAGGGAGGAAATAAGACAGACAGTGGGAGTGTGAAAGTGACTGGACTTACTGGAAGCATCAGAATGGTACCTGGAGGCCCAGGGACACCATCTGAACCAGGAAGACCAGGACGCCCTGGAGGACCCTGGAAAATCATATGACACATTCAAAGTTGGTCCTTCTATATGCTCAACAAGATAATGCCTATTTGATAATGTATAATGAAATTGGAGACAATAGGAAAAGTATAGTATATAAGTTTCAATTTAGTATAGTATATAAGTTAGTATATAAGTTTCAATTATCAAAAGATGGCATACCCCTGCAGATATAATCATTGGAGCAAGGAGCCTTCATATAACACAGAATGCTAATAAAAACAAGTTACAGAAACTCTAAAGATTCAAAGAATCAGTCAATCTCAATTTGAAAATAAAGTGTGACTGATGATACACTCATCCTCAAATAAGCTTAACAATTCAGAAAACTTTTTTTTTGTGTTACTAAAATATCAAAGGATACCTTTTTAGAACATGGGAGAAGCATGGCACGCTGTACAAAAATGTTTCACAAAATAATCTGAGACTACATTGAAACAGTTTTTGAAATTTTTATTTTTAATGTAATACTGAGAATATCAAGAGACTCATTTTCAGTGTGTGGCAGATAGGTGTGCAGGATTTCAAATACTGAATGTTGGATGAGATATGTGTTTAGTAAGTTTGGATAAAATACATTAAACTGAAAAATCAGGATGGAGTGAAGGTGTTTTTCAGTCAGACGGCTCCTGTGTGATGTTTTGTTCAGCTTCATCAGAGACAACAATTGTTCACACAGGTCTGTGCTATGAAACAGACCTGTGTGTAATAGTAATTAAAAATCATCTGGAGGGCAACAAATGATTTGCCACTTGCCAGACCTCGCCCACGGGCCTTGACTTTGACATACAGTATGTGGCCTAGAGGATGAAGGAAGGCTTGTACAGTGTTGCTATCAATATAACCCCTAAGCAATAATAAGCTCTTTGTGTAACAGTGAATATCATTGCTGGTGAAAATAAATCAAATAGGGTTAATGAGCAGATCACATATTTTTCTGTGAGATGACACAATTAAATAGCTATTTCTCAACAAATGCCTGGAGGAGTTCTGTGAATTAAAAAAAAAAGAAAGAAACAACTACTGTAATAAACAAGTGTAGGAATTGAGTTTTAATTGGTTCACGGCGAACCCCTCGTTATGAGCAAGAATGAAGAAGAATACGACAGGGGAGTTAAACGTGAGTAAAAACAAAGACGGGGTTTTCAGATGTTTTCAGTTTATTTCTGCAAGCAGAGCTTTGGATTTAAAAACCATAGCCATGGTTGTTGTACAATCACTTGCTTACAGGCCAGGGTTTTAGTTGTGTGCTATAGCATAGTATCTTAGAAGCGCATTTTTACATAAAAACCTTTTTTTATTTTGTTTTTTTTTTCCACGTACTGAGATCTGTAAAACCGAAAGTAAAGCATCCTTAGATCCTTAGATCAAATGAGAACAAATCTCAGCTGAAACCGAGGGCTTCGAAAAACTTCTCATCAACAAAGTTTGTCATCAACACACCAACTGACATCTTCAGATCTAAATTTCGGTTTATTGAAGCAACTTAAATTTTGAAATCTCAATCTGTGGGTGTAGCTCTCTGCTATTACCAGAGTAGATAAATATGCATTGCATTTATAGTGAGCACAGCGACGTCTAGTGTTAATGGCAGTCCCACATGGCTAGAAGAAGTGAGTCTGAAAGAAAGGAGGGTGTGATCAAAAGAAATAAGCTGATCAGACATTTGCTTCAGGATATTACGCAGCGGAAAACCAAAAGACTACAGCAGCGACTCTTTTAATCCCCCTGTCAACTCTTAGCAGGACTGTTTTTCATGGGAGGAAATAAAGGGAGGGCAGACATTTGAACAAAAAAATACTTTCTGATCACTTTGACTTTGTAGAACAATAAACCTTTTGTGTGGGGAAATGTCTGCTGTTCACACAGGAGGTGAAATGTTATGTTTATTGTTGGCAATTTAAGAGTTAACCTCAGGAGACAGAATATGTAGGTGTGTTACACGGCTGATGAAAGAGGGGCGCGGTGAAATTGGGAAAAACAAGCTAAGATCCGACCTTTTGACAAGCACTTATTCTGTATCATCCAATCAATCAAATGAATGAGAGGAATCCCTTGGTGCTGGGAGGAAGTGTATGAGAAAAGTCAGGCTTCTACATATTTCAAAGAAAATTCCTTGAACCACACTTCACTCTTGTAGAATTGGAGAAGTGCTGTTTCTCAAAACTGAATGCTCACTGACTCCCATCATCCCACAAGTTAAGTAAGATGAATGACTAAGGTTAAAATAAGAAATCCAGAACCATTTGTCAGTTATAGTGTGAAAACATGTGTTCTGCTCGATATACTAGTTGAATTAATGGGTTCAAATATGATGCGTTTGAATTGTGTATTAGAAATGTAAAACTGGTTATTAAATTTAAGTGTTCATGATAAACACAGAATAGATGATGAAGCCTTCCAGACACATCTGTAATAATCTTTGAAATAAAGCCAGGTCTTACTCACCCTGTCACCAGGATCTCCATGGGGACCTGGGGGACCTTGCAATCCTGGGGTACCAGGAAGACCCTGTGATTACACACACAAACAGACACACATATGCTTAAAATATATGTTTATACAAATCCAAAACTGCTGCTAACCATTATTCCCACCAGAGTTTGTCCAGTACCTCACATGAACTGGCCAAAGACAGAAGCATAGACATACGTTCAAAAAGAATGAATCCCCAAAATGAGATCAGCCCCAATCCCCCTTCTTACACATGCACACACACACACATGCACGCACGCGCGCGCACACACACACACACACACACACACACACACACACACACTCGCATGCACACACACACACACACACACACACACACACACACACACACACACACACACACATACACACACACACATTTTGCTTGTTTCTCCCAACTCAAGCTTCACTGGCAGGGGCTGATGCTCTTTCCATAAAGACATTTTTCCCTATTTAGCTGTTCTCCATCTGTGGAAGGCAGACAGGAGTGGGGGAGAATGTGATACTCACTGCTTGGCCTGGAGCTCCTTGGGGTCCTTCTATAAGCATTCCCTGAAAAAGGAAAAAGCAGATACAGTAGCATTATCAGGGCAGTGTGTAAATCAACAGGCGATGGAGAATGGGGGAAAACGAAAACAAGAGGTTACTTTGGGTTTGAGGCTCAGACTGTGAAATTAGCACTTCCTGAGCTAACATTCTATTCTATATGCTGCATGTGTGGTTAGAGACTTGGATGCTTGTCTGTGGTGGCACAGATGATATGCGAGGAGAGACGCTAACTGCAGCTGTAATTTTAGTGTTTATCTTTGGGTAAATTGTATGGGATGGCTCTCTGAAAATTTTATAGGTTTCTTTTGTTGTTGTGCAGACAGTGTTTTGTCTGAGATCATTAAACCAGATGTTTATGCCAAATCTATATAAAGGGAAAACGATTCACATTCATTAGTGCTTTAATGAAATAAATTTGGCCTTGTTTCCTTCAATGGAGACTGTAATGAAGACAAATGACACTGATATGATCATTTAAGAAAAGACACTGACTCGTCTTTTTGAAATTTAAGAGAACAGGAAATGGGAACATACATCATATTTGTCAGAAAATATGTAAAAAATCTCATTCTTGTAAATCATTAAATAATTCTGTTGGACACTCATAACAAAGCTGTAAAAACTTGAAATAGACTTACAGACAGACAAAGAGACAGACAGATAGACAGGGATAGATAGCTAGATAATCTGTTAATATCTTCAAACTACAATTCTAGTCATATTAATAAATTCCATCTTCAGAGTGAGAACTCATTCTTTGACATAGTTTTTTTCTATTTTTCTAATACATTTAATATTTTATAACTATGAATATTTCAATGTTCTTGGTGGACAAAAGTCACTTAAACAACATAGCAGTGCAGCTCTTTCCTCACCGGCTCAATGACGGCAGGTTCACCCTTCTCCCCTTTTTCTCCCAGGTAACTGTGACCTCCAGTAACCTAAAAAATAACACAGAGCAGATGAGCTGTTCAGTTGCAGGCCAGACATTTATATGTGAAGGCAGTGCAACAATGATATCACGAAAATTGAAGAGCAGATGTCCTTCCAGGTCTGTACCTCCAATTTAATAGTGGCCACTTCAGAAACAGCAAAACTGTGCAAAACCGCTCACCAAATGCTGAATTGTGTCTGTGTGGTTTAAAGGATTTAAGTGGCACTTAATGTGACAAGAATCTTTACCGGTGGAAAAAAAGAAACCAAAATAATCATTTTGCAAGACACTATAGTTTGGACTTTGGTCTCCTATTTATGAAGCTTCCTTAAGGTTGGGAACTGCAGAAAGGCTCCAGCTGTGCACAAATGTAGAGGTTGTTACCTGACACTATCCACACAATGACTTCAAACAAGAGGAATTCACAAACCTCCAACTTCTTGTGGGTCCATAACCCATTAGATTGTACATATAGTCAGAAATGGAAAATATTTCTAGGAAAGTCATTGAGTGGGGTTGTGGTGTCTTGAAATTGTAGAGTGTAGTTCACTAATGGAGTAGTTCAGATTAATCCAATATAGACGGCTCTCAAGCCAACAGAGACTGAGATACTTCCTGCCTATAAGAATCTGTATATACTGAGGCAAGCATGGAGACTGGAAACGAGCCACAATAGGCACTGGCTCTGGAGATATCTCTATCTAGCTCATTCTATTGGTCTAGATAGATTTGATGAAAAAAACATTTGCAAAGATTCTGTTTGGTATCAGATAAGAGATTAAGGTTAGGATAACCAAGATGTAGCATATCTTAAATAAATAGCAAAGGTCACCATGGCAAAGTGGTCGTGTCTGTACTGACAGCTGAGCTGATATCTGTTTATCTGCGAGGGGACTTGGAAAGACAAGATGTGCGTTTGTGCTGGTTGGTATATTTGTGTTCTATGCACATGAAGAATGCTTCATATAAAACCTGACACCTTTAAAAACAACAAACAAAAATGACACCAAAAACAAACCATCAAACTAATGCCACCAGCAACTCACAACGTTTCCACATTCCTGACCGCCATCTCCATCCCCACCATACCCCAATCCAGCACTTACACTGCTCTCTCTGAAGTCAGTCTCCGCTGGGACACCAGGACCGAATTCATCTTCATACGTTTCAGATGTCGTCTTGGTGTCAGTGGTTCCATAATCACCATAATCACCATAATCGTATGGCTTCTCTACAAACTCTTTGTTGTCGTATTCCTTCAGGTCGTATTCCTTAAACTCGTACACATCAGTGCCAGGATCCGTCTTTTCTTCTGTGTCCACTGGGGCAGCAGTTTCAACAGCAGCGGTTGGTTCTAATCCGACCTGTTCCACACCAGTGATGTAATCATCGACTATTTCCCCATCATAGTTCTGGATCAATCCAGATGACACAAAGAGGGAGCAGAGGTGGGAAGGAACATGAGGATGTTGTTAGTAAGATGATATATTATTTACATTTTAATTCACAGTCAATACACTGAAATGCTCCAAATTTTTTGAATTATGTTCGATCCAAAATTTTTTATTTGTTTTGATCGCAAAATGAAAAATATGATTAGAAATAGAAAATAGAAAAACAAAATCAATACACTTTAAGAAGAAAAATATATTTTAAAAATAGTTGAATGATTTTGCACACATTTTTTTTTTTCAGTTATCCTTTTCTATATTTGCTCGCAAAAGCTAACAAAATAATTCAGAGTGATTTGGTAAGATCATTAGGTATAGAGTGTTTTAAAAGAGTGTCTCCATATTTTAAGAAGTCAAAGAATTAAGTACAGTCCTGGAGATTTACATTCAAAGGACAAGAACCCTCAAGTTTTAAGTCAGCAATCTGTTTTGCTACGTTGTCGCTTTTTGATCATCCTCTAAGCATCTTATTTCAAATAAATATGATGCTGGCTGAAGCCACCTACTGGTGCTTCACAAAGCAAGCTTCAGAGAATTGCAAGGAAACATGGCAGCATTGTTAAAGCAACACCCAAATGTTTCTCATTATGTCAAGTTTTATGTGATGGTTTAACACAAATTAAGACAGGAACTGCCAAATTCAGGATATGGCAGAAACAAAGGGGATGTGCCTGTCTGCTGATTTTCCTGTGGTTATGGTTCATTCAATGACCTTATCCAACCTCATTGTTAATCTAGACTGTGTTCAGGGACAGTTTCTTTTTGTTTGACAGAGTTTTAACTTCCAAACAAGATTGAAAATGTTCTGTTTATGATGCCCAAGTATTTTTAAAGACTCAGACAGAATATGTTTTCATATTAACTGGAATGTAAAATAGAAAAAAATGATGGTCTAGATTTGAAGTATGTAACTGTGGTCTAAACATTTGTGATTTCACCAAAAACAAAAAGCGTTTGTGGACCACATAGTCCAGAAACTTTGTCTGATCCTCCTTTTTATTACATCCAAACCACAAGAACTAGGAACAGTTGTGGTGCTTAAAACTAAGTGTTGAGGAATCTTTTGTGACACAAGCGTGAGATGATTGATCCAGATGTTAGGTGGATGTTAATTGAGGAACCACATGAACCCCTAAAGCACTGGAACCATTTGTTCTGAAAATGACTCAAAACACTGACATTTTAATTCCGTTTCAGATTGTAACCAGATAGCTATCTACAACTCTTAACATTCTAAATATTCTTTGTTGAAATATAATTTTGTAATTATTTCAAGGAAGTAAGCAAATACTTTGTATTTTCCTGATTAATATCTGACTGTTAAAATGAATTAAGTCCTGATATTTGTTGAAAAATATGGAATTCTAAAACGTTACCTGTCCTTGTTCTTCAGTCTCAGTGGGAGTTTCAGGCTGACTTCCATCCACTGTGGTGTAGTCATACTCACCCGTGTAGTAGTCTTCACCCACATTTGTCTAAGAAGTGGTTAGAGCATAAAGAAATGTTAATACTACAACCTATTTTTCCTGTCCACAACACTATGAACATGAAAAATAAGTGACATGTGAACCATATCTCTAAAGTATCTTAATAAAGGCATTCCTGTGAGAGGAACTGGGGAAGAAAGAGCGTTAAGGGAGATAATTGTATAACAATATATGTCATTTGTTACCTCAGTCTTGGCTCCTTCAGTTGGAGGAGTGTCAGTAGTTAACTCTCCTTCAATGTAGTCATAGAACTCACCATATTCATAATTAGTGTACTAGAAAGGAAAAAGGATGGGGGGGGGGGTCAATTAATTGATACAATCATGTAAATAAGGCAGCAGCTTGTCTGTAAGACAAACTCTGTATTATTTACATGGCATATAGTAGCACATCATGCTGTTTTAAAAAAAAAAAATTACATCCATTTAGGAAAACAGAACTTCCTGCTAATAGAAGACAGCATCGATCATGCATCCCTTCTATCAAAGCTTCATCAATTTCACATGGGCCTGTGAAAGGTTCATGTGTGCTGCACACGGCAATTAAGATTGTTTGCTTTTAACAAGACATTGGAGGGTTAATAAGATGCCATTAACAACTTATCTTCCTCTAACACTTAATTGCATCAGCAGACAATGGCCCAGGGGTTTCATTAATGGCTCCTTTAAAAAAAGCATCCTAAAGATAGCCTGACAAATTGCATGTTGGAAAACAACAGGGAACACATAATACAGTAGCTGTTGGTGCAGCATTAAACAAATCTCTATGGCTGCAACATGTCTTGCCTCTCTAGTTTCTAAACAGAACCTTTCCTTTGGATCTCCACAATGTGGTCTGTTTGGTGTTATGTTCTAGTTATTTACATTTGATAATCAATTCAACCTGACCCACCGGAGAGGAAACATTGCAGTAAAAGCTTCTCAAAAGATTTTTGTTTTCTCTTCCTCACCTCCAGTCTTAATGCTAAGCTCGGATAATGTTTTTATGACTCCAGCACCAGCAATAACCCTGACATGAGAGGAATAAAAGTCTAACACTAACCTTGACGCTAACTTGAACCCTTTACGTTGCTCATTTGCCCATAAAATTTCAGTTCTATTAACACTGTCAAAGACAGGGAAGGTAAACTGAGTTAACAGACCAGCCCCTGAAACACAGTATTCTATCACTGTAGGGATTAATATTACACCCTGGACAACTGCTAAAATCATAAAAATAATAAAATATCCATGAGCTGCTGCAATGCTGGCCTGGCTGCATTTATTGGTCCAGAGAGAGAGAGGTCGCGCAAGAGTGAAGCTGTTGCCAAATGAAGAAGGTGCTGACTGAGCGCAGGGAAGGAGAGGGTCAGATAGAAAGACAGATATACACAGAGAACAAAAGAGGGATTTATTCAGATTTATGGTGTTGAAGAGTTTGGCTGAGCTGGACTTCACCACAGACTTGGATGAAAGGTTTAAATATTAAAGTCTGCACATTGCAAAAATGTTCCTCATCAATCTCCCATCACTTCCTTTTACTAACCCAGGCTTTATTATATTAATATTATTATTATTATTATTATTATTACTATTATTATTATCATCATCATCATTATTTAGTCATAGTAAGCAAGAACACAGAAATTGGGAAAATAGTTTCATTTGTAAATTGTAAGCTGCCTCATTAACATCTGGTAACCTAATACTGTATGTAGTAATAAGTTTCTAATTAATAGTCTTATTGAGGTCTGCAGGTTTCACACAAAATATATGCAGTCTGTTTGTCCACTGACAAAGTAAAAGGTGAAGCACCCGACAGCCAGCAGATTTTGTTAAGTAAACTGTGCAATCAAATTAAATTAAAAATCTCAATTGCAATCATTAAAAAAAATTAATAAACATTAATTGTACTTAAAATGGCCTGTACTGTACGCTGCTATGTGTTTAAGTCCCACTATGGCCATGCTTTTCGCCAAGCTACAGATGTAGGATGTTTGCAACAGAACAAAGTCCGTTTCCATGTCCGTAGCCATGTCCTGTGAACTGAGGTTGGGTTTAAAAACTACTTATCAATAGAAAATCTCATTTTATATTTTACTTTTACCTCTTGGAGAGAAAAAACAAAGAGCAACTACATTTTGACAATACCGCTATGTCCATCGGAAGAAATATTTGTTCAGTTCCACTGGAGAAAATCACTTCTGTGAAATACTGAACTGGAATGTAGAAAGTAATTCCTGTTAAAATTGCACAGGAACTGAAAATTAATAAACCAGATTTACAATGTTCTTGCCTCCAAACTGCTCCCTATTGTCTTTGTAGAATTGAAAAGCTCCTTTTCTTGGCGCTGAAGATTACCTTGATGATGAAGGAATATTTTCCAGAACATGGCAACCACTGCACAGCCAATATTTTCAAAATGAGAACAGCTTCTGATTTTTTTTTTCATGAACCAGGGATCTTCAGTCCACTTTTCCAGGTAGTGGAAATCTAGCTAGGGAAAAAATGCTTAAATTTCCCTGGGAGTCTGGGCAGAGCCTGCAGAACTCGTTAGTGATATAAATCACAGGGCCACTGCAAAGTCCTCTCAGACTTTGTGGCAGGAAAAAGTTTCCAATGTGAGCTCATCAGTTATTTAGTGAAATACTGAAGGAAAATATCATTCAAATAGCTTAAACTAGCAAAATAACAAAAGAAGAAAAACAAAAACAAAAAGAAAAGATGGGGACAAAAAGGGAAACGAGCATATAACATAAAACAATATTTCAAAAAGGAGATTTATGTATTTCTGGCTGGGGGAAAATTCACTTGTTTGATAAAGCTTTTACAGTTTGTTTTCACAGAAAATCCTGATGCTATTAAACACTACTAAGCTTCACCTATAATCCATGTTGACCCCTGAAGTTCCTCCATGTTGCAGACAGGGCTTAAACTACTCATCTACCATATCCTTTGGTTATTTTCCATCATTGCAACTCGAACAGTAAGAGTGGAAGCCAGGTAGATACTCTCCTTTATATAATTTGAGACAAACACAATTCTCAAAAGGGGCTGCTGATGCCTCAACTGAAATGGTATAACGCAAAATCGGGTGGGACTTGATGTTCAGATCATCAGGCCTTTGTAACTAGCTGTTATTTATCATGTGAGAATCTTAGCCTAGCTTGCTGGCTTTAATATAATCTAACAGCTCCCTCAAGTTAAATTGGTATAGAGGGACTACAGAACACAGCCGGTGTTGTCTGTGCAGGAAAATCATGTTACAGTGTTTCTGAGTACTAGAAGGATATTGTGTTCTAGCCACAACCTGAAGGATGACAGGATGTCAGCTCATTTTCCATCAAATGTATTTCCATCCAGTACTACTATTACTACTCCCAAATCTTTCCAAATTCTTCCCTTGCTTCAACCCCCCCCCCCCACTCACACACACACACTCCCCCACCTCAGCCGTCTTTAAAAACCCTACCGCCCCCTCCTCTGTCTTGGCTCTCACTTCCTTCTACCTTCTACCTACAAAACTCCTCACACCCAGTTTCTACCCATCTTACACAGCATTTTCTCCCCTGCCTCCAGTTACCTACCTCATCTTCTGGTTCTGGTTCTTGTGCCTGGGGAGTATCATGGTGGTTGGGGGTTTCACAGTCAGGGCTGTAGTGTTCACAGTAGTCATAGGCTGCCCTGGGGTCTGCAACTATCAGCAGCTGTTGGATGTCACCCTGTAAGAAGACAAAAAGAGGAAGGCAACATGTAACCAGCAGTCACCACCGAATTTACTAGATATAGTCTTCAGGGCATTTTGCTGATTGTCTTTTTATGAATGTAAAATTGGGGAGACTGCTAGACGAGTTACTCAACTATGGATTAAAGTGATGGCTGCCAGTTTCATTTATTTCATATCAGATTCAGAGAACTGTTCCCAGTTTGGATACAAAGAAGAATTCGCTACTGTCACTACCAAGAGGAGGCCAGCCAGAGGTAAGAACAAGAGTTGGCAGTTGATAAAGAACACCGTGTTATCACAAATGGGAACCAAGCAAAGCACAACAGTCTGAATTCAACCAGCCTTAATCAATCCAGAGTGGATGATATAGTCATCTGAATGAAGTATAAGGTTTCTGGAACACATTATTGTGAGCACATGATCTTTTGGATGATTCGCTTGAGTTTCACATCCCTTCAAGCCGTGTGAATACTTCAAGTGCATATCATGTAACAATGTATGGACAGAAAAACAACTTCTATTTCTTGAACCTTGACGCCCAGACAACTCCAGAGACCATTCTCATCATAAATTTCACAGTGTCTTTCATGATTATATAGAAACCAAATGTTAGTATGGAAGAATGCATCTGTTTCACCTCGCTTGATTGCTCAGCTTTGCACCAATGTGGTGATGATAAAATACTAAAATAAAACAAGATGGCAGAATGCTGTACAGGACCAGAGGCATGGACTCTTGACTATTAATTAAATTCAAGTGTATGGAATAAATCATGGCTTTTGGGGGGAGTCTGCATGCTTTTAAACTGTCCTATTATGCAGACCCCTCACATCGCCAATAGGGATAGCAATTCTTCTGACAGAGCAACGGAGGTCTGCACTTATGAGTCTGCCTGTTTTTCATGAGCATTTTGGAAAAGGAAATTAGATCCCCACTCCCAACCCTTCCATTAGCCAAAGGCTCTTTTTCCATGATCCTCTGCTAAGGAATTTCTAAACCAGGAACTGCGTTCACCACTGAGGTACAGATAATCCATACAGCTCTGACATATGGATACTTCAACTGACCATTGGATAGAAATAACCAGAATATGATATCATCCAAAATCAAGGGAATATAGAATAAGTGTTCTGTAAATGTGAAAGAAGGCCACAGTCAGCAAGAGATATACATACAAATTGCATTAAAATGAAGGAGCCAACATCTGAACAAGTTTAGGCCTCTGAAAGACATTAAATATTCACCACCCCTCATATCATCCGTGAATTGCTGTTTCAATATGAAACAAAAAAACTTTAACAAAAACCAGAATATTTACACATGCTCATGTCTCACACAGAGACTGATGCTATGAGACTGTCAGTCAGCTTACTCTCATTAACTGTTGTGAAAGTAATGCTACAATCAGTCAATTTTGCAGACTCGGTCAGATATGAGCACAATACATTCTAAAAACATGGATAATTTAAAAATATTACCTGCATTCCTTTAACATCTGGATCTAAAGGCATGGTTGATGATTTCACCATTGATTTACATCAGAATAATAAGGATTTTGCAATCATTTTTTTCCTGTCCCAGATAAAATCTTGAAGTTTTATCCTGGTGTTTTAAATTAAAGTAAAAAAAGGCAGATACAATATGAATCTGATCAAGAGCACACATTAGATTTGCAATCTTTGCATAAGGCTAACGCACAGCAAGTAATGCTATGTTCCATCGTGCTTTTCTACTCAGTCTAAAATCAATTTACAGGTTATTTATATTCACTTCATTATCAAGATCAGAATGGCACCACCAGACACATGAGATGGGAAAAGTAAGGAAGCACAATGTGTTCTCCTTTCCATGTTTATATACCATAACAAACAGTGAAATTCATAGGGGAATAAGAAACTGAGATGGCTTTGTGAAAAGATATTATGTCTGTGTGTCATATTTTTTAAATTAGTATTAATTTATCACACCCATATGTCCCCAGTGACAAACAGCTGGTCTTGAGTCAATTCATTCCAGAGGGAGAAGAGAACATGAACAGATATTAGGACTGACTATGTCAAAACATGGTCAACAACAAGAAAAACTTACATAAATCTAAACCACATTTTTTTCTAATTTTTCAGACCAATAAATCACAAGAAAACTTGTTCTGTTCGAGATATGACTTGCTCAGCAATCACTACCAAAACAAAATCAAGATCTAGCACCAAAATATTAAGAATATATAAATAGCAAACGAAGGTACAAATCATGTATGCTGTCAACATCTAGTGTTGACTGGGATAGACAACCAAGCACGCTCACACTCACACCTACGGGCAATTTGGAACAGCCAATTAACCTGAGGTGCATGTTTTTGGAGGTGCGGAATTTAGAGGCAATAAAGAATTGGTGTTTTCTGTGTTGAAAGTATTATGAAAACATATTGTGGAAAAACTATGAGATATATAAAACATATCAAAGTCACTACATTAACCATACATTCATGTACGATCAACCCCTCCTGTGGGACAAAGATCGTCTTGAATTTTAGCATAATCTAACATAATCCCCTCTTCATACTTTTAAATACGATTGGGACTGGATTGTGGTTAGGACTGCATCAGAGTCACATCTTCTGGTTTTGAAATAACCTACTCTGAAGTCTGAATACAATCTGTAATTTTAACACAGACTAAATCTTTGACATACTGAAGGGGAGTGGGGGGAGTTGGGGTTAGAATGTGACAAAATTACAGTCTTTTTTCAAACAGTAAAAACAGAGATCTGAATGTTTCAACCCTTATGCATAACAGGTATGCAGCGTGGAATACATCCAGAAAAATTACAAAAAGAAGAGTTGATATTGTGAAAATTAAAGATTGCTTTAAAATCAAACTGAAAGGTTTCTACCCACTCCTTCACAGCCACAGCCATCAAGTTAAAATAACAGTAACCTCACAAAAAATGTGCGACCAAGAGATTGTCAGATCAATCTTAACACTTCTAAAAAAAATCTGGGTAGGGAGAGTGAGAACAGCTCTTGATCCAAGCATAAATTTAATGCCTGACTATGGTCAACAGATCAAGCTGTGGTTATAATGGGCAGCTTCCAGACATGGATGTGTGCAGCTGAATGTGGAGAAAGGCGTTTCTGCAAAAGACTCACTTATTCACCCTGCACCTCTTGAACCCTCTCCCACAGCAACAATGACAATGACAAGCAAACTCCCAGATTTATACCGGTTCTGCTGCTGCATTTCCTTTTTATAATTGAACGCAAATGGATCCTAACCGAAAGCCAGAAACAGTTTTAAACAATGTATCTTGCATTTGGAATGATCTCTGTCTGCTTCTTCTTGTCCATGTGAATGGCATGTCCTTCAGATATGCCTTTATAGGATCATTTGATCCACCATATTCATTTTACGGTTAAGTTTTGCTCATGTGTACATTTAAATGTCAATTAAGTGTCTGTTCAGAAACATTATTCCAAGAGATTGCACATGAATGTTTTTTATCTCATTCATCTTCAACATCTAATTCTTAGTGTTTTTGTTGATGTCTGTCTGCAATGTGCTGAAAATGTCTCATACATCTGTTGAGGTGAGATTTCAAAATCCAGGAAGGATCTCCTGAGTGTCGGCAGAGGCACTTTGGAACAAATTTTCTGTCAAACTAAAATTGAATCAATCAATTAATGGATCTGTGCAATTTTTTTGGAGCCATGTCAGTTGCTATTGCTCTCTCTTCATCTGGAAGGAGAAAACTGAAGTGGATTGGAGACAGTAATCAAAGACAACCCTACTTCTCCTCCACAGGCATTTTAAGTGGCTGTTTTTTAATTGGATATAAAGACACCACTCATCTTCCTCAAGCATGCATTGCACATCTGACTTCAAGCTAAGAAATCTAAAACAGCAGACAGACAACAATGAATTCTAGTTTGGTGAGTTTGTTGTCTGTTTGGGGAATGCATTAAACACTCAGCCAACACCAGCAATGAACTCAAGTCACTCTGGGACAAGTAAATGCAAGACCAAGGAACAAAAGAAGGCTTTACATGTGTTGTTTACATGAAAACAGTTCTTAAATAAAACAGTAAAGTTTTGTCACGGTTTGGTCTGAAATTTTAAGCTTTTCATAACTGTTCACAGAGTACAAAATGCCACCATTCTTGCTACTAGATAAAATGGAAAATGAAACTCCATTTTTTTTGCAAGACTAGTATGTTTATAGCCTAATAAGCATTCGTAGACAGAAGGCTAAAGACAGAGCAATATCAACAGTGGGACATCATGAACAAAGCATGTCTTGATATGTTTGAGGTTCCCACACTGCAGACTTAAATGATCCTCCAGTGTAGAAATGGTCCATCATTACTGTGATGGATCTTTTTGCGATCATTTTATTATTTACAGAAGGTTAAACAAAGTTATACTTGCCAGGTTCATAACAAAAGTTTTCAAAATCAAAAACGTATCACCAGAAACTAAGAAATTAAGAGAGAGGTGTGTTCATACGATAAATAGGTCCTGATATAAATACTACAGCAACTTCCATCATTCACATGGATCAGTGTCTTTGGTGATTGTTTGCACAGTGTGTGTGTGCTGGCAAATGTGAATATATTTCTGAATGTCCTGAGTTCCTGAATGTCATTATGAGGGATAGAGGTTTACATTGATGTGTAGCGTGTGTGTGTGTGTGTGTGTATGTGTGTGTGTGTGCACGCACTGGCTTGGGTGTGTGGATGGTTAGGAGGTGAGTACACATTACATCATTCATAAACAGCAAAGCACATGAATGACCTCAAAAATCAGATACAAGTTTGATTAGATACAGATCAGAGATGGCAGGACACACAGGGGTTTTCCCATCTTGTATTTGCTGGATATAATTTGTAGACATAAACAAAGCTGCAGTTTGTGTTTAACTCCACAGAATTTAGAGCATATTTAAATTAGAAACTTTATCAACATTAGAGTGTCAATTCCAGAGAGATACAACTTCATCTTCAAAGTATGACATTGAAACACACTGTCCTAACTTTGGTGAATTAACGTGGTCATTACTGCCTATCATGACATTTGGCAGAAACATTTACTAAATACTATGAAAGACAGAGAGCCAGGTAAATCAAGAAAAAAATCCCACTTTGAAGTCCTCCTGCAAATTATGCAAGAATACAAATGCCCCATTTTTTTGTTCAATGCCTGGTGAAAGTGTGAGCTTCTAATGAGGTATCTGAGAGATTTTTCATCTGCGTTGAGACCCAGCAGATCTTTGTCTACAGGAACAGCTGGAGGAAATTAATGCACCTGGAACACACACTGGAAAATATGTCTGAAGCTTCTGCTGCTTCAAAACATTAATGCATACATGCAGAGAATGAAGAAGGAAAGGATGGTCACGGATTTATGTGGTCAATATTTATCTTTATAGACTTACAGTACCGCTGCAAGAGAGGATTTATTTTTGCAAATTAAATACGTAGATGTTCTCAGGTTTATGTGGAAAGTTAAAATAAGTGAAATGAAAGTAATTATAGTACTGACACTGTTCATACTCTGTCATACTCTGTCTGTACACCCCCAATGTCTGTCTTTACCCACACCTTGAAGAAAAATTAAGACTAGAATGAACCAGGAATTATCTTCACACTGGTATGTGTGAAGCATCACCCATGAAAATTCTATCTGACCTTAACTGTATCTTCTTACAACAGACAATATCAGAAATTACTGTTACTGAGATCTAACATGGCAAAATTGTTTGTTCGAATAACACATACTGTGTCTTTGAAAAGGCCTCAACACGAGATGATCCACAGATCTCGATGTAAAATCATTTCCTTGGACCTGCTTTCTATCAGCAAGACAGTTGAACTAACCTTTAATGGCGTCATCGTGACCTTCCTGTCACACTGGTCCTCTGGAGGCATCATCAGTAAAAAGTGGCGATGTAGACCACAGGTGCAAATACATTTCCATGCCATACAGGTCAATGACATTCAGTTTACTGACTGAAGACTCTCAGAGTCACTTGTACAAATGTGAATGAATTATTATATTCCTTTCAGAAAATCATAATGTACACAATTGTGACAAGTACTGGAGGTGAAGAGAAACTGAAGCAGATGAGAACCAGTCATCTACTCTTCCTGCCAATTCAACCATAAACAATGATTCAATTTAGGGCCTCAAGCCCATCAGAGTATCGTTACAATTCTCTGGTAAAGGCCATCCTGCTTGAGGAGCAGTATTTTGGAATAATCAACTATGAAGCAATGACGTATAAACAAATTATCTTGACCACTTTGCGTCTTGGTCCTCCTCAAAGTCACTTTCACATTTTGCACATGCATGCAAGTATACAACAGGCACTGAGGTACACACTTGGAGATAGTGAATGATTTGCATTGAAAAATTAGAGGATTCAAATATCATTTGACTTTTATTTGAAAGAATATGCAGCAGAAGAAAGGGGGAAATGTCTTTTGGAGACCCCGTCATTGGGAACATCTTTAAAACAGCTGTGCAGCCTAAGCCAGGACTAAGCACACACTGATCATATTTTCCACTAGACTTCATTTTGCACTCTGCTTCCAGTTTTGACACCTCTTTATGCAATCAACTGCTGTGATGTAGCCATGTGCTCACAGTTCAAAGAATATTTAATGACAGCACTCACAGGTAACCTCAGTAATTAAACTGCAGAATGGCTCCAAAGTTGTGAAGCTCAGACAAGGTATGCCAACATTTGTTAATCTGTTGGCTCCCATTTATTTTCTGAGGGCTGAAAATGTGCAATTCACTGGATAACCTAAAATTGTATAATCTTTGCTTTTGAAGAATATTTATAAATTACTTTAAGCATGGTGATGTTTATTTTTAGGTTGGAGGTTATTTTTTAATGTTGTGGTGGGAATTTGTCCATGACTACAGCGTGATCCACTGTCAAAAACTTTACTGTTACCATTAGATAAATGATGGAAATAGAGTGGTAATTACACCAACTACAGTATCACAATAAACTAAACTATCCTTTCAGTAAAATGTTCTTTTTGTCTAGTAATCATCTTACAACAGAGCAACTTATCCTGACACTTACAAAATGAAGTTAGATAGGAATCCTAACAATGAACAATGACATCTTGGAATAATCCCATAATTTAAATGCATATTGCTAAAATTTAGTATTTGAATCTGTACTCAGTAACCTTGCAGTGGAGAAGTTTCATATTTTCACAAGATATCATAGCCAGCATTGTTCCAAGTTTCCATAGCCTCCAAGGTAAACTGACTGTAGAATACCTTCAACAGCTGCAGAGAGTTTAACACCACAAGCACACCGAATCACGTGACCCTCATCTACTTAACAAATTGTTTTTATTTATAGAACAATCTCGCAATTAGACTTTCATCACCACTGAGACTTTTGCTATTTGCAGGGTAGTGTGCATTCATGTAGTTGTAATCAACAAATCATGGGTTATTAAAATTCACATGGAAATAGTTACATTTCAAGAAGTGGCTGGATTTCTAGTGATGCCACAGCAGCATTACTATTGTGTAAAACACTGATTAAATCCACTTTACAATGTGCAATGATTCTAAATTTTTGGAAGAATCACTTTCTCTTCAAGTTTTCTTAAAAGAAAAACCCAACTAATTAAGATTACACTGTGTAATCAAACACCATTTAACATGATACATGTTGAAACAATAGCACTCACAAAACCAAGGATGGTTATACATCAGCACTGAAATAGAAATCACTTTGTGAAAGTGGTAGGCTTTATTTGTTTTCCAGACTCAACTCTTAATTACCTCACAATGCCAACTGTAATCATTGAAGCTTTCATGAAAAACAAAATTTATAAAGTTGCACTCATGGTGCTTGCTAAGTTGGGTCCACATGTACAAAAACAAGGCCATGCATTGTGTTTAGCTTCTTACTACGGCCTAAAGTTGCCTGTACATTTATTCTAAATATTTGATTTTGTGATCTGTCTGTTAAAACCTGAGTAGAGAAGATCAGGCTCTCTTTTTCACTGAGACACCTTTGACCTGGAGGTAGAAGGGTCAACTTTGTAAGTGTTCCACAAGTAGACATCAAAAAGGTATTGTTTTGGGGGTTAGCATTGAACTAATTTTTTCCAGTCATTGCAATAGTCAAGTCAATAACCAATAAGCTGTGACTTATCATTCTCAGCTGATTCTCAGCAGTCACTTTAATCAAGGGGATAATAAAATTGTCCAACACACAGATCCAAAATTCATACATCTCAGATGACATGTTGTCCGGTATAAATAAATGAATTCTAGCCAGCCTCACTCTGTCTTATATTGAGTCAACCATTCAACAAGTGATGAGAGGAAAAAAACACTGAATAACAGGCTTTGAGAAAGACATTGCTCATGGCTCTTCTCAAGTACACAAAGAACATACTGTTGCTCTGGCCAATAAAATTCAGCAGTGACTTTATATGCAAGTTAAGACAAATAAAACATTTGGCATTAAAGCTTTTGGACATAAAGTATTAGTGTTAAATTTCTTCCTTTGCCAACGGTAAATGAGACTGACTCACGTTGAAATCAGTGCTAGCTTTCAATTGGATCCACAATCAAATCCAACTGATCAAAATGAAATAAATAAATAAATAAATAAATAAATCATTGGCATGTAGGTGAAAATTTCCAAACTTACTGAAAAAACAGTTACATCAAAGTAAAGGTGTCTGGATTACGGTGGAAATGGGGACTGGACATCTTGGTTCAGAGCCTTGTGCGAGACGTAAATCGTACTTATTTTCTCTATGAGGCAATACTTCTCAGATTGCATAAAGACCAGAAGCAAGAGCAAGTGGCAAGCTTGTTTATGTTAAATGTTAAGAAAATAACTAATCAAAAACATCTCAAACTAATCAATCATCAAGCTGAATTTTATACATTTCATCTGAACGTAGATAAAAATGTGAGAGGCCACAATTCTGCTTCCCCTCACCTCTCCTAACCCCAACTAATCGCTTCCAGATTCTACTAGCTTAATTCTTCAAGTGCAAGCATGAGCTTGACATCCAACTTTTCCTTTCACTCAACAGAAAAGCACATAAGTTAATTTTCCAACATGTCAAAACACCCTTCAGCAAATTTCCTCTATGGCCATCACGATACGCCTTGCAAAAATCCAGGCAATGCTTCCCTTACCTCAAAGACTTCCTCATCGAGGATTCTGGTGCCAAAGACTGTAATGCCCTCTGTGTCAATGACAGCCTGGTCACTCCTGCCGAGGGGTCTGACCACCTTCTTCTTACAGTCCACAATGATGGTGACACTCTTCTTCTCCACACTGATAGCGACACGATGCCATCTGTGCAACAAAGGAGGTGAAAAGGAAATCAGAATTGCAACTAGACTGGATCTTTCTGTCTATTTCAAAAGACCTTTAAAGTATCGTTATAGGTAAACTCTCAAAATCAGAATGAACATAGTAACTGCATTTTATGTTTACATTGGCTTTAATGTAATTCATCACATATAATCAAGGATAATTATTTCAAGACATTTCTGTGAGGATTGGTGCCAAATATGATTCCACTGCACAATAATTGTTAACAATTGCTGTAAATACACTGGAAAAGAATAGGGTGTCATTAAAATACTGCTAAAAAATGTATTTGCTTTCACTGTCTGACTGGTTCCATGTGGATCAGAGACTGAATAAACATAACACGGTCAGTAACCCTCACAGCTGTGTCCCAGTCTAGTAGAAAAGAAGAGTTGAGTATGATATGAGTGACACATTTCATTAATGATTAGCAGGACTAGACATTCGTGTCATGTTTCACTGTCTGGTCATGTGTGCCCCGCCCCTCCTCATCTGTGTTCACTGAATCCTTGATTATGTCACCCGCACCTACTAATCACTCCCCGTTAGTCCTGCTTACATTCCTCCTTTGTATCTTGTCTTGTCGCCAGTTTGTTTTTATGGTCCAGCATTCACCCTCAGTCATAGTCTTTGGGTGTACGATCCTTTCCTGTTTTTTGACCTTGTCTTTTGCCTTATGTTTTGGACACCTATGCCTTGTGTTAATTGTCTTCCTGTGTTTTGACCTCTGCCGGTTTGGATTTCCACCGGTTTCTGTGGTGCATTTGAGTCTTGTATTCCCTCTGCCACGTTCATGAGAGTTAGGTATTCAATCTTCTTTTGAAGCAATAAAATGATGCAAAGCAGAGACCCAGTAGAAAACCAACCTTCCACATCTGACTTTTACCACGCTCAAGCCTGCTTAAGAACCAGTTAGTTACTTACTTTCCATCGGCAAGGTTGATGGAGTGGAACAGGGGGTATTCTTCAGGGGCTGGTTTGCCATGCTGGTCTTCATACAGGAAGACAGGACCACGGCCCACTTCCACACCAAGCTGCTGGATGCCTTGCTGGTTGTACACAGACAGCAGGAAGGACTGGAGGCCAGCCTTGGGCTTGATGGTAAACAGGATGGAGAAATCTTCTGGGAACACTCCCTCTGAAGGCGACATAAGCAGCAGGCAGGTTGGTATGACAGATATGTAGCCATGAAATCTCAGTAAGTGCACATTTTTGTTTCAGATTGTGCAGGATTGCTTTGTTATGCATTTACAAAATGTGAACTGCCCCCTACAATCACATTGTTTTTAAATTTATTGAACTCTTTTGGTAATGTTAGGTCATGTGTGTTTTTCTCATTTTAGAAGATCCTGCATAGAAACGTTATTGCATACCTTCCTTGTATAAGTTAATGCAATAGCTTTGGTTATCAAAAAGAAAGTTTAAAGTAGTGGAATGTCAATCTTTCACCCACTTTGCAGTTACACTGAAGCTTCACAGCCTTGAATAGTGAAAAGAATAATCTGCATTAAATGTAAAGAAAAACCAAAGTACAGACTCACCCCGTGCCCTTTCTGTCTCACATCTTTCAACGTTATAACTACGGCAATTGTATTGCAATGACTAAATTGAGTCATGTTAATTTTATTATGTGAATTACTGTCGCTTCACATTAAAGTGTGAAGGGAGAAAGTAAGGTCTAAAGACAGTGTGTAGACAACTGGATCTGAAGAAGTGTTTATTAAGGAAGCTGAAAGCGACATTGGCATCCACTGAAAGGCCTCAGTCATGCATGTAGCTTGAATCAATGACAAAATAACACTGATCAAACCCATGCCCAATTAGTTGAGGGCACTTTGACAGTTTGCTTCCATTGCACCTTCCACATCTCACCTCTCAAGAGTCATTATGTCCCTCCAATTTCCATTACTGAAAGTGTAAAGTGTGAGTTTAAGCCAGGAATGTAGTTCTACTTCATTCTTTTTTCCTTCATTTAGTCTTCAGGCCAATTTAAACACACAAATATACCGCAGGACTATTTTCTTAACAGTGACCTGACCTGACTTATCCTTAATACATTTATTTAAACATGTTGTGAGCAATTAAGTAACGGTGGCTATTTCTACCTTTTGCCAAGTATAAACAGGCCTCAAATGAATGTACAGTAAATGTTAGTGTTGCACATTAATGTTGCATGCATTGTGTTTGCATTCTAATGTAACATGTTTCAGGCTTGAGCTAAAGTAATTAAAAAGGCAATTGGCAACTGACATTAGTAATGATATAATTCATAGTTTTTAATTGTTAGAGTAGCTAAGTAGCGATTAGTGTAGGAAAGTAGTAAAGCAATAGTAATACAGTAAAGTAGCTTTTGTGTGTCCGTTAGTGGGCTCCTTTTCTAATTAAATAATGACGGCTCAATTTCGTACAAACAACTGAGCAGCAGCCTTTGAGTCAGGCAATGAGTATTTAGAAACAAACCCCGCCAGGTTTTGCTACTCGAGTCAAAGGCAGCGTGCTGCCAGAAACCCAGCTCGACAAGAGAAACTTAATTGACAAGACCAGTCAACACAACATCAATATAAATAAATATTCCTCTCAGTTTATAAACTGTGGCTTACCTTTAAAAAGTTTGTATTCTGATTTGAGTCATGTGTTTTTTTGAAATTTCAAACTGTGTTGAGTGACTTCATTCCCTATTGGCTTTGAAGACCTGCTGATCTACTGATGTGTGCATGGGCGTTATACAGACACTACTGCTAAGAGTCTGCTTTCCAGCACACAGGAGTTTGTGGTGGTGCTGTTTCTTTATTGCTATTTTACTTTGGTTATTTTATTTAGCCATTCAAAATGCAAATAATCTGTTTAATTTTCATCAAAAATAACAAATTTCATGAGCAGCATTTTTTTAAAGAAATGCCAGGTAGTCAGTTCATACCCAACACTGAAAAAACCATGATCCCTTCAGTGACTGCTATTTGGCCCATTTCCTTAGCAGTGGTGAGTGAGTCAGAAAACACTACATTCAAAAAGATTACAACTTCAACCTCCAGTTAAACCTGTATCTTCCTATTTAAACAACAAAATTTGTAGCTTATACATGATGCACATTTTTTTATATTCCATGTTATTTATGTTATATTTTTTATGTTAGTCCTGTTCTGTGGTACCAAATTTGAACAGTTTGGAGCCTCCTTAGCAGAAAAGCTCTTAATCACCAAAAAAGGAAAGACGTTACCTGGGAAAAGCTGTTTGGTTGGAGAGCTGATCTGAGAATTTTTTCCAACTCTGTAAGCGATGTCAGGTTTTGATCCTCTCCGAACTGTGCAGTAGCCTGTTGTTTTCCGTACTCCTTCAGGAGAACTCTGGAAGTCGAGAGCCTTCAGTACATCCACTGGTTCAACTGAGGAGACAAAGCAAAGAATGTATTACTTAAAACCAGTGAACATTTGACAAAACCAATTTATTTATGAATTGCAAAATATGTCCAGAACCAAAGTGTTGAGTCAACTTATTCTGGTGGCATTATTCCTGCCTGTGCCCTTAAGTGGCTTTGGTTTTGCTTTTCTGAATGATACTATTAATTTTACTAAAATGGGCATATGTGAAAATGTGTTTACATTTTATAAACTGTTCCATGATGCATTCACTTGCGGTTGTGCAAATGAAAAAGACTTTCTTAATCATGACTCAGCCCGTGAGCACGGCTTTGTTTCACTCTCAACTCTTTAATGCCAAAGCAAAATCATGAGGAAACTGCTGAAAACACTTCATGAGTGTCTGATAAATACAGAAATTGGGCGTTCATGATCTGTTAAATGTCTGTTCAAAACACAAACTCCGATAGCGTCTTCCTCGACACATACTCTATTCCAGCTGTGTGTCGCTCTTGCGCTTCCATCTAGAGCGCCCCCTCGAGGTTGTTAGCTTGTAAAAATTGTTTAAAGCCACAAGATTCCAAATTTGTGAAAAAAGTAGCAGCTTACATCCCGGAATTTACGTATCTTTATTAGTAAGCATTAGTTTACATGTTATGAAAGCTTGCGTGTACACGTGTTCTGTAGACATATTTCAAAAATTTACAGAACACGTAACAGGACCTGGCATTTTGATGTTGTTACACCCTTCACCTGCTCTTGGGCTGTAGGCCAAATCTTGGTGTTGGTTTATGACCTACCTTGGTGGGGAAGCAGTGAAAATGTTAGGAACCAGTCACCAGACATAAGTGACCCCTTACTGAGGCCACTGTTACCCCTTAGCCAAAAGCAACAGTATCTATGTGCTAATAAATATAGGTCTTTAGAATAAAGGGAGCGCAGAGGGGGGTGCAGATTTACAAACTTCTTAACACTAACAGCCTCTTTTGTATCAACAGACCCGGACCTCAGGGGTGAAACTGCTGAGCACCACAGCCATAAACACTGCTTCTCCTTTTTATTCCCTCTTGCAATTGTCTTGCATTAATTCCTGAGACATTTAGTCTTTATGCACAGTCTGTCTATTCCGTTCTGTAGCTGTTTTCCTGTTAAATAGTTGTCTCTCCAATTCCCCACAAGCCATGTCATCAGTTAGTGTGCTTATGAGGAAGCTTAACAGGTTTTAAGACTACAGTTTATCAACAGGGGTGCTGATATATAAAACAGCGTTATCCAAGATTTAACATGTTTCCCTGAGGCAGTGGTATCTTCATACACTAAAAGAAACTCTAATTCAGTCATAATGGGAAATTTAATGGGAAAAATAGTTATTATACTGGCTTCTGGCTAATATTTTATTGATGTGACAGCACAGCTCTATCAAAATGTTTTTACTCAAGATTAGTGCAGCGCCTGCTGCCTCACAATTTAATAACATCTGCACTCTCTAGTTCCAATGAACTGATTTAAGGAATGAAGATTGCACTATATATAAGCTTTCTTGAAAAATTAGATCTACATCTAAGAATGGAGTAGAAAAACAAAATCCCCAGTATAGAAAACAAAATGGATAGATTTCACTCCAAACCAAACTCATTTTAACCCAAGTAATAACTGTTACCAAACCCACAGCAGCAAAAACCAGCTTGACATACTGTCAGTACCTCAAGAGGCAGAATGTCCTCTTATTCAGCCATGATAAACTATGGTCAACTGGAAAGAGAAAGCCTCTGAAGAATGCTAGATAACAGGCTAAATATGAAATCTATGTACCCTGAAAAAACAGATCCATGTGTTTGAAACCGATTTAGAAACACTGTGGGAAAAGGATTTAGAGGAATCAGATAGACGACATTTTTTGAAATTCACGTTTCAGAAAATCTTCCCTAACCAGGAAGAGAATTAGAGCAAGACCAAAAAACTAGATGGACTAAAACAGGTGATGAGAATCTTTAAAGTGTATCTAAACCATTTTTGCCACATGCTCTCTTTATATGAGACATTTGCAATCTCGACGACAATAATTGCACTTTTATCTTTCAGCACTTGCACTCACCTAAACATTTCAAGTTATTGTGAAAAGAATTTTATCATGAAAATATATGTCTGTTTACACTTTCTGGAAGTCATGTGTGACATGAAGCCAGGAAGTATTGTGCTTTTCGTGTTCGTTTTTAGTAACCAGGAGGGGGTCTGATGGGTGGAGTTACAAATCCACATGCTGAACCCATTATGGCAATGGTACCACTCCCTGTACCCCCCTAACTAAAACATACATGAGACTAAACGGAGAAGGCCCCATCCCTGTAGCTACTTCTCTTGTGACCAGAAAAATAACAGCGCAAGTGGTGAATTAAACCTGCTTCATTCAAACACATACTGGGGAATCGTTTCTCTAGCTCGCAAATGTGTTCTGAAAGTGATAGGTTTTTTTTTTGTGTGTGTGTGGGGGGAGTAATTCTGATAAAGGTACAGATTATCTGAAGCCACAGATCATGACTATTTAAGTCAAATGGCAAAAGTGACATCAACCTATCGACACTGCAGGGAAGCAAAGAAGAATCTATTTGTCTTTCTATAAAATTCAGTCCCACTCTGACTTTTTTCAAAATAAAGAATAAATAGCCTTTACACAAAAACAGCCATTTTCAGACATTATCCCAGTTTGTTTTGTGCTTAAAACTACCCGATTGACTTCTGCCTGTACCAAATGCCATTTTTTACGTCACACGAAATGCCTCATAAAAAGGAGAATACGTAGTATGCGGCTTTTCTGAATATTGTCCCAAGTACGCAGCTACTGGTTTTTGAAAAAAAGAAAGAAAACTTGTACTAAAGGTCTCTTTGTTTCTAAATGCCTTTCTACATTAGTGCATACCTCCAGGCCTCATATATTCCAGATGTACTGAATTTGCCAGGACACCCCCACTCCACCCCACCACACTCACACACACACTCACATGCAAGTGTGCATGCACCCACCCACACACACAGACACACACACAGACACACACTCGCTCACACCCTTTACTCTTCAGTCCCTCTTCTTTCTGCAAGCACCACTTCACAGAAGCCCTGAAAAAACAGGCAGCCTCCCAAAAACCATGAAAGATGCAAAATGAATAGGCACATCTCCTTTAAAGCATTTCAGCCATGTAAGGTTTGAGCCAGCATCTTATATCTCCAACACATCTCAAAAAATATGACAGACACCCATCCTTTAAAAAGAAATAGTCCATATTATAATGATATGGAAGAAAACCACAAGAGAGAGAAGAGCTCTCTCATGCTAGACGTACCAGACCAGCCACAGTCTTATCTGAGGTGTAATTTGTCAGTCTCTCTGATTTTTAATGACGTATCTTCCTGACTGCTGTTGGGACGGCTGACATACAATCTGCCATGTTAACAAGCTACTAACATTACAAGGCAGAGAGATTTCCCCAGAGGCAGTGGAGCCTGTATTGACATGAGCATCTTTTAAAATCAGTACAGCAGTTTCAGTAGCAGACCCTTGCACATTAAAAAGCCATTTTCACCAATATAGGACATTTTTCCCAAAACTCCTTGTGTCATAAGTCATCAGAACCATGCAGCTTGATGTTTAACTTTGGACTTGTGATTAATGGTTGGGTTTGTGACAATTTGACTTGACATCACCCCACAATTCATCATCTTTTCTGTGTCACTGCCATCTACCAAGAGTTGGCAACATAGGCAGCATTTAAGGACATTGGAAAGCCTTTAAATATTTGCTAGCATATCAAGCAGTTGTGGTTAGTTTAAGTATCACTTAGAATGAAGAAAGATGGGCAATGAGCAAGTCATGCTATACTATTATCTTTCATTTTTTTGAAAGGAGTCTGCAATTTGACCTTCACTGACTACTATAATTACTTTAAATATAATTGGATGCTATAGTTAAAACAATTAATAGTGATCAAAATAGGATGAAATTTAAAAAGTGCCATACACCCCCCTCCCAAACACACACCCTAATTCGAAAACACACCCTAAAGTGGGGGGCGGGGGACCAGTGCCATGAAAAATAGACACTGAAGAACAGTATGAACGTCTCAATGAGTTCACGGAAAAATAAATATAAAGAAGTATTTGAAGTATTAATGTGACCCACATTCTTCAAAGAAAAAAAAAGGGAAAATACTCCAGATTTTTCTTTTTCCATCACCGCCCTTTCCTGGACTCAGTGGGAGCCCAGTTGATGTGGAAACATGGTGATCCTCCAGGTCAGAATTTGATTTTCACGCCAATAATTTCACAGTGTTGCATCTAAAGTATCATATAGACTACCAGAACCACAATAAATAAATAAATCAATTAAAAAAATAAATAAAGATGATTTATTCACTGTCAGGCTGTGATACCAATCTGGTAGGAGGCAGATTATTAGGCAAATAAGAAACACATGTCAGCCTTTGTCTCAGTGATTTATCTACAAAGTTAATTTACATTTTGGAAAAGTACAATGTGCTACTATTGCCCAACAATTACCGTGCGTAAAAGTCATGCGTAAAGGTTTTAGGGATTCTAATCCACAGCCAAGCACTGAAGTTTGGCTTCAAATTTAAAAAGCTTAACGTCATTTACAGTATTGATGATTCATATTAATGTGTATATTATCCCTCTGATTGCTCACAAGTATATGTGCAGGCCATATATTTTGCTGATTACTGGTATTTTGTCGAGAAATCAACCTCAATCTCTCGCTGACCACACCTGGATGACAGATTTCATCCAGTACCCAGGAAACCAAGAGCGCATCGTATCGTGGTGATCAGTGCCAGTCATAACATTATCACCACAATCAGCATGAATTTATAGAGTTGGGTTACTACCTAGTAGCTAATTAGAGATTATGGGGGATTTTAAGGGATAATTAAGGCAGAAATAGGCTGACAGAGCAACACCTTTTATAACTTAATGCAAAGTCTGAAGCAGGTGAAGTTATATGTTATGGGCTTAACACGTTGTGAAACTTAAGTCGTCGCCCTTGAGTTAATTTCCCTGGGGTATAAAGTACACACAAAAAAGCATGAATCCATATGGATTGACCTATACATAATTAGAAAGTTTGGCAATCTCAGATGTTATCATGAAAGTTGACTGCCAGTGTCGCAGGGGCTGCCACTCCTATCAAAAAGACCAGTCGGTCGCCAGTACCCACGCTCCCAGGGATGCCGTGGAGTTGGCACCGTTTCTGTGGAGTCTGGTTGGATAAAGCATCTTACCTGCTCTGACACTGGCAGCTTGTAGAATGAAAATGAATGTGACGGCAGCGGTTAACGTCGAATCCCATAGCCAGCGTTTCGTTTTCCACCTGGTGGTCCACCTTTTCATCTCCATGCTGAGCACCCGTTGATGTACAGAAAACGGGCGACTTTTTGATCAAATTCGGTGCCTTCCACAATCCACAAGGTTGTGCTTATACTAGAGCGCCATGTGTGAATGTATTGCCTCTCACAGACTGGGCCCTTCAGATGTGCTCCCCCTTAAGCCCAGCTGTCAGACTGATGTTAAAGGGATTTCATGAAAAACGCAAACTTTCTTCCCTGAGTGTTGGACAATCAGGAGGCTGGCAGAGAACACTAAACCAGAACGCAAGAAAAGATACTGACGCTGGGAAAAAAAAAAAAAAAAAAAAAAAAAAAAAACAACCCTCCGTTCATCAAATCACCGTTCAGAAAAGTTTACTCGGGACCCGCCTACTTTTTTCTGTATTTTTTTTTTTTTTTAAGTTTAAGGAGCATCAAGTGGAGCGTCTCAATTCCCCAATGCCACCAATGCCAGGAAAATCATCTTTTTTTTTCTTTTTCTTTTACAGGACATGGATCAACATTAAAAAAAAGTGCACAAGGTTAAATCACACACACACACACACACACACACACACACACACACACACACACACACACACACACACACACACACACACACACACACACACACACACACAGTTGTGTTAGGGTCAGTGGTCTTATTATAGGTCTCCTTAAAGCCCAACAAAAGCACGAGAATGTGAGAAGAACCCCATCAGCATCTGTAATAGCCAACAGACAACACAGAAACTGACCAAATCAACTGACCAAATTAAATATTTCTCAGACTTAAAATGTTCCTTTATGAAGTTCTGAATTTTTTTTTGAACATCAAGAATCCTGAGGCTTGGAAATAAATATTAATTAAAGACGAATGGAACAAAAAAAAATACAAGGATGGATAATGTCCTCTTTTTGAAATTGTTTCCTTGTGTAGCAATTGAACGCATTGTCATGTTTTATCAAAAGGAACAGAATAGATATACTTTGTAGACACTTAGTGTGATGGGGTGACTATTCAGTAAAACACTTTTCAATTGTTGGTAAGTATTTGGATACAGTGTGTAAGTGGACTGTGAATACATGCCTGGGTTTTGTTTCAGTAACCTCATATGTCACTGCATGGCTTTAATTAATAGTAGCAGAAATTAAAATTCATAGTGTGCAAAGCTGTGCTCTGATTTATTAGGACCAAACAATGTTAAATCATATAAATAATAAGTCAATTTTGTTCTGCATTTTTGTAATTAGTTTCATGTGGTTGCAAGTTGCAACCACATTTTCTCTTTGCCTCTGAACATCTCTATTGGGTCAGAGAAGATTACCTCACACGTTAGTTAATATCTAATGAGATAATAATTTTCTCACAGTGCAGGGATATATTTTTGTTTTTTAGTTAATAGCTCATCTGAAATTGAATGGACCAAATAGAAATATGTTCTCAAGGCAAATTTGCTATATCAACAAAATGAAAGATCTGTAGCCATGTACTAAAACTGGTCCTTTGCATCAATGTTCATGTTAGTATGCTAATGTCTCACTGGTACTGTTCACATGAGCATGCCAAGGATTGAATGTCTTGTTAAATGTTTTACAAACAGTTAGTCATAAACAGAAACATTTGAACAAATACTAACCTGATCAGTTGGTAACAGAGAAAACATGATTGTACAACATCTGCACCAAATACAAACACAATCTGCCAACAATTTTTTTTCCAAACAAGTCCTTAAGATAATTTACCTTGGACTAAAACAGGGGCCAAATTGAGGAGATTTGGGGGCCGGGGTGGACATATAGTACGATCTCATGTGCATTGAAAAAGCTGATACAATTTTTGATTTCTTGACAGGCCATTTGCAAAGGCTCATGGATTTGCTTCATCAGGCAGATGGTTAGAGGGCATCCATCTGGATACCTGTATAAAAACTAAAAATCAAAATGAAGTCTATAGAATTTGAGAGATTGACATTTTTCGAAAGTAAAAAAAAAAATGTCTGGAGATCTGCAGAGAATGTGAACTTTGTCCCAGAGCACATGGAAGCTGCACAGAATTTTTTAGTAAGTGCTGGAAACAGTGAAACTTCAGCACTACCACAATTGAAGGTGTATAAAAAAATCAAGAGAAATCTATCAATAAGTGGAAGAAATCTTTCTTTGAGCGATGGCTCTCATGGACAATCTGAATTGTTTGTGATTTACTCACAGCCCATTGTGACAACCTTGTGACTGTGTGGCAATATTATCCTCGCTCTTGAAAGCAGATTCAGTATGGATTCTGTTTTTTGTTGCTAATGGATGGATTTTTTTTCCTGTCATTCCATTTCAACTTGTTTGGCAGAAAACAGCTGATCATCTTGTACATGTTGCTCCCTGGGACTATAGCCCAAAACATTTGATTTAATATGATTAGCCCTCCTGCACCGGTATAAAGTTATTTTGTACAAAACCAGTCTCTAGTTTTCCTTTAAAACAGCCAACAAAATGGTGTAGCTCCATACTGACTGTTGCTTACTGGGATAGTCTACAATTTTCAGGATATGTTGTCTTTAGAACAGGCTATATCTCTGTAGTTAAAACCATATGATTACAGCTGATGCATGTACGTCCAATGTGTACCAAGATGACATTGTATAATTATTCTATAATAAGTCTCTGATTAAACATGGACCAACCAACAGCAGCTATAAAAACAAAAATGTCCTGAAACTATTGCCCAGAGGCTGCCTTTCTTCAGAAATAAACTTTTAATCTGATTCATTCCGAGATTCAGATTACAGTTCTTCTTACTGCTCACCACAAGAGTAGACGGACACAAATCTCTGTCATTTTAGAGTCATTTCAGCCTAGGGTTTTTTACTTTAAGAGAAATATACTATACATATCTATGTTTCCTCATGAAACACTAAAAGGTATCCAAGAAATATCTTTTGATTTTTGTTTTTTTTTTCCCTCCAAACTCAACCATGAAAATCGGAATGGGACACAAAAATCCAGTGGGTTTTCAAAGTAATGTCACTGAACATATGTCTCTACTTCGATGATGGATATTTTCTTTAACATCTCTATTTGAAAAACAAATTAAATCCAAGTCCTCTGAGCTCAGACATCCTGAGCCCAAGTACTATAGATGTAGCTTCATGAAACTGTTGATTGTAGAACTTATCCACCAAGTAGCTCATGTGTAGCTGGTTGGGGCTTGGAAGGGATGCATACTAGACAGAGCAGACCACATAACCACAAAGTGGAATGCATGTTTGTAGGGCATGCTGATTATGCATGCATGCATGTGGCACACAGCATCACCTGAATGGAGTTTGCAGGGACCTTTCTACAGTGTGATGCCATTGTCATACCTTTTATTATGTAATCATTGACACCTATATCAATCAGTTTTTTTGCAGAATAATATATAACCAAAATTGGAATGGCTTTTGATAATGCACATACTGCTAGAGACAGAAGAAGGAGAGGAGGAAAGTGGTCGAAGAAAGAGAGGACAAGTTAAAGCACAAGTTAGAGGTTTTGGAGATAAAGTCAGAGAGGTCAGACTGAGATGGTTTGGACATGTCCAGAGGAGAGATAGTGAATATATTGGTAGAAGGATGCTGAGTTTTGAACTGCCAGGCAGGAGGCCTAGAGGAAGTCCAAAGAGGAGGTTTATGGATGTAGTTAAAGAGGACATGAAGGTAGTTGGTGTGAGAGAAGAGGATGCAGAAGACAGGGTTAGATGGAGGCAACTGATTCACTGTGGCGACCCCTGAAGGGAAAAGCCGAAAGGAAAAGAAGATACTTTTAAACAGACCTGTCTTGGGCTCCTTTGTGTAATTGTAATTGATGTTTTACTGGCCCATGCTGTACCCTTCCAAAAGTTTATTGGCATATTTTTGCTTCTTAAGAACTAACCAACAAACTAATAAACAAAGAAACAGTTGCATGTGAGAACAGTGTCTCCTCAGTATGTGGAAACAATAAACCCAAACTGGTCATCATATTGGATATAAATCCATTACAAAGTAATTTACACATTTCATTACACATATCCAAATTAATTTTACAATTTGGGATTCTTTTCTGTATAGTACACTTTCGTACATATATGGCAGTAAAAGAACACACAAAACCCTGATTAATAGTGTAAATGATTTCCATGCATGTTAGTCATCTTATGAACATGTCAAGAATGAAAATATGCAATGAAAAGGAAATATTTTCTCACGCCTGAGGAAACAATGGATGCACTCGCAATCTCTGGAGAAGCAGATGTTTATTCTAAATAACATGGGGGGGATGAAGATATATTAGTAACTAGCCTACAGCAAAATCAAGTGGCTGAGGAACAAGGGCAATCTTTCCTAACTAAGACGAGGAGGTTAATGATCTGTCAACAATGGTAGCGTCAAGTGCTCCAGTGCTCACCACTTTTTGCAACACCAACAGCTGATTCAGGAAGACTGTCAGTGGCTATAGCAGCTTCATTATGGAAAGTATTTGATCGATTTTAACCCCTTAAAATGAAAATTATGTTTGGGTGCAGAACAAGACTGGATCTGCGAAAAGCCTCACTCTGCCAATAATGTGGGTTGAATATCAGGACTGACTAAAGTTTTAGGCTAGATTTCTCCTTTGATTGTCAGGAGGGGTGAATTAAGGAGGAAAATCAGCCCACTTTCCATCACACCACTGCACAATAAAACTTTAAACAAGAGGCACAGCTGCTCAGCTTGAAAAATGCTGGTGTTTGATTAAAAAACATAAATCTTTCAACTGATAATGTGCGAGGAAATGTCATGAAGGTTTTTATGAGTGAACATGAGGGTGGACACTAATGCTTCTATTGATTTACGTGGAAATAGCTGTTCAGACTAAAGTACAAATCCTAATGATGGCACAAGAGGAAAAATCAGGGAATTACTAGTCAGCAGGATTTATCTTCTGGGGATCCTGACTTTTTATATCAAATTTCATGATAGTGATAGTTGTAATATTTCATTTGGGACAAGAGAGGGGATTGCTCTTACATAAATAATAAGAGGAGTGTTGAAAGTATAAATAATGGAACAGAATAAAAATATCTTGTAAAATATAAAATTCTTGACAGCCATACAGAGACAGGTCTGTACAGTTTGAGCAGTGGAGATCACCTTGTTGAAGAGGCCATCCTATTGTTGTGTTTATTGTCATGTGTGTGAAATGAATGCTTACCACTTAGTAGTGAACCTAGGGTTATTGTGAGATAAGTTGAGAGGTCTGTAATAATGTAAACATGTCCCAGGCATCTCGTATTTCATGAGCCAAAGTCTCCTTGAGCCCTGTCTCCAGTCGTCAGCAGTAAAAGCTGACAACAGAGAGACAGTGACTGACATCAAATGCTTGCAAACACAGCCAGGAACAGACCAAAGCTGTTGCTAAGTCATGTCCTGTTATCATACTTTTGAAAAGAAAATTAGGATGTCAAGTACCCAGTTTACACACTGCCTTAAGGTCTTCAGCAGCTAAACTGTAACAGCATATCAGCCAATAGCATCTAGAAGAGACGATACAGATAGCAAGAAGATGAAAGAAAAAAACTGAAACAAAGGCAAATTGTCAGATGAAGATACACGGCCTAAACACTGAAGACACTTGAACTTATGAACCTCATTGGATTTGGAGCTCTTTGGGAGTTGCTGTTTTTATAAGTCAGGAATGTTTCTCATTACTCAGTGTATGCTGTGATCAAGCATAAACCCCTGTATCATTTTTGATGCTCTGCTTAAAAACAATTTTTTACTCTTTGTATCTTTCTGTTTCCAGAAGACTGTGTTTCCAGAAGACCATATCTAACGGATTCTTGCATGTGCAAGATGAGAAGCAGTCCTCAAATATGAATGCTTTCAGCAACAATCACCTTGAAGTGCTTTGGTCAGTCACTCACAGCTTCGTTGAGGCTGTTAATGCCTTTAGCCTATTGTTTTAATAGCAAAAGGCTCTAAATTGATCATTTGTATTAATTTCACTCTAATTTTTGGGATGAACGTCAGATTGATTTCCTAATCAGTGATAACAATCTGGCAGTTCTTCAGCAATTGAGTCAGGCCTGTGCACAAGTGCCAGTGCCATCAAATTTATCCGTCTTGATTCAGGCACACAGTTCGACTATGGTTAACAACTTCATAACACAATCTGTCTCTCCTTTGGTGCTGATTGGCTACTCCTCACTCAGGATGGTTTACTTTTCGAGAAAATAAATATATATATTAGACAAATGACTTAAATTGAGTGGATGGGTTCATATACTGTAGGTCTGGACACAAGGAATCCTGGGCTGGACCCCAATAACATTCAGAACATTTCTTCTCCAGGAAACACTAACAGTGATCAGAAACTTAAATGTTGTACAGGTTTGGTGGGAATGTTTTAACTTTCAGGCAGAAAATTATTCATTCCACTGTTTTTTGAGGATTTTCCAGATACTTAGTCCAAAATGAGTCTATGCTAAATTTCAGTGCATTGCTTACTATGTGGTGACCAAGAATTTTAACTTTCTATGTAGGACTCCTCAAAGCATTTTGAGTACATACTCCCAAGTCAGTATCGATTTAAACTCCAGGTGCTTCTTAAATGAGCCTGAAAATCGTTTGCTTGTCTTACTCATAAACGGGTAGCCAAGTAATGTCACTGAAAAGGAGGAAAGTATTACTAATAAGTAAAACCAATAGGATGAACTTCAGTAATAAATCAACATCTGATTCTCAGCTAGCTTGAGCAAAACTGGCAAAACGTGGACTATTTATCAAGCAACTGGGGAAGTTATTGCTAGAAATCAAGACAAGATTTAACTTGCTCTAAATGAAAGCAAAAGAAAAAAAAATACTGTGAATGAAAGTAGATGACACACATGAGACATGTGTCACTGATCAGATATCATCAGAGGCATGTTGTACAGTTTCTGACTGAAGTCTTCTCGCTTATCCGTTTTCTAGAAAGAACAGCTTGTAACTTGACTACAATTAATCTTCATATGAAACCTAAAACCCTCCTAAAATATGTTTAACATACTAAAATGCTTCACTGAGGAAAGGATTGACAATTTAGTGAAAACAGAAAGGTCAGGTTTGGAAAGACAAAAGTCTTGTTGCCTTGTAATATGATGCACCCAATCCTAGACTACAGCCTCATGTGTGATCAATAATTGATCGATCAAGTGGGTGTGTATAAAAGTGGGTGTTTATAAAAAGAACCCCAGCAGACCAGACCTTCACATCAACTGCGACGTGACCTCTGACAACATGCCTAACATTCACCCCAAGATTAAGGCATTGATTATCAAGAGGCTGAAGATCACATCCAATGCTGAGGTGGCTGACACCTTCAGTGTGTGTCAGCGTCAAGTACAAAGAATAAGACAAAGATCTGAAAAGCTTGGAGCTGTTTTTCACAGGCCAAGGTCGGGCAACTGCCCGGGAGGACCTTTTTGTTGGCTCAAAAATACAAGGCCAGCCCCCTTTACACACCAGGCCTCGTCACCTCAAGTCAACAAGAATTTGTAGAATTCTGCCTTGAAATGGTCCCCATGGTTGAAACAGCACCCAGAAACTAGCACTGAACAAAAGGCAATTTTAAAAAAAGTGGCATTCGCTGAGGCCCACAGCCTCCTTAAAAGGATGGATGCTGGAAAAGTGGTAGAACACGGATTTCTAATAAGATTCTTTGGTTTAATTACATCACAGCCGCCACAAATAATGCAGGAGACCTACTGGAGCCTGCATGGATTCCAAATTCACCCAGAAAACAGTTAAGTTTGGTGGAGGAAAAATCCTGGTCTGGGGTTATAACCAGTATGGGAGTGTGTGAGAGATTTGCAGGATGGAACGCAATATCCATAGCCTAAAATATCAAGAAGTGTTAGCTCCCTCTTACATTCCCAAACATAAAGGGGTCAAATTTTGCAGCAGGATGGTGCTCCATCTCATACTTCCATCTCTACAGAAAAGTTCCACAAAGTGAGGATCAAGGTGCTCGAGGACTGGCCATCCCAGTATTCAGACATGAACATCAGTGAGCACGTCTGGGATAGAATTAAAGAGAAACCATTAAAAGATGAAAGCAAAGAATCTTGATGAACTCTGGGAGGTATGTAAGACTGCTTTCTTTGCTATTACTGATGACTTCATCAATAAATTGTATGGATATTTGTCGAACTGCATGGAGGCAGTGCATCAGGCTCATGGAAGTTATACAAGATATAAAATATGGATCTCACAAAATCGTTACTTAATTTACTGATGTTATCCAACATAGTATAAGGATTTGATGTAAATTTGTTCAATTTACATTACTCTCTGTAGGTGACAAAACTTCTCACAGACTTTTCCAAAATCTGACTTTTCTTTGTTCATTAAATGATCAATCCTTCTTCAGTGAAGCATTATATGAGTATATTAAACATAATTTGGGAAGTGTTTAGCTTTCACAAGACATTTCGAAAAACCAATGAATTCAAATCAGGTTATGAGCTGTTGTTTCTACCAAATGAATAAGCGATAAGACTTTTGTTAGGGACCATAATTGATTTGGTACTGGCACTGGCATTGAACACTGAATTGGCTTCAGGAATTCCATTGTTGCCGTTCACCGCTTTAGTCCAAACTTGTGTGCTGCAAGAACAACTGGATGGATTGGTATGAAATTTTGTTTTCAATTTCAATGTCACTGGGGAGAATGGATCTTCCTGACTTTCTGATCCATTTTTCCTACACCACCACCTAGAGGAAATTTATTTTCTTGTCCAGGGAAATATCTTAACATTTCCTTGATGATTCGGCATAAAATTTTCCACTGCCATTTCATCTTAGAGGATCTTTTGTCTTTTTTTTTTGTGGTACAATACAGTCTCTATTTGTTGTTTGTACAAGCATCACCCCTTAGATTTTGATCCAGTGTCTTGTGCCAGAACTTAGATTTTCCAGGGCTTTGTTCTGTTTGGTTTTGTTAAACACCGACTTCCAAATTTTAGCAAACAAACATCGTAAAGTAATATTTTGAACATTTCACAACAGTTTGTGCGATTACTGTTCACAGCTTAATCTACTGATATTAGCTTTTATTCTGAATCATCAACCTCATATAGCTGCTAGCACATAGTTGTGAGAGACATATTAAGAAAGAATGGCTTGTGGTTCCTTAGGGCACAGTCAACATCAACTGTTATCCACCTCATTTCAAGATCAGATTCACAAACTGTATCCCTGTAATGATATTCTGCTGAAAATGCATCTATAAAGTTCTGCAGATGGGTGCAATTTGCCTTGTTTTGCTCTTAATTGTCAGTATCCATGAGACTAAGTACAGCACACACACTATTGTGACATCTGACAACAGCAGAGAAGATAATAGTCAGAAAAACAAAGTGTCATCTAGCGGACTGGGGCAAAAAGCAAGGGCAAAAAATGAGTGTGTATGTGCTTCAATGCAAACAGAGTGAACAAATATTAACATGTTGAGAATAAGCTACCACAAAGTCTCTAAACACGCTGAAGATGTTCATCTTGTGTGTAGCTTGTTGGTTTGTTTCCACATAAAGTGGTAATTTTATGTGAAACAGATACATGCCAGTTACTTTAGATGCCAATAACACCGGGAAACTAAGAAAATTAAAAAAATAAAAATGTGGTGTTTGTGTCACCTTTTCTTTGTGCTTTGTTCACATTTTCATATTTATGTAATTTTAAATACGTAATAATCTTTTTTTAGATTCCCCAGTACACTTAATTAGGTATGTTGCTTAACAGCTTTTATGGTGTAAGAATGAACAAGAACTGGTTCAAAGCTGTAATCTTACTAGGTTTCTTACCAGTTGCTTAGAAATCAGTTCATTAAAACGTTGCTTATTTTAATGTTATTTACTGTATCTAAAGTAGTTAGAAAAAAGCCTATCAAAAGTAGGGATGTAAATAAGAAGATTCCTTTCCACAAAGGCCAAAGCATGGATGTTAAAATTATTGAGACGTGGCTAACAGACAATATCACCGTACCTCAAAATTGCAAAATACAAACCACATTGGCTTAGTTCCTTCATTAGACCTTGATTTGCTCCCACAGAAGACCAAAGACAGAACTATGGCTGGTTACTTGGAAAAACAGATGAAATAAATTATGGAGAACGGCACTCATATTGATCAAAACACAATAAGTGTATGAATGGGTCGCTGAGTTGCTCTTACAATAAGGCTCTGAATAGAGTTTCCATTGATGGAAATATAACAATGGCGTTCTCTAATGAAGCACCAAAAAATGCGGTGGATGAGTAATTTGGTGTATGGTTAATAGACATGATTCATGAGAAGGGTTTCTTTTTGTTATCAATGTTTAAGCTGACATTTACCGTAGAAAATGTAAAGCAGTAGTAGCAGTAGCTCTCCATTTTCCATGTTCATCACCTCCTACGGATTGGGTGATTTCCTATGCTGGATGGAGTCCTTCCCTCAGTGCTGCTAAGATGACGTGCGTATTCACCCTACCAGTCAAAACCCATCATTCTGAAAGCCAAAGCTGAAGTGGAAAAGAACTGGAAAATGAGTTTTACTGCAGTATTTTTTTTCAATGCTTTTCTTTATCTGAAAATGTACAACTGAAACCTTTGTCAGCTGATTATTTGGCTACTTAACAGTTGATATGTGACACAGTTTTTCAGTAATTTGTATTTTTCTTTGTTGATCTGGAGGTAGTAATTTGTTAAATTTTGGAAGTGCATGTCCTATAATTTGAGGGCTTCAGGACCTACAAAGTATACACCATCTGTTCTCCCAGTATTTGGAGGGTTCTCGCCCAGTTCCTCAGCTTCCTCCCACCTCCAAAACATGTAACTTAGGTGAACTGGTCAGGCCAAATGATCCGTAGGTGTGAGTGTGAGCATGAGTAGTTGTTTGTCTGCCGTGTGGCCCCTCAATGAGCTGGAGTCTTTTTTGGGATGTGCTCCTCTTCTGCCCCGCAAGCAGCTGGGATACGCTCCAGCAGACTCATGACCTGCAAGGCAGATAAGCAGTTGTAGACAAGACGACTGTGATCTCGTCTGTGAGAAGATGAAAGGATGGACATCTCTCCATGCATATTCAACTCAGTTATGACTCTCAGGAGTATGATACATCCATAATTCCAACTCCAACTCCTGACTATGTCTATAAGCAGTGTTAAAAACATGTGCCAAATGTGCTAACTTTGTACTGTTTTAATGACTTCCTATTTCCTCGCGTGAGACAAGTATCACTCCTCCTTTTAACCCTGTTCACTCCTCCATCCCTGCGGTGGCACGCCTCAGTCTGAAAACCTCTGTACTGCACCAACCCCTGTCATATTCCTGTTCATATATCCATTATCCACACTTAAAGACTTGATTTCTCATCTTTATTTCAACTCATTCTAGTTATTGTCACTATATAAATTCTGCTCCAAATAGGATCAACTGGCGCATCTTTGAAGTTTCTTTCTTGGTCCAACAACTGGCTGTCAAAGACGCCAAATCCTGTGAGGAAACAAAACTCCTGGGTGGAATTGCAAAAACATCAAAGGCCATTATAATAATTTTGTACTAATGATGATCCATTGCCTTTTCCGTTGGAGGTAATTTCACTTCTTTGAGTTTGCAGTATGTGTACAGGTCTTATTTGGTGGGCGAATTCCGTACAGATTAAGTGGTAAGTAATGTTGCAGAAAAACGTTATAGGTGCTGCAGTTTAGTGGAGCCCTCATTAGTGAAGTATTAAAGTATTATTATGAAGGAGATGAGGGTAATATGTGCACGAATGCTAACTGCCCTTGCACCCATTTAAAGCATGAGCAGAGCAGCATGTCTGGAATCACTTAAACAGAGTGAGAACACATTCCATCACGTGAAATCATTGCTCCCAATAGGAGTGTCATTGTTTCCAAAGACAGCTTTGCTTTCAAGACACCTTTGCTTTCATCAGGATTCAGGTAGCATTTTTGTTTAATGTATTTCATTTTTACTGTTATTTGAAGAAGAAGGAGAAGCAGAAGAAGACAAAGAAGAAGAAAACTCAAACTTCATTGATCCCCTGTAGGGGAAATTATTTTTCCACTCTAGTCATTATGTTATTTGTCCGTAATAATTTGTTGCACTCGTTCCTATTAAAAACTTTAACTTTTAAAACTTTAAGTCATTACGTACCAAAGACAAGTGCAGTGTGTTTGCTCGGAATTTGTAATGTGTTTTTTTTTTTTTTTCGAGTGCTTTATTGATCCCAAGATGGGAAATTCTTCTCTTCATTTAACCCATCCCTGAGGAACAGCCCTCATAGCTGCAAACTGGGGTTAAGCATCTTCCTCATGGACACACCTGAATGTATACTGTTCAAATAAATTATAATACTGATATTTACCCTTACAAATTCATAGACATTCAGTGTAACAGTGTCATCCTTAATATATTTTATTACTTCTGGACAATAATAGGATTAGGGTTAGTGTTTGGCACAGAAGAAACAGTTATTATTATGCTTTGGATACACAGACCATACTTGTTAGTAGAATCGTGTTATTGTTGGCCTCTGTTGACATTTACAGAAACACAGACTTTATTGCCAAATTTAAGCTTTCAGATATTGAAGACAGAGTTCTTGTTTAAATCATGTGATAAGTAAAGCACAAACATTTGTTTTATTTTCCACATGTGGTTCTGTTGAAGATGATTCCAAACTGTTTATAAGACAGCGGAGTGCACTCCAGCATTTAGTGACAGCATCACACGATAGTCCAATCTCTGCAGAAATTCAGGGGGATCATTTAAATTAAGCTTAAAGCTACTTTCACACAACTTTAGAGCCCAGTGTCTAAGAGGTATCATAAATGAGCAGTGAGTCATCCCAGCCAAATGTATGGTTCTCTCTGTGGGAGTAGAGGCAGTCAGCCACATAGTTGCCTGTGGTAAAGGCAACTGCATAGGCAGAACTGGAATAGAAGTTTATTACTGGCCACCAAGTTAAGCCCTGCTCACCAAATTGATACCTTGGAACAAATATAACGTAGAAAATCACATATACCCATAAACTGTGATGAAAATGCACACCCATGCATGAATATTCTGGTGGATGGAGAAGCAAACAGGCAGCACAGACATACGCACACTGAGTTTAAGGCTATACTTTGAATGCTCCTGTTTAGTTGTAAGTGGGTGAGAAATGTGGGCAGTCTCTAAAATAAAGTTGAAAATGTTCAGTGGGGTGGAAAGTCAAAAATGTGATTTTAAGTTTGAGTCAGTAAATTCCCTTTCTTTTGCCCATTCAAAAAATGGTTGTTGTGTACATACAAAGAAATAATCAGATTGTATATTTAATATGTGTTGTAATTCATCATAACGGAGCTATTATCTGCTCTTTAATGACAAACAAACTCAAGAGTTTCATAGAAAGCTCTTAGTCCTTTGGCAAAAGTAACATTTGGTCTAGTCAGGCAACGGCTGTCTCAGTGCAACTGGGTCCAACAGGCTGATAGCCACTTTTATTGCACCACTGAACACACAAGACAGCATGTAACTTCCGAAACTTTGACATTTGATTTGTAATTTACGTAAAAACCTTTTGCAGTGCAAACAACCCTGATTAAAATGGCAAAGATTTGATTCTCACATTGTCTATTTTTATGCATTTCTTTTTTAATATACGTCTACCATTTTAGTCGAAGCATACAGTACAGTAACATTCTTTAATTTTTTTTCGATGAACTCAGCACACATACTTGAAAATGTTGAGTTGGTAACCTGTGCTGTGTTATAAATTCATAAGAATACAGTTTTTTTTTCACAGTCCGCTGTTCCTCATGCCTGTAGGTGCATGGAAAGACATTTTACATGTACCCTGCATCCTGTTACATGCTCTATCTTTACCTTTAAAGGAATTGAATAGTAATGCACTCTATTGCCGACCTGAGTCACAAATGGGAGTCTGTGATCTGACATTGTATGTGATGCAGTCATAATTGTAACAACGTGTATTAAGTAAAAAAACAAAAACATCTAACCAACTAAACACTATACTAATAAATAAATAAGTGATGACAGTAAAAATAATGACTATAGTGAATAAAAGTACTTGAGACCTGATTTGAACTCACTTCTCATAAAACTGCAATTTGACTTGGACTCACCCATGAGAGAACAAAACTACACCTGGACTTGGATTGAAGTAATGCTGGTAGCCATTACTTACATACATACCAACATAGATCTTATGTAGCCTAATTACTTCTGTAAATTTCCAGTTCTATTCTCTTTTTTGTCCCTTCTACTATGTTGCAGACATGATAACATCACAATATCCTTTTTTTTAATGTCCAAATAAATCACATTAGCAGCATCAGCCAGATATGCTCATACATAAATATTAGCAAGTTAAGAAGCTACATGTGACGAAGAGATTTTCTCTGCTAAACACTGGCATAAACGTCAGTACATGCAAAACTGTCAGCCGTAATGATGATAATTCATTCATTCATTCATCAACCGCTTCATTCGCTGTGGCAGGCTGCGGGGGTGCTGAAGCCTATCCCAGCTGCATGAGGGCATGAGGCGGGGGAAACTCCAGGCGCGATGCCAGTGCACCATGGTTAATGATGATCAGTAATTAACAAATTCAAATCAATATACACTTGGTAGACATAGAAAAACATAAAATACAACTTCAATAACCACTGAAAAGATTGGTTGATTTTCAGTAAATAGGATTATTTGTAGCAAGACATACTATTTTATGAATCATTATTGACTATATTTCTGATGTGGCTTAGCAAAATTTTAATCCAGCAAAGCAAAAAGAAATTGAATCTGAAAATGACAGAGAGAAAGCTTTCAGAATCATTCAACTCTCTTCCCCCATTCAGGTTGTAATGATTAAATCTGTGGGCACAAATCCACTTACATTCCCTCCTCTGGTTAACTTAATTTGAAACTTCAGGGGTTTTAAAATTGCTGGTTTGTTTGCTGAGTAATTCAGCTTTCTTTCTACAATCCTTTGAGAGACCTCTTGTGTTGTAAACTTACAAGTGCACTTACAAGCATGAAGCATAGTGTTAATTATGTGTGAGGGTGTCCGCAGTGTTTTTTTGGGATGAGCAGATATTAAACAGAAAAAAAGACACCTAGGGACATATTGGGCAGGCTGAATCTCTTTCAAATGAAAAACTCACAACTCTGGTGGTTCTAATTTTAGGTTAGATGTGTATGTTTCCAGAATGCCTGATGGAATTTCTCCAAAATTAACTTCCTGAATATTCTACAGGGCCTCTAGGTCTACATCTCTTGATAATCTGGACAATTTTACAGCTGCGGTGTGGATTTGTCAGGATATTATGGAATTTTGGAAATCAATATGAAGTAGGTAATAAGGGACGGGAAAAGCAATGAAAGCCAGAAGAACTAAAAGCAGCGATAAAGATCAAGATTATTAAATTACAATATAATGTTAGTGCTTGTCAAACAGAGGAAGTTAGAAAAATTGGCAATCCCTGTGACCTTGGTAAGTAACAAGAATTATTCAGTGCTGGTAAGCGGAGAAAAAAAAAGTTTTATGTTTGCCTACTTTTGTCTAAATAGACAATTATTTTTGTCCTGTATGGCAGTTTCTTGAATTATTTGACTTCTGCTCTCTATTCTTCAAGCAATTCTTTTAACCAATGCTGATACAGCAATTGTCTTAATATAATATATAATTATCCTAATAATATATTATCCTGACTCCCCATCCTCCCACCATTCAGCGTATCTCAGATAATGTGTGCTGCCTATAATTAAACATAGTATTTGGAAGTTAAAATCTGATGAATGAGAACAAGATCAATGAGATGTCCCAGCCAGCATACATACTGCTCTTGACAGAAAATGAATAAAAAAAACATCTTCCTAACTAGTTTATAATCCAAGAGGTGGATATGAGGAGAAAAATAGTCAAATATAAAGGACCTTCATATTTTTCTCAAATATGACAAGATGAACTTTACTGACTCACCCACCATCTCTAAGTCCAGCACATACTGTATGTGAGTATTTTTCTATGTCAGTGTTTTCCATAGAGGTAGTTTTTGGCTACTGTTGTGGTAATAAGAAAAGAGAAACAGTCAAAGACAGAAACTTGGACAGATTTGACAAATGCCAGACTAAACTAAACGTAAGTAAAATATGGAGTGAACAAAAAACTGCTGCTTAGTATGTTGACACAAAATGCTCATTAGTGCAAGATCAGGTCTGTCTTTCTTTTTTGCCAGCTTCACAACCTGTAATTATTCCTCAAGTGGAAGCCTGAGACCTACAGCAGTGGTGCATCACATTTATGCTATTTTTTTCTTGAGGGAGAGGACTGTTTTAAGAGATGATTCCTGTGCTTTAATGATACCTCCCGCCACAGACAGACATCTGCCCCGCACATTGCTGCACTTTAGCAAGGATGATCATCATCTGGTGAACATTTTTGAGTGCTGCTTGCTTGCCAGTTAAATAAATTCCATTCATCAAATTATTTCTTGCAGCACCGGACCCTCATGCTCACTTTATGCTTAATGAACTCTGATGTCTTCTGGACATACTGATATAACCAAGAGATAGTCAGCTGTATGACACTGAAGTGATGTTAGAAAACACATTTGGAACCAATCACAACTCCTCTCTTTTACACTACCCATTGTTTTGCCTCTTATTACAGTGGTATGAGGGGTAGTGGTTCACATTGTTTATCAAGGACATCACGAATCACATCATCAGTAGACAAGTTAGATTAAACGCTTGCTGCCATCATCAACTAATGACAAATCTGACCAAATCCAAAACAAATGAATTGGCAAAAATAGTGCAAACTGTCTGCAAAATAAAACAAATTTAAAAAAAATGTTTTGACCAAAACTGCATGAGATTAGCATGGGTAAGAACACTGAAATGGCTATTTTTTTAAAGTCTCTAATTTATGCTGTGTCTGCTAATTTTTCCTGATTGCATCGGAAAACACTTAGTAGAAATGCTGGCTGGAAGGCTGGATAATCATTACCCATCAATCCCCTAAAAAAAAAAAAGATATAGTGTGTGACACAGGCATGCAGACTGTGACAGTGGGGCAAGGAAGACTGATTGGGATTGGGATTTAGGGCCATTGGGACTCCAGTACATGATCAACAAAGAACAGGAACAGCAGGAGAAAAATTCTACCCAGTCTGCCCATCCCGTCACCAATCCTCCTCTCCCAGCCCTTCCTCCTCAATCTGGAGGAGAAGAGCAGTTTAACACAAAGAAGGCTCTATTTCTTAAAGCCAGCAGTGATATCATGGAAAATTATGTCAGTCAGGTGTGGCAGAGACTTGAAGGGATCAGTGCTGCTACACTTTATCTATTTTTTTAAACTAAATTTATAACAGTACCTAGTCTGGTCATTTATCTCTGAAATGTTATACATTCATAGTTTCATCCTAACATCCTGACCAGCAATTACATTTTGAATGTAAGTATTTAGGGATGCTTTTCAGTTGAAATGCTGCAGCCTGTAATTCTGTTATTGTAGTATAAAAGGAAAAATGTCTCAAGAGGAGAAACAAGTATTTCAGACATACAGGGGCGCTCAGGAATTTTCCTCACAGTAAAACTGTAGCTCATGGACCATGAAAGCAAAGCTCTTATTTCCCGCTGACTACTGTGAAAGAGGATCATAAAATTGACTCCATCTGTAATTTGACGGTGAACTTTCCAGTCACCAGCAGCAAAACGACATTCCTTTTATTAAATTCTGTTAAGATAAACTTTAAATAATGTATCTCAAAGCCTGTTGTCATAACAATTAAATCGGGCAATTGCTTTAATTTACAGTGAATTGAGATTAATGGAAAACAAAATGGATTTGAACACACATTGTTACGGTAGTTAATAATTATGAATTGTTAAGTGCTATGACTAGCAATGTTAAGACCCAATGTTATATATTTGATATAACTATCCATTTCACTGATAGAGAATTAGAAATTTATATTGAGTTAAATGATTAATTAATTTGTGTCAAATGAGTATCAGTACACAAGCTTTACAAATTCCAAAAACTACACCCCTACTGTAAATATCTTAAAGTAGGGGTGTGGTTCAACTGCAGAATGGTGGTTGAAAGACGTTGGTGCGTAGCTTGCAGGGATTGTTTAGAGTTTGCTCATGCCAGTGTTTAAATGTCAGAGTGTCTCAGTCCCTGCTGCTTCAACACCATTATGTGTCCATTACAAGTCCAGTACCAGTGAGGTTTTGAGAGCTCATTTTTGCATCTTTTTTCCATCATCTTTTACATTAACCTCATTGTTGGATGATTAACATATGTTTGATTTCTCAATGTGAGAAGCATGCAAGCACAAGAACACATAGCCAAGGCAAGTGTGAGAAAGAGGGTGTGTGTTTGAATTTGAGTTATGTAAAACTGAAAAGGTGTTTGAGTTCAATTCTGCAAATGGGAGACTGTCTCTCTCTCTCTGTGTGTGTGTGTGTGTGTGTGTGTGTGTGTGTGTGTGTGTGTGTGTGTGTGTGTGTGTGTGTGTGTGTGTGTGTGTGTGTGTGTGTGTGTGTGTGTGTGTGTGTGTATGTGTGTGTGTGTGTCTGTGCTAGCAGGTTTCAGAGCGTGAACCTCTCCTAGGAGACTTGCGCTGCTGCTGTTATTTTTTGAGTGAGATGGAAAGCTTTTCTCACCATCTGCACAACATATCATCATGGCAAGAAAAAGAGGATAAGGAAATTTTCCTTTGGAAGAGTTTAGAATTTAGGACTTTTTCCTTCCTTGTATGCCTAGTTTAGTTGAGGTAACCTGGAACCCTCCCAAAATGTGATTCATTTATTGAAATTTCAATGAAAAGGAAAAATGTGGTGACATTTCTCGATCATAGCAAGAAGCGTTCAGTGGCTTTAATGGGATGTTATGACCAAGAATAATGGAATGTCTAGGGTACTAGGACAGTAACTGATAACCAATAATAACCAGGAGTCAGGATTGTAAAGCGAGAGGAAGAAGCTTTATTTTTTTATTTTATTTCTGCTGTTCTGAGAACAAGTAAAAATAAACAAAATGTGGGGGAAGAAGGGAGGAAAAGGTCATGCCAAATTTATAAAAAAGTTTTACAACAAAACTATCCCTGTCTGATCATTGTGAATGCAATAAAAAAAACATGCCTGCTCTAAAAAACAGACAGAAATAAATATAAATACAAACGTTATCACTGACCACTTACCTAGTGTGTTTGACAAAAGAAAATTTATTTGGTGGAAAATGTACAGTATATGGTACCCCCAAACTTACCGACTCCCCACTTCTTACATCTGTTTGAATGTCGCAAAGGACACCACCGGATGTAGATTCCTGAACAAACTGAAGAAGGGCAGATGATTCTGTTGCAGTGTTTTCGCTCAAACTTTAAATACTTATAGTAAAAAAAAATGATATTACCTTGGGAAAAAATACACTTCCATTCATCAAGAATATCCATTTTTCCACTTAAATTTCAAACCTGGAAATCGCCATTATGTTTTGCTCTTGCACGTTTCTCGTGCAAGTTTATCGTCATGAGACTTACCTGCATCATTCAGTCTTATTAAAATTGACCAAATGGCAACATGAAGCTTGCTTATTTTACACGCTGCAGGGAGAGAACGACGAGTTAGTCTAACATTATCACCATTCCTCCAAAAGAGATGCAAAACTGCATAAAGAGAAGGGAGACATCCTACTGGGATGTAACATGGGATAATTTAAATTTCATACAGCTTCTTATCTTTCTATCTGCTCCCCTTTTTTATTTTTTCTACGCTCCCCCCTTCCTTTTTCTGCTCACTCCTTCTGTGCTTTTATTCATTTACTGTAAACTATAGCAAACCTCTGTAAAAACCACACACGAACACACACACACACACACACACACACACACACACACACACACACAGTCTCCCAATTGCGAAGATGAACTCAAACACCTTCTCACGCTCCTTCTTTTAATTTTCTTGTTGTCTTCCACAACCTGCTCTTATTCTTTTATGAAGTTTTCTCTCTTAATCTGCTTACACTTTACTTAATATGGTTCTTACTCTTTCGCAGTCCTTTCAAGTCCCCCACCACCCCACCCCCTTTCCATGACTCTTCTACTTTCCCATGACACATCCAGGGGTGGAAATTGACCAGTTTCTCTCCTTTCACCTGGTGTCAGTGCTTGAGCTGTGAAAGAAAGCTTTGTACCCCAAATGCTTCATCACCTCTGGAGGTATGTCCCGTGTTCTACACACAGAAAATGACTTTGGTCTGTCTGGAATTTTGTCTGCCCACAGGAAAATGTGAGGCGCTTAAGGCCGTAACTTATACTTCTGATGTCTCTGTTCAGACAGCATGCTTAAAACATTATACCAGCAATTCAAAGTAAGAAACCATAGTAATGGTATAACATATATTGATATAATAATTGCAAATGACAATGTTAAAATAACGCAACAGCATGACAGGGTGGCCTGGTATTAATTAACCTTCTGGAAATTTCAGCAACTGAATAATTGATAAAGATGACTGATTATAAACTTAGATGAGGAAGGCTTCAAAGAAGGTAAGAAAGTGTTCTTCTTTCCACTTTCCTGCTTTCGGTAGCCTTATAGTGAATTTCAGTTCATTTTTTACTTGTCTGGCCAGAAAAGATTTTATTGTGGATCATATTCACTGCTCATCACTATCACAGCTCATCAATTTTCAACTGAAAAGCTCTAAGAAGATACTGCATGAAAACTTCTTGTTACCAACAGCATATGAGCAAGGCTAGTGACTAGATATCATCTCAAAATACTGGAGCAATACAGAGACAGGCCAAAAACAGATGACCATTGATGTTTGTGTATATCTGGTTGAAGTTAATGATCCAACGTTCTTCCAGTGAGTTCAATACAACTTTTTATTGAAAAATGTACAAAGTTCTCAAAATAGCTAATCAGTTATTTCACTATGAAAGTAAATTTTGAGTAAAGAAAATTGTTTGGAGTATGTAGTATGTTGTGTACGCACAAATTGAAGCCTTCCTCACCATATAAGTTTATTATTAATAATCCATATCAATTATTTAGTTTAACATTAATAACAAAATGCTATGCCTCTGAATATGTATTGTTAGCTTCAGAAATCACCAAAGAATGTGCCTGCCCCTGTGAGCAAGGTAGTACAACCTAAGGATGAAAGTTGCACTGTAAAATTACAACTTTGTCTTTGTCTCTATAGACCTTATGTGTCATCAGGTAAGGACATCCGTCTGTACCGAGCTGAATTACCTGTCAGTATTTCCACCACTTATGTTTTGGGGCCCCTTACATTTTGCATGCCTGTGACCCACTGATTCTCTGGGGGGAGCGATCCAAAACGAAACCCAGTATGGCAGGTCAGATGTTTGGATGACACATTCACCGCAGGGGAGCCTGGAGGGGCAGGAACTGGGTCATATATCGAACAGGTGGGGTGAGGCATGATGAGGCCCACCAGAGTTTATTGTAAAAAAAAGAAAAAAAAAAAAAGCTTCCAATACACACTTACAGTTAGTGTGGCATTGAATGCCCTTAGTGTGTCAGTGAAATATATTCTAATGCTGTTCACTGTGGTTGCTGCTGTAATATTGCACAAAACAATACCAGAATATCAAGAGTAGAGTAACAATACCAGAATATCAAAAATACAGCACAAAAATGTAGATTTCCTTGAAATTGATTTGACAATGTGATACTTCAGCTCTTTTTTTTACCAGTCTGGCCAGCAAAGATTTTATTGTGGATCACCTTTTCAAAAGTGTTCAGTGTATTTTGGAGTAGTTGCATGTAAAATAAGTAATTTAAAATAAATTATCAGATCTTGCCCAAAGTAAGTTATAAGAGACACAGTCAACTAGGTTCTGTGGCAAAACTTTTTACTCACTCTGAGACTTTGATGAATATGCCTCAGGTTGTTATTTGCTTTGCCCAAAATAGATCTTTATTTGATTTCAATGTTTGCTACTCATGGTAAGTTTACACCAGCTATATCAATATCATGTGGTTATTGGACTGAACCAAGGGAAATATTTGCTTTAGTAAATTAATTATTTATTAATTTGTCATCTAGTTTTGCTGTTGAATCCTACAGATCATCTACCACATGACAAGGTAAATGTATCTTTACGGTGTTAGTCTCAGTTAATTTTGACCTGCAAAAATGGTGTCTATAGGGTGTTAATGTTTCCATTAAGCTAAATCCTTTTGCCATGTTCATTGGCCCTCATCCTTGGGGCGGCAGTAGCTCAGTCCACTAGGTCTTGAGCTGGGGACTGGAGGGTAGCCGGGTCAAGACCCAATCATGGACCAAAAACTAAGAGCGTGAACTAGTAGTTGAGATGTGCCAGTTCACCTCCTGTGCACTGCTGAGGTGCCCTTTAGCAAGGTACTGTCCCCAAAACAAATAATTCATTGGGCGCACCAGAAAGGAGCATACTGTGAGAAACAAACTGTTTCTCACAGTATGCCAACTGTTTTTGGAACTGTGACAGCTGTGGGTTTTTTTTTTCGGGAAAAGGTAGGAGCCAGTGAGCAAGAAAAACTTGTTTAGTCTTGATGCTAATAATACTGATAAGTCTCTCATTGGTCAAACAAATGAATAGATGAATGGTATAATCAGCAATGACAAAAGACCTTATGACTAGATATTCTCCTTCATCCAGAATGAGGTTGTTCGTATGTGTAGTTTTGATGCTGATAATTACCAGTCTCTCATTGGTCTAACAGATAAATAGAAAGTGCGTATAAATACCAACGACAAGAGACCTTCATCATCCAGAATGAGGTTGTTCATTCTGATAGCGTTTTTTGGGCTTGGTCTCACCCAGTACAATCCTCACACGAAGCATGGCAGAACTGCTATTGTCCACTTGTTTGAGTGGCGTTGGGCAGACATCGCTGCAGAGTGTGAACGCTTTTTGGGTCCCAATGGCTACGGTGGAGTTCAGGTATGTGCAGCCGAACATAGACAATACGTCTAGAGAAAGGTGAAATTTTGTTTTCAAATAAATGTCATAATGTGGTCACAGATAAAAGGTCAACAAAGATAACAGCTAAAACAGATTTAAAGGTCAATATGCAGTATTTTGATAGTGTAATAAACAGTGTCATAAACCTTAAAAAAAAGAGGGATTTCCTTAGAGCTAATCATCATTTTATTTTATGTTCAAGTCATACTTCTTTGTTTTTCCTGATGAAATACAGAAGAAATAGGAGAACTTCTAAAATAAAATGTTTTTCATGAGGATGTTCCTTTTCTTTTGGAGGCATGTAGACCTGCACTTGCTTTGGTTTGGAGGACTGTTAAGACTTGTATAAAGAAAATACAAATTTAAAAGTGCAAACATCAGAAACACAAATTAAATTTGGCTCAGGATGAAACTAAAAATAGTCCATTTTTATTTTAGTGTTTTATATTACCCTCTCAGGAATAATATTTGACTGTAGAACGCTCCTCTACTGTGTTTGCTCTTTTACACCAGTCCTGCTTTATGTAATTTCAGTTGACAAATTAAGTTTATTGAATTTGATATTTCTATAGCTGTTGTGCCATTTTTCAGCTAAATGAGTAGAACTTGTGAAATTAGTGGAGTCCTAAAACAACTGTTGGTCAAAAGTGTCAATGGCTGTAATGTGTTGCTAATATATCATGAAACTTCTGGATTGCCCAGATCTCCCCCCCAAATGACCACATTTTGCTGAATGAGCCCTGGAGGCCCTGGTGGCAGAGATACCAGCCAATCAGTTACAAACTTTGCTCAAGATCTGGCAACGAGGATGAGCTGAGAAATATGATCACTAGATGCAACAACGTTGGAGTAAGCTACATCTAAACAGTGATTCTGTGAAAACGCTATGAATCATGATGTTCAGTGTTTGGCACTACCCACAGGTCAATATCTACGCAGATGCTGTCATCAACCACATGTGTCGTGCTGGAAGTGGAGAGGGAACCCATTCTTCATGTGGGAGCTGGTTCAGTGCTGGCAAGAGGGAATTCCCCAGCGTCCCCTTTTCCTCCGGGGATTTCAATGACAACATATGCACCACTCGCAGTGGTAATATTGAGAGTTATTGTGATGCCAGACAGGTATGAATGTCACAGTGACGGAACAGAATTTATAATATTTATTGCAATTTGAAATTCACTCTAATTGTTCTCTTCATTCAGGATCCATATCAAAATGATAAAAAGCAAACAATTTAAAATCCACACAGAAACCACAAAAACCTCATTAAATACAGAAACGAATGGGACAAAATCACAAAAAATGACTTAGTGTTTTTTTAATGTCTTTATATGGATACATAAAAAATTATAATTTTATAACCTCACAGAAGCACAGTAGCAGCAGAAACATTTAAAGAAAAGCTTAGACAGACGTGGGTCATACATTGCTTGCTTCGTCCTTTTTTGTCTTCTCGTTTTATCTTTACTGCTTCATTTCTTCACTTCATCTAATAATTCATCGCTTACAATCCTTTTATCTTCTTACTCCCTATTTTAGTTTGCTCAGGGGCTTTAATAGTAATCGCATGTGTATAAAGCTGCATAACCAGTAAAATATAACTTATCATTGTTTCTATGCCCTTGCAGCATTAAGTGAGATGCCCCATCTTGTGCATATAATGTCATTTCTGAGAATATTTCTTGCCTGAATATTAACCATGAATCAGAACCAGAAAGAATGGCTGATAATGTGTGAATTGTATGATGGGGGCAGCAACCTCTTTTCCTGCATGGCCACACCCAAGCACAAGAACACCTCTGACTCCAAATGGTGGTTTTTATTCAGTGTATTCTCGAAAAGTAAAATTTAATTAGGATCTAAGTGCTCATTTGTTTCTCCAGGTGCGTAATTGTCGTCTGGAAGGTCTGTTGGACCTTGACTTGGACAAAGCTTATGTCAGAAGCAAACTGGCCGATTACATGAACAAGCTGATTGACATGGGTGTGGCTGGATTTAGAGTGGATGCCTGTAAGCACATGTGGCCTGATGACCTGGCTGTCATCTACGATCGTCTGCAGAATCTCAACACCAAATGGTTCCATAATGGCTCAAGACCTTTTATCTACCAAGAGGTACATTTAAAAGATGTTTCTATAAGGAAAACTTAATAATTTAGCATTCAGGTTAATGATTGTACATACACATCTTGATGCAATCATAATTGAATAAAAACAAATGACCAATATTTGTAAGTCATACCGTTATGACACGGCTCATAGGGCGCAACAAGAAATTACAATGCATTGAAATAAATTAAACAAATGAACACTTATTTGATGAAAACACAAAAATCTCAAACGACAAAGTCAAAATCACGGTGGAGCAGCAAGAGTGCAGCAACTTCCCAGCTACTGACCTTCTTGACATTGGTAGTGTCATGCCAGTCGGGGTATGGACCCAAATGCAGGACACTGTAGGCAAATCTTTTATCCATAATTTAATCACAACAGAAACTCAGGCAGAACAAGGCCAGAACAAAACAGAACTACAGGCAAGACTTCAGAAAAAAACAAACTTAAGAAACAAACCAGCAACGAGCATTGATCGAACCTGGCTTAAAAAGCCTCATGGTCATTAGATCCATCAAGTTCAGGTGTGAAGACCAGCACTGAGAGTGGTGATGATCAGCAGGTGTGGAGAGAACCAACAGGTGTGGAGCCGTGGCTCCACCCACAAGTTTGGCCTCTCTCCCTGCCACACACCAGCACAGCCACACCGAACCGTGACAGGTAGCTGCTCGTCAGGGGGTTGCTCAGGTGCTGTTCAGTAGGAAGAGCTCACCAGGTGCCCCCTGTTGCTCTGATTGGGTCTGCAGTCAGGAGCTTTGACAAAAAAGAGATAAGATGCACTTTATTTATCCCAAACTGGGAAATTTAAAAAATGGGAGATATAAAAACAGGGCAAAAACGGCTTTGGCTGTAACAGATGCTACAACAGAAAAGGTGTGGGAAAATGAGTTTATGAATGACAAAAAGAAACACATAAAACCTTACGTGAGATTTTATATGAGGTTTTATGTGACATATACTGTATATATACTCACACACAAGGGACCTGTCCGCATGCAGGGGGAGGTAGAGTGGCAGGCAGCTCCTGCTTGGTGCACCCAAATGAGCAACTTGTAAGGGGGGTCTGCGCCTTGCTCAAAGGGTGCCTCGGCAATGCTCTGGAGGTAAGCTGACACCTCCCACTGTCAGCTCACACTCCACGTTATGGGGCGGGAGCAGGAATATTGGAATCTTGGATCTTGGAACATTGGATGACCCACTGTACCACATGCTCTACTACAGAAACATCCTCAGTGTTGAATCAAAATAGTACACATTAAATGGCTTTGGGTCAACCCATATATGGAGCAATTATAGTTTAATCCATATCCATAATGAACAATTTGGATGATGTGACTTATGTGTTGATTTCCTTTCAGGTTATTGATCTGGGGGGTGAGGCCATCACGTCTAGAGACTATTACCGTCTGGGAAGAGTGACTGAGTTCAGATATGGTGCCAAACTGGGAACTGTCTTCAGAAAATGGAAAGGGGAGAAGCTGTTTTACACTAAGTATGTTTTTTTTTCTTCTGTTGTTTCTGAATCACATATTGCCCCGTGGGGACAAGTAAAGTTTTTTGAATTGAATTGAACATACAATATCAAAGGGATTAAAATATTTTGAATGTAATATTAACTACCCTTGTGCTGTTCATGTTCTGGATGGTAAATTCCTGAATACAATTGCTTTCTACTATTGGTATGGACAGGTTTTGTAATGTTTTTTTGGAGGCATCAGTGTGTGAAGTGAGGCAAACATAGGGTGTCACATACTTCATCATATTCATGACATTTATTATCTCTTCTAAATAGTTAAAATTGTTGGTAATCTGGGCAGCCTGTTGGCATGGTGGCTAGCAAGGTTCCCTCACAGCAAGAAGGTTCCTGGTTTGATTCCTTTCTGTGTGGAGTTTGTTTGTTCTTCCTGTTTCTGCATGGGTTCTCTCCAGGTTCTCTGGCTATAAGTGATAACAATAAGCTGGTGTCTCATCCGAGGTGTACCCCAGCTTTCACCCATAGCCAGCTTAGCTAGTCCCCATGCGACCCATGACCCGCAAGGTGGATAAGCGGCTGTCGATGAGATGATTGCGATTGTCTGAAAATGGACAGAAAGGTAGAAGTTTTTAAGCCCAAGTTTCACACTAGTGTGTACTATATTCACGTAAAGCAAACCTTTAACAATTTAAACTGGAGTTGTTGTTGGTATTTATATCTTAACTTACTTAAAACTTAACTTACTTATTAATTAGTTCACTTGTTTTAATTGTTTTTCATATTTAATTTCATCTTCACAACATCCTTAAAAACTTTCTAGGTGAACCTAAGTACTCAACAGACAGCTATTTTTTGTGTAAATTGATGCATTGGTTAAATACATTTCTTCTTCAGTGCTGAAGAAAACTCTTAAGAAGCAAAACATCTTTAAGCTTGGCCTACAAATAGAATTGACCTTATCCAATATATAGAAATCTACCATTACCTGGATGAATGACAATCTCCGCAGAGATTGTTGACTTTTTAGACAAAAGCATATTTTTTTTCTCTTTTCATTTGTTGTATTGCTCCTATGTGTAGGAATTGGGGAGAAGGATGGGATTTCATGCCAGATGACAAGGCAATTGTCTTTGTTGACAATCACGACAACCAGAGAGGTCATGGTGCTGGTGGTGCCTCCATTATTACCTTCTGGGACTCCAGACTGTATAAGATGGCTGTTGGCTACATGTTGGCTCACCCTTATGGAGTTACTAGGGTGATGTCAAGCTTCAGATGGAACAGAAACTTTGTCAATGGAAAGGTATATTTTCTTCAAAGTAAATAAGGATTGATGTGTATTGGAGACATTTCTTGGTGAGCTTAGTTATCCATCATATTTCATAGGATCAGAATGACTGGATGGGCCCTCCCAGCCATAGTGATGGATCCACCAAGCCTGTTCGCATTAACCCTGACCAAACCTGTGGGGATGGATGGGTGTGTGAGCACAGATGGCGTCAGATCAAGTGAGTTCAAGCAAACAAGATAAAAGAAACAGCTTATCTTAAACCCATAACTAACTCATTCATTTATATGGACATGAAAAACACACACAGGATGATTTTATTTGGTCTCATCTGTCCTTAGGAACATGGTAATTTTCCGTAATGTGGTCAATGGTCAGCCTCATTCCAACTGGTGGGACAATCAGAGCAACCAGGTTGCTTTTGGACGTGGTAATCGAGGTTTCATTGTCTTCAACAATGATGACTGGTGAGGACTATTTTTTTTTTCTCTGGGAAGTTGAGAGATCAATACACTTCCATCCCTATCCTTAATCACCCTAACCTGCTGCATTTCCTTCCCATCTCTGTCTCTCTGTCTTGCCAACCTGTATAGATCAGTCTCTCCCTCCTTACTGTCCAACCTAGCAACAAGTCATCATAAGCCCCTTGCTTGGCCTTTTCTACCTCTACTTTCACCTTACGCTGCATCTTCCTGTACTTCTGTCTACTCTCCTCAGTCCTCTCAGTGTCCCACTTCTTCTTAGCTAACTTCTTTCTCTGTATACACTCCTGTACCTCCTTATTCCACCACCAACTCTCCTTATCTACTTTACTTCCAGATGATACACCAAGTACTCTCCTAGCTGTCTCCCTGATCACATTAGCCTTAGTTGTCCAGTCATCTGGAAGCACCTCCTGACCACCCAGAGCCTGTCTTAACTCCTTCCTAAAAGTCATGCAACACTCTTCCTTTATCAGTTTCCACCATTTCGTCCACTGCTCTGCCTTTGCCTTCTTCATCTTCCTCACCACCAGAGTCATCTTACACACCACCTTCTTATGCTGTTTGGCTACCCCCTGCCTACCAGTACTTTGCAATCAATGATCTTACAGTCTACAAAAACATACAATATCAAAGGGATATTGGTAGACTACACAAGATGTAGTCTACCTCTGTGATCGTACCTCCACTCTTATAGGTCACCCTATGATCCTGCCTCTTCTGGAAGAAAATATTCACTATAGCCATTTCCATCCTTTTTGCAAAGTCAACTACCATCTGTCCTTCTGCATTCCTCTCCTGGATACCAAACCTGCCCATCACTTCTTCATCACCTGTTTCCTGCACCAACATGTCCATTTAAGTCTGCACCAATGGCAACTCTCTCACTTCTAAGTATGCTCTGCATCACTTCATCAAAGTAAACCAGAATGCTCCTTCTCCTCCAGCTCACATCCTACCTGTGGAGCATACCCACTAACAACACTGAACATCAGACTTTCGTTTTGTAGCTTCAGACTCATCAGTCTGACACTTTTTTTTTTTGACACTGACACTCTTTCTACCTCAAGGACATTCCTAACAATCTCCTCCAAGATAATGCCTACTTAATTTCTCTTCCTATTTACACCATGATAGAACAAGTTGAACCCTACCCCTAAACTTCTAACCTTGGTACCTTTCCACCTGGTCTCCTGGACACACATCTTGTCCATCGTCCTCTTCTGCATCATGTCAACCAACTCTACCTTTTCCTGTCATAGTTCCAACGTTCAACGTCCCTACTCTCAGTCCTATAATCTTTGCGTTCCTCTTGTCTCGCTTCCTATGAACGCACTTTCCTCCACTATTTCTTCATCCAACAGTAGTCCAATTTCCACCAGCACCCAGTAGGTGAACAGGTTAACCTGGGCCTCGACTGATCCGGCATGGAAGTCATAGATTTGATTTGCATGTTTGTGGCTGCAAGAAGGCACAAGCCAGTGTCTTATTGTGCCGGTCCCAAGTCCGAATAAATACAGAGCGCTGTGTCAGGAGGGGCATCTGACGTCTACCAAATCAAACACGCAAATTGAACCACCCGTGCTCCTAAATGAAGTTGTTGAATATACATGTGAACCATCTTATTCTAACGATATCAAAATTTTTAAAACGATGTGCCATGAATGTCAGTGTCATAGAATGTGTAAGCCTTAAGATGTATCTCAATATAACTGGAGGTATATATTATATGTATTATGCATCTATACATATTTGCTACCTGGTTTTTAACAGTAACCTGTACGCTGTGATTCTCTTCAGGGACCTGGATGTTATACTGAACACTGGCATGCCTAGCGGAACCTACTGTGATGTCATTTCTGGACAGAAGGAAGGAAACAAGTGCACCGGGAAGCAGGTCGAAGTTGGTGATAATGGCAAAGCCCACTTCAAAATTGGCAACAGAGATGAGGATCCCTTTGTTGCTATACATGTCAATTCTAAGTTGTAAACACATCACAAATGACAAAATAAATGTCTATTAATCAGCATTAATGATTTTTTTTCAACAAACCAAAGAAAAAATTTAACATGGAAAGCGTATTAGCTTATTAGCTGCAGTCTCATGTTATATCTTCCATCAGGCCTGGTAAATCTGTTGCAGCATTGCTTTCAGTCAGTTCTCTCAATATCCCACAGAATCACTGTCATGCTTGTCTTTACTGAATATGCCTCCATTCATGCTATAAAAACAGTGATGTGTGAGATTCCACAGTCATCGTTCAGTCCTTACAGCAGTGGTTCTTAACCTTGTTGGAGGTGCCAACCCCTAACGGTTTCATATGCTCACTCACCAAACACTTCTTTAGTAAAAAAATTATAATTTTTTTTTCAAATTTAAGACATAAGTATTTGTTTTACTGGTGTATTTAATGAATTGTGCATTAATGTCACCTTTTGCAAAGAACCTCCTGCATTCAAGTCAGTTGACTTAACCACTGTACTATCCATATATATATATATATATATATATATATGAACCTGAGCCCGGACAACATCTGAGGCTTCAGATGTTGTTCAGATTCCTGGAACAATATCTGAAGCTTCAGTCCAGAAGAGCGCAGTCCTAGGAACAGCTAAGATACTGCGCAGAACCCTCAGACTCCCAGGCCTCTGGTAGAGGACCCGAGATTGAGGATGTCACACAGATACCACCCCACAAGGGTGAGAGGGACATTTTATATATATATATATATATATATAAACATACACATATATCTGTGTGTGTGTGTGTGTGTGTGTGTGTGTGTGTGTGTGTGTGTGTGTGTGTGCGTGCGTGCGTGTGTATATATTTCTAATTTATTCATTTGAGGGGAAAAAAGTTCAGGCACACTGTGAGAAACGAACTGTTTCTCACAACTGTTTTCGGAACTGTGTTTGTAGTTTTGGGAAAGAGTAGGAGCCCGTGAGAAAGAAAAATATGTTTAGTTTTGATGCTGATAATTACCAGTCTCTCATTGGTCTAACAGATAAATAGAAAGTGCGTATAAATACCAACGACAAGAGACCTTATGAGATATTCTAAGTCATCCAGAATGAGGTTGTTCATTCTGGTAGCATTTTTTGAGCTCGGTCTCACCCAGTACAATCCTCATACCAAGCATGGCAGAACTGCTATTGTCCACCTGTTTGAGTGGCGTTGGGCAGACATCGCTGCGGAGTGTGAACGCTTCTTGGGTCCCAATGGCTATGGCGGTGTTCAGGTATGTACAGCTGAACACAGAAAATAAGTCTAGAGAAAGGTGATATTTTGTTTTCAAATAAATGTCATAATGTGGCCACAGGTCAAATCGCAACAAAGAGATAAAACTTTAAAAGTCAGTATGCACTATTTTAATACTACAGTATTATAAACCTTAAAAAAAGGGATTTCACTATATCTAATCATCATTCTACATTATATTTTGTATTCAAGTCATACTTCTGTCTTTAGTCTGATATAAAATACAAAAGAATCAAATTTAAGTTTTATAATTAGGAGAACTTTTGAAGTGAATGTTTTTATGAGGATGTTCCTTTCTTTTGGAGGAATGTAGAACTGCAGTGAGTGTGTGCGTGTGTGTGTGTGTGTTTGTGTTTGTGTTTGTGCACTTTCTTATGTTTTGGCTGTTAAGACTTATATAAAAAAATATGTTAACAAATCTAAGCATCAGAAAAACACATTAAATCTGAAACTAAAATTAGAGTTTACCTTTACTTTAATTAGTGTTTTACATTATCCCTCTTTGTAATATTTAAAACTTGAAAATGCTCATCTATAATTAATTATAATTATAGCTGGTGTGTCATTTTTAAGCTACATGAATACAACTTCTGAAATTGCTACCTTAAAAGATTCTTGGACATTTAATATAAACATCAAATCTGTCCTGAAACAACTTTGTTGGTCAAAAGTGTCAATGGCTGTAATGTGTTGCTAATATATTAAGAAACTTCTGCATTGCACAGATCTCCCCCCCAAATGAGCACATTGTCCTGAATGAGCCCTGGAGGCCCTGGTGGCAGAGATACCAGCCAATCAGTTACAAACTTTGCTCAAGATCTGGCAACGAGGATGAGCTGAGAGATATGATCACTAGATGCAACAACGTTGGAGTAAGCTACATCTAAACAGTGATTCTGTGAAAACGCTATGAATAATGATGTTCAGTGTTTGGCACTACCCACAGGTAAACATCTATGTAGATGCTATCATCAACCACATGTGTGGTGCTGGAGGTGGAGAGGGAACCCATTCTTCATGTGGGAGCTGGTTCAGTGCTGGCAAGAGGGAATTCCCCAGCGTCCCCTTTTCCTACTGGGATTTCAATGACAACAAATGCACCACTGGCAGTGGTGAGATTGAGAGTTATTGTGATGCCAGACAGGTATGAATGTCACAGTGACAGAATTTATTTGCTGAATTTCACGCTAATTGTTATCTTCAATCAGGATCTATATCAAAAGTATATAAAGCAAATAATTCGAAATCCACACGAAAAACTCAGAAACAGAAACGAATGGGACACAATCACACTGACTCAGTAGTTTATGGGTTTTTTATGTATTTATATGATATTATAATTCCATAACCTCACACAAGGACAGTAGCAGCAGCAGAATGATTTCAAGATAGGCTTGCACAGATGTGGGTCCACCATTGTTGTTACATATCTGATCATCACTGATGAGCTAGATCCGGTGATACTTTTTTGTGCAGGTAAATGCAATTCTGTGAATGTTTAGCAGATGATACAGGGGACAATAAATGTAAATTTTAAAAAAAAGCAACTGACGATGTATTCTCTTTGAATTAATTTGATACAGTGCTATGAAAAGAGAAAAAGGTAAATATACTAATGCATATAAAACATGATAAAAGTGTATGTGCATGTCTTGGGGGTGTAAACTAATAATCTAGTAGGTGAATTATACTTGTCCCAACCTTACTTCTATGCCCTCAATCGGCTTTCACAGCTTTCTTTGACTAATGACAGGTGATAATTAAAATTTTATTGCGATCTAAGTGCTCATTTATTTCTCCAGGTGCGTAATTGTCGACTGGTTAGTCTGTTGGACCTTGCCATGGAGAAGGATTACGTCAGAGGCAAACTGGCTGATTTCATGAACAATCTGATTGACATGGGTGTGGCTGGATTTAGAGTGGATGCCTGTAAACACATGTGGCCTGATGACCTGTCTGCAGTCTACGATCGTCTGCACAATCTCAACACCAAATGGTTCAATAATGGCTCAAGGCCTTTCATCTACCAAGAGGTACATTTAAAAGATGTTTTCCATAAGGAAAACATCAGAATAATTTTGCATTCAGGTTAATGATTGGGTATAAACATCTTCATACAGTCATGAATACAGATGACCAGTATTTGTAAATGATACTGTTAAATCCGTTTCATAGGTAGCAAAAAGAAATGATAATGTAATGAAATTAATTAAACTTGTCTGGGTCTGCAGACAAGACCTATGACAAAAAAGATATAAAAACAGGATGAAAACAGCTCTGGCCATAACAGATACCACAGTATTATCTACAGAAAAGCTATGGGAAAATGAGTTTACGAATGTCAAAGACAAACACATTAAAGCCTGTAGTCAATGTTGAAGTACAATACATTACCACAGTATCGATATGTAGGTATATATACTGTATATATACATACAGTAATTCCTCGTACTTGCGGTTCCAGGACCACCCGTGGAAAATCAAATTCCACAATATAGCGACGAACTATTGATTCCATACTAATATTAAACCACCACGTATCAGTATTATTTTTTCCCACACTCTTAAAGACTGTTTAAAGCACTTTTGTGTCTCACGGAAGTGCGCTGCGTTCCACGAGTCTTGGAACACAGCGCACTTCCAATAGCATGCACGTACGGTATCATGTGACTACCTACTAACAATCAGCGATGTAGTGATGCCGTGCATCTTCAACCGCGAACAAGTGATGGATAACTGTATATATATACTGTACATACATATGTATATACTGTATGTATATATATATATATATATATATATATATATATATATATATATATATATATATATATATATATACATAATATACACACACATACTGTATATATAAAGAATAAACAGTTAATGCATTCCAGGAACCACACACACACACACACACACACACACACAACACACACACGCACCCACACACACACACACACATATATATATGTATGTGGTTCCTGGAATGCATTAACTGTTTATTCTTTATATAAATGACATATGCAAAATTTCAAAGGTATTAAAAGTAGTATTATTTACAGATGACACTAGCATTTTTTGTTCTTGGGGGGAATTGCACAAACTACTGGGGAGGGTCACTGATGAAATACGCAAATTAAAAATGTGGTTTGACAGGAAAAAAATATAATTAAATTATTATTATTATTATAATTAAAGTAAGACCAAATTCATGATATTCAGCCACTGCAAAAAGAACATTCATGCACATGTACAGATAGATGGGGTGGATATTGACAGGGTATATGAAAATAAGTTTCTGGGGGTGATAATAGATGGGAGGATTAACTGGAAAGCTCATATAAAACACATACAAAGCAAATTATCAAGAAGCATTTCAGTTCTGACTAAAGCCAAACACATTCTGGACCACAGATCACTCCACTTTCTCTACTGTTCTCTCATTTTACCATATTTACATCACTGTGCAGAGGTCTGGGGCAACACATATAAATGTACAATAAATTCATTATCCATATTACAGAAAAGAGCCATAAGAATAATTCATAATGTCGGTTATAGAGATAACACAAATCCACTACTCTTAAAATCCAGAATATTAAAACTCACTGACATTATTAATTGTCAAACAGCACAACTCATGTACAAAGCAATACATAAGGCACTTCCTGGTTATCTACAAAAAATGTTTTTCAATAGAGAAGGGAATTATAATCTGAGGGGGGAGCACAATTTAAAACATCCGAGGGCACGTACAGCACTGAAAAGTTTTTGCGTTTCTGTTTGTGGAGTGAGGGTGTGGAACAGGTTGGGTGTTGAGTGCAAGCAGTGTCCAAGCATGAACCAGTTTAAAAAGCGCTACAAGCACATGGTTTTCAATGGGTACAGGGAAGTGGAAGGGGTCTAACAATCGGGTGTTTTTTTATTAATTCTACTTGTTACTTACTTTTCTATCTGTTTATTCTCTTTTCTTGTATTTATGTATATGTTTAGTACTTTATTTATTTATTTATTTATTTGTACTATGCACTCTATTAATATAAGTAGTGAATTCAAGTTAATGGAGAAGTGAAGAAGTGATAGGATTAAATAAGCTTATGCTTCATCCTACTCCTTTTCGGACATGTTTTGTGTATTTTGTATATTATTATTATTATTGCTGTCTTGATTATTGTTATTATTCTGCACATGTTCAAAATAAAGCATTCATTCATTCACTAAACCACAAGTAACAATGGATCACTGTATACCATATTCAGTTTAATACCTATCCATAATGAACGGTTTGGATGATGTGATTTATGTGTTTATTTCCTTTCAGGTTATTGATCTGGGGGGTGAGGCCATAACGTCTAGAGACTATTACCGTCTGGGAAGGGTGACTGAGTTCAAATATAGCGCCAAACTTGGAACTGTCTTCAGAAAATGGAATGGGGAGAAGCTGTTTTACACTAAGTATGTGTTTTTCCGGTTGTTTCTGAAACACATACTGCCCCTTGGGGACAAGTAAAGTTTTTTTGAATTGAATTGAATTTTGCTCCTAACCAGCTTAGCTAGACTCCAGCAGACCCATGACCCACAAGGTGGATAAGCGGCTGTCGTTGGATTGATTTCGATTGTCTCTTCTCCAAGAAAATGAACAGATACTTTGGAGTTTTCAAGCCCATTTTTCACACCAGTGTGTACTATATTAACCTACAGCCAGCCTTTAACAATTTAAAGTGGAGTTTAAATTGTTAAAAATGTATATATATTTTAACTTGCTTACTTATTAATTAGTTCACTTTTTATATTTGTTTTTCACATTCAATTTGATTTCCGCAACGTCCTTAAAAACTCTTCCTAAGTGAACCAAAATACTCAAGATATAGCTATTTTTTTCTGTAAATTGATGCGTTGGTTAAATACATGTCTTATTCAGTGCTGAAGAAAACTCTTCAGAGGCAAAACATCTTCAAGCTTGGCCTACAAATGACAATCCTTAGAGATTGCTGACTTTCTAGACAAAAGCACATATTTTTTTCCTTCCAAACTCTGTTAGAAGCGTCATTTCATTTTCTCTTATGTGTAGGAATTGGGGAGAAGGATGGGATTTCATGCCAGATGACAAGGCAATTGTCTTTGTTGACAATCACGACAACCAGAGAGGTCATGGTGCTGGTGGTGCCTCCATCATTACCTTCTGGGACTCCAGACTATATAAGATGGCTGTTGGCTACATGCTGGCTCACCCTTATGGAGTTACTAGGGTGATGTCAAGCTTCAGATGGAACAGAAACATTGTCAATGGAAAAGTACGTTTTCTTCAAAGTAAATAAGGATTGATGTGTATTGGAGACATTTCTTAGTGAGCTTAGATATCCATCATTATTTCATAGGATCAGAATGACTGGATGGGCCCTCCCAGCCATAGTGATGGATCCACCAAGCCTGTTCGCATTAACCCTGACCAAACCTGTGGGGATGGATGGGTGTGTGAGCACAGATGGCGTCAGATCAAGTGAGTTCAAGCAAACAAGATAAAAGAAACAGCTTATCTTAAACCCATAACTAACTCATTCATTTATATGGATGTGAAAAACACACACAGGATGATTTTATTTGGTCTCATCTGTCCTTAGGAACATGGTAATTTTCCGTAATGTGGTCAATGGTCAGCCTCATTCCAACTGGTGGGACAATCAGAGTAACCAGGTTGCATTTGGACGTGGTAATCGAGGTTTCATTGTCTTCAACAATGATGACTGGTGAGGCCTATTTTTTTCTCTGGGAAGTTGAGAGATTGGTTTAGGTGGGTTGGTTGAGCAATTGTCAGGAAAAAAACTAATATATATTGGACTGCATCCATAAGAGTTTGGTTTGTGATATCACAAACCAAATGGTTGACAGTGATTGGTACCTCCTGAGTCATATTTGAGTCATATTTGATTGTCCACCCAGATAAGGGCGTGGTCACCCCCAAGGTGGAGTTCGTTCAGGTTACTGTAGCAGTGTGTGGTAATGACCTGGCTCAGACCTACTCACTCAAAGTTCCTCACAAGCTGTTGAAGTCAGCTAGCATTTGGCGAACTATTTAGCTCCGCTTCAGTCTGGTGTGTGTGTCTGTGTGTGTGTGTGCATGTTTGTGTGTGTCCGCATAAGGCGTATCCTCAGTGTCATAGCAAAAACAGAACCTGTTTGATGAAGACGATGAAGATGAAGCAGAAGGTGAAGCAGATGAAGACGTTACTAAATCAGAACTGTTGTCTGGTTTTTGATGAATAAAAGCAGCTTTAGCTCTTCTAAGTGATATGAGAGCTGCGTGTATCCAAAGCGACTACACTCCTCATAAGTAAACAACCTCAGCCTTTATTTACAGCCTAACAGATATTCACTGTCACCAGTAAAGGGTTACGTTCAACTGACCTAAACACTGCATGTGAAATAATTCGGGCAGAAATCAAGAGGTGAATTTATCACCTATTCCCAGCCTCGTGAGAGACAAAGAGTGGATAAGTTCACAACCACACAGACACACACACACACATACACACACAGAGCGAGAGAGAGAGAGAGAGAGAGAGAGAGAGAGAGAGAGAGAGCGTTTTTATCTTATTTACAGTTGCTTGAGTAAAGTGGTTTATGGATACATTCATTCTTCTTGTCACTGCGACATAAGTTAGTGGATGGAGATAAAGTAGGGAACAGCCAACAGTTCAATATACTTCATGAATACAAGAAAATATTTTATTCTTAGCTCTCTGGTAACATCTCATGTTTCATTAGACTGCATTAGCTTAGGTCCCCGGTGTTGTTAGCAAGCAATCTCTCATTGTTTGTGACGATTGCCGAGAAACATATCTTTAATTACCTCCTGTCCACAATTGTCTTTTGTCTTCTCGTCCACACTGATTTCTATCCCATTTGCATACACTGTGTTTTTCTCTACAAATCCTCCCACCGGTCTCAGGTCAATCAGCCATGGTGTTTACACCAAGAGCCACAAGTCTTTGTTCAGGAGACTGAGAAAGTAGCTCCACGCTTAGCACTGAAAAATTAACAGTTGTACCATGGAAAACAAGAGTGAGAAACATGAGAAAAATAACAGCGATAAACGTAGTAGCAAAGTTACTGAAAGTTAAAAAAGTTCCAGAGTACGGCAATCGGTCGGTAGCATGTGCGCGTTCACGTGGCGCATTAAACAAAACACACCTGAAACCGAGGAGGGAGGTGGTTGTTGACACAGATAGAGCTCAGAGGCACGCTCATTAACATGAAGCATTTCAGGGCAGAAGTGGTTTTATCAATATTCAATCAAGGATATTGAGGACCACGGATCAGTTTGGGGTAAGACATGTAAAAATACAATATACATAGTTTGACATCTAGCAGCTGAATAACATGAATTAAAAAAGCATAATATGGCACCTTTAAAATTATATGAACCCAGAGGACTACAATTCAACTTCAAATGTGAAATTAATGTAAGAATATGAAAACTTCACACAGAAAAGAATCAAACTACTCTTGCTCCTAAACAAAGTTGTTGAATATAAATGTGAACCATTTCATTCTAATGGTATCTAAATTTTAAAAGAATGTACCATTGGATGAAGATGAATTTCAGTTTCTTAGAATGTGTAAGGTAAAAGAAATTTTTTAAAGAATATTCTTGATGTATTTCTACATAATTGTAGATATATCTACATCTAAATGTGTTTGAAACCTGGTTTTTAACAACAACTTGTACATTGACTCCCTCCAGGGACCTGGATGTGATACTGAATACTGGCATGCCTGGTGGAACCTACTGTGATGTCATTTCTGGACAGAAGGAAGGAAACAAGTGCACCGGGAAGCAGGTCAAAGTTGGTGATAATGGCAAAGCTCACTTCAACATTAGCAACAGAGATGAGGATCCCTTTGTTGCTATACATGCCAATTCCAAGTTGTAAACCCATCACAAATGACAAAATAAATGTCTATTAATCACCATTAATGATAAATTTTATTTTTTTCAACAAACCAAAGAAAAAATTGAATATGGAAAGCATAACACTATATTATTAGCTGCAGTCTCATGTTATGTCTTCCATCAGGCCTGGTAAATCTGTTGCAGCATTGCTTTCAGTCAGTTCTCTCAATATCCCACAGAATCACTGTCATGCTTGTCTTTACTGAATATGCCTCCATTCATCCTATAAAAACAGTTGATCTGTGGTGACGTGTGAGATTCCAGAGCCATCCTTCAGTACTTACAGTATTCACATCACTGAGAACAGATCTGCAGAAATGGCTTTGGTAGGCTTTTTTCCTTTGTTTGAAATTAGTTCAATAGCTCTTGTTGGTGTGAGCACCCACCGATGTGTTGTGGGTTGTCTTTGTCCAGACACCAACTGACCGCTGCAACAGGGCCCACACTAACAGGTACTGTCAATATCTGGGGGTATCATAAGCTCTAAACAAGAATAAAAAGCAATAGCAAAGAAAAGCTTTTCGTTTTTAAGAGAGAATACTGTAGTTAGAATTTTTTTTTTCACAACCCAATTGCATGTTGATTGGGGTTGGCGGTAGCTAAGTCCACTAAATCTGGGGACTGGAGGATGGCCGGTTCAAGGCCTACGAGGACCAAAATGTTTTGAGTGTGAACTAGAAGTGGGGATGTGCTCTTAAGCAAGACACTGGCCCCTTACAAGTTGGTCATGGGGGTGCACCATGAAGGAGCTGCCTGCCTCTCTACCTCTTACTATATATCTGAATGACTACCGGCCTCTTGTGTATGTGTGTGGTGTCACAGCCTGTACACACACACACACACACACACACACACACACACACACACACACACACACACACATATATATATATATATATATATATATATGTGGGGTTTAATAAATGTCCAATATTACCATTGTTATGCCATATAAACTGACTGAAAAGTAATGAATAGCTATGACTATAACTTATGTTGTGATGTCCATCACACCTCAGGCACCAAACTGACTCCAGACCTGCCAACCATCCTTCAGTCCAAAGCGCAGCATCACTGTTCTCGCTGAATGATATGCTTTTCCTATCCTGTGTATCAAACCTGTATTACTCATTAATATACTGACAAGGCCAAATACTTAATTTTATTCATAGATGATTTTCTAACAAATGATGGTTTTTTGATTCCTGTTACTTACTTGCATGCTACATGATAAGGACAGATTTAAAATAATGTGTAAATGAATAAATAAATCTACTCATTCAATACAAGAAATCATAAAAAATTTCCAGATATATCATTTAGCATTTGATTGTAAACAAATACTTTTATGAAAACAATCACTTTTTTAATACATCTGCCTGCTCTATATTCCTGTATCTGTCTGTCCTTAGGTTAACATCTGTGTGGATGATGTCATCACCCACATGTGTATCACTGGGTGTGATACATCACTTTTCATCGGGGAGCTAGTTTTGTGCTGGCAAGAGGCATTTCACTTGGCACTTCCCCAGCATTTCCTTTGCCAACTTGGATCTCAATTACAACAATTGCAGAACTGTCAGTGGAACAATTCAGTTATTTTGATGCCAGCCAGTTTTAAATCTCACTTAGAATTATTGACAGAAGACCATTAGTTTTTGTCAATTATTTTTCCTGATGTCTCTCTCCTTCTCGTCAGCAGAGGTAATGAGACATACCTGTGAGTAGTAGCAATCATCTTGCTATTTAGGATTTGTTACTATGTAAGTATTTCCCTTCAAGTTGATTTTTGTGTTTGTTCCTTCACCCCTTGTGATAGATTTGTCTTCTTACTTCGTATCTGTTACATTTTTTTTTGAAAGGTGATTTTCTGTTAAACTTTGTTACAGTAAAATCAGTCTTCATTCTGCTCTGCATCTGGGACCTGGCTCTCCTTGTACAAACTAACAAGCTTTACTTTTTTTTCCAATATTCATTTTAAAATGCATCTTCAGTATCTATATAGTTTAATTTAATATATAATTCTTGATAAATTAAATTTAAATGGGAAACATTTGGTAAAATCACCTTCAGGAAGTGGTTTATGCTTTGAATTCTGTCAAAAAAAATAGTATAAAAGACATTGTGTAATTATCATATTAACAAACTTGTGAAGACTTGTCTTTAAAGAGCCCCAAAGAATTCTCTTGTAATATTCCCAGTTGTTTTCTAACATAAAAAAATGTCAAATATTGATAAGAGTGAGAAAGTCACCTGCAATGCCATAGGAGATTTAGTGTTTTTGGTGTATTTTGTAACCTCACGTAATTATGAGGTATGCAACTGTATCAATGTTGGACAAGCAAAAACAGTTTTATTTAAAGTTAAAAAGTTGTGGGTTTTATTTCTTGTGTTACTTTCAGCGACTTCTTCATGCAATTCTGTTTTTTTTCCTCCTTTAGTCTTTAATTACTTTTTTCTTTTATTCCATTTCTTACATGTCCTCTCTCATGCCATTAATCCTTACCTGCTCCCAAACTGAACCTATTTAACCTATAAATAATAACCATATGTCATATTTTCTGAAGCTATCACTGATTCCTCACATTATGAAACGATCTATGAAAATATTTGATTTCTAGCCCCATCTAGTGCTACTGATGTGATTTACAAGACTGAGCCTCAATCAAACCAATAATGAGAGGCAGGAAGCGTTGGAGTCTCCCTCTTCCCCTGTATGCTCTCACTTGGCCAAGCATAGCAGCCTCCTCTGTGGACAAGAGCTTTGGAAGCTTAACCCTCTATGAGGCTATGATTGTTGTTAAGTCAGATGATTGGAAGACTAGAGGGGGCTAGAGGAGTGTGAATTTGTTTCCAGGAAATTAGTACCACAAATTTAATTGTCATGTAAATTCTCCGTCATCCCTCCAAGTGTGTGACTGCTTCTGAATAGTCTGTTGGATGTTGCTATGAAAAAAGATTATCAATCCATCCATTTTCTTGTAGACAAGATGGTTGCAATCATCTACAACTGCTTGACTGTTTGGAGGCCACGGGTCTCTGGAGCCTATCCCAGCCAGATACAGGTGAAAGGTGGGCTACAACCTGAATAAGACGCCTGCTCCACAAAGACACACTGTATAGTAAAAATGATTTTCAGTGGAGGAAGTTTGCCAGTGTAACAAATCTTTTTCAATCCTTTTACTTCTCAAACTGGAAGATGGGGTTAAAAAATTGCTGTAAACACACATGACAATATTGTAAAGTTCCTCTCTGTATCTTAATGTATAGAAATTAACTGTTTCTGTCAGGCATTGTTTGGTACACTGGCAGGTGAAAGCCAATTCAATGGAGCTTATACAGCATCAATTTATCAATTTGAATTCACCATCAATCAGGAATCGTCCATGGGTTGTTTCGAAGATTTTGCCACTGTGGGACAAATAAAGGATTATTTTATCTTATATTTACAGAGCCCCTTAGGGGACATGGAGAGAAAAAGAAAATAAAGGTCCATCTTTGCGAGATCTCACAAAACCTTTTGTGAGATCTCGCAAAGCTATATACACACACACACACACACACACACACACACACACACACACACACACACACACACACACACACACACACACACACACACACACTTCCGGGCCATTTTGGCTTTATGGAGAAAAAAAATGGAGGACACCCATCCCTTTGCAGTGAGAATCCTTTTCAAATGTCTCTGGCTAGCGAGAAAATTGTGCCGCCTACTAAGCACTACTTGAATGTCCTTATATTTTAGGCCGATTTCAAAATAAAACGCATTAAACCGCTCATAAGGGTGGGTGTTCTCCGTTTTTTTTCCTCCATAAATCCAAAACGGCCTGGAAGTATAGATACCTGTAGTTTTGCGAGATCCCACAAAATCTATTGTGAGATCTCGCAAAAGTTATTGTGAAATCTTGCAAAATTTTTGCAGGATCTTGCAAAAGTTTTGCAAGATCTCACAAAGATGGACCTTTATATTATAACTGAGTACTATTGAGTAAATTAAATTGTATTTGTTTCACTGATGAAAAATTAAATTTGGCCTATACAATTGCAGGGCGGCACGGTGGCACACTGGGGAGTGCGGTTGCCGCACAGAAAGGTGGTTCCGGGTTTACGTCCCATTCAGTGCGGATTTTGCATGTTCTCCACGTGTATGCGTGGATTCTCTGGATTCCTCCCACCTCCAAAAATATGTGGTTCAAGTTAATTTGCCAGTCCCAAATTGCCTGTAGGTGTGAGTGTGTGTGTGTGTGTGTGTGTGTGTGTGCTTGTGTGTTTGGCTATATGTGGCCCCGCGGTGTACTGGTGTGGCGCCCAGAGTGTCCCCTGCTTCATGCCCCTGTCAGCTGTGGTAGTCTCCAGCACCCTGCAATCTGCAACAGTGGATGACGATAATTGACTGATTTGATATTATTGCATTTGAAAAATTTAAAATGGGATAACTGAGACATAAATGCACAATTTAAAACATTTAGGTTTTTTTTTTCCTTCATATCAAATGTGGACTTGCATAACATCGTTTTATTTTTTGTAAACTGAACACTGTAGGTAACCTAAAATTTAGCTTTACTTTGAGAACTGATTACAGACACAACTTCCTTAGAGTGTTTGAAGTCATCTTGAGGATTAACTTTAGAGCGCATTATACATTTGTTTGTGGAACATTGGCAGCATGACCCTTTACCCACACTACCAAAAATAGCATCATACATGACGTATTCATGAGAAAAAGCTGGTATTTTGTCAGTGGGGGTTTAGTTTACATATTTAACGAAACATACGGGGCCCCTTACCCTTCTGTCTCAAGTCCAGCTTATCTTTGTTTTCCTTGATGGAAACCAGATAATAGCATGGTTATACAAGGATATTTTGTGACTGCTTCACCGCCAATATTTCAATTTTGAGCAGTCATGTAAAATTGACCACTACTATTATATTAACATATTTTTTATATAAATCTCAACAGTGGTAAAGGTGAGGTGTCCATATTTTCACTGCACATTCATCTTTTCACCTCAGAAAATTATATTATTGGGTACACATCTTCAAGTTGTAAAAGGATAAATGTGGCTGACCACATTCATTTTTTAACATACTTTTTATTAAGGCTGAAGACAAACTGAACCATATTCAAAAGTAGATTTTTTTTTCTCATGTCAGTTTTAACTTTCATCTTTCCTGCAGAGAAGAGTAAACTGAATATGAAAATGTGTATGAAAACATCAAGGGCTTTTGGTTTTCTGATTACTAGTTTTGAAACAAGATAAGAAGACATGAGAATGATACACCTGCTCAACCTCGAAGCTAATATTTGCCATTCTGTCATTGGTCAGAGAGAGAAGAAAGTAAGTATAAATTCTTATGAGGCTCAGACTCACTCAGGGTTAGACATCCAGGGAAAAGATGAAGTTGTTCATTCTAGTGGCTTTGTTCGGGCTCAGCCTTGCCCAGCATAACCCCCACACCAAGCATGGCAGGACTGCCATTGTCCACCTGTTTGAGTGGCGTTGGGCAGACATTGCTGCAGAGTGTGAACGCTTCTTGGGTCCAAATGGCTATGGTGGAGTTCAGGTATGTATTGATTTTCACAGTTGAACTGGACATAAGCCTTGAGAATGGGTTAGTCCACTCTTCTACTAAATTTTATTATTGTCATATTTGCCTTCAGATCAAAGGGCAAAACTATGGATAATATAAACAATAATGTCAAATGTAGTAATGTATGTATCTTAAAATGTAAATCACAGAACTAGTTCTTATTAGCTAAAGATTACTTCATAAAGTTATGAGATGGATTAGAGTAGTGAAACAACTAGGTAGCAGTTGATTTTAGTTGATATTCTATAGATGGGCATCTTATAACCTCAACTTAAAAGTAGATTTTTATTTAATTAGTTACTGCTCATAAAGATTAATAAAATTATAGAAAAAGGTTACTAGTCTATGAAGACTGGTACGTGTAAGAAGAATTAATGCCTGGCTATACAATTAGACCTTTTACAGTGGGATTAAAAAGTACTCTCTCCCTCATTGTCTACAGCCAAGTACTGTTTTAAAAATGATAGCTTCTGTCATGTCTTCTCTTTGTGACTTTTTAGATTTCCCCTCCAAATGAGCATATTTTGGTGAGCAGCCCATGGAGACCATGGTGGCAGAGATACCAGCCAATTGGCTACAACCTTTGCTCCAGATCTGGCAATGAGAACGAACTGAGAGATATGATCACCAGATGCAACAATGTTGGGGTAAGCTACCTTAAAACATTAATTTAGTGAAAGGTATTAAGAACAATGGTCTCTAATATCTGGCACCACTGCATCAATCAAACTTGCCCAAGACAAGTTTTACAAGACATATTACCAGCTCCAAATAAGAAGGGTAGAGTTTTAGAGAACCTCCAAAGTCTAAGGGGTGTGACAATCAGTTGTTCATTAGCATCAGCACAACATGTCATTATCAGTGTTATCACAAGTACACTTTAATTTGTGGGACCATAGATATTACAGTAAATCAATAATGAGCAGTGAAGTTCCGATATCATTATTTAGACTAACAATCAAGGAGAAAAGTGAAAGTGGAAAGAGATAGAAGCTTAACTGTTGTCTACTGTGTCTTTTTCCTGTACCTCACTACCAACAGGTCAATATCTATGTGGATGCTGTTATCAACCACATGTGTGGTGCAGGTGGTGGAGAGGGAACCCATTCCTCATGTGGAAGCTGGTTCAGTGCTGGCAGGAAGGACTTTCCAACAATCCCCTTTACACATTGGGACTTCAATGATCACAAATGCAGGACTGGCAGTGGCAATATTGAGAACTACGGTGACGCAAATCAGGTAATAAACATCACTCAGAAATAATGATGAAACAGTTTATTTCATACCTTATTACCATATCTCATTTCAGAGTACTGTTGTTATTATTAATAAGGATCAATATGACAGGCTGTTTAGTCACAGGGATAATGAGAATGACATTTTAAAAAATTGTATGCTTATCTAAGTTATAATTTGTTTCTCCAGGTGCGTGACTGTCGTCTTGTGGGTCTGTTGGACCTCGCTATGGAGAAGGATTATGTCAGGGGCAAGGTGGCTGACTTCATGAACAAGCTGATTGACATGGGTGTGGCTGGATTCAGAGTGGATGCCTGCAAGCACATGTGGCCCGGGGACCTGTCCGCCGTTTACGGCCGTCTGCACAACCTCAACACCAAATGGTTCCCTGGTGGCTCCAGACCCTTCATATTCCAAGAGGTAGACCGATAGCAAAATATTAAGAAGACAACCAACCAGCAGATTGACCACTTTCATCACATTCAGTCACTATGCTCTTGCATTATCAACATGGTATACTGCTACAGTACTACAGTACATCATAATATTCAATGGATGCAGCTCACCTGTGTATCGAATTTATGTGTTTTACTGATAGATCAACATGCTAGAAGGCTGGATGAACTTATTTAACTTTTTTGTTTTCAGGAAAACATGCATTAATTAAAAAAGCTTTCCACTATCAGGAAGTTACTTTGCTTTTAGCATCTTGATCCAGAAACAATCCTGCAGACTGCAGACGATCAATATTTATGACTGATGATGCTAAAAAAATGTCAGAAAAAAAGAGAGCAAAGACATAAAAATGTAAACAACGGACATTACTGATATAAAAGAATGAATAGACAAACAAATCAACAATAATAGTTATAAGCTACAAACTGGTTCATTCAATCTAAACCACATTTATTTTAATTAGTATTGATGATGTGAAATTCTGCTTTTAGTATTCACTAATTCATTTATTTAGGTTATTGATCTGGGAGGCGAGCCCATCACTTCTAGAGAGTATTTCCATCTTGGTCGGGTGACTGAGTTCAAATATGGTGCCAGACTGGGGACTATCTTCAGAAAATGGAATGGGGAGAAACTGTCATACACCAAGTATGTTTATTTTTTAACTCTATTCTTTTAGGAATACTGTGTCACCTACATCATAAAATTGGATGTAATATTTTGTTCCAGTTTTGGTGACTTGAAAGCATATTCCTCATTTGTAAAATGGTATTGAATTGCAGGAACTGGGGAGAAGGATGGGGTATGATGCCCGATGGCAATGCTCTTGTCTTTGTTGACAACCATGACAACCAGAGAGGTCACGGTGCTGGTGGTGCCTCAATTGTTACCTTCTGGGACTCCAAACTGTATAAAATGGCTGTTGGCTACATGCTGGCTCACCCTTATGGAGTGACTAGGGTGATGTCAAGCTTCAGATGGAACAGAAACATTGTCAATGGAAAAGTAGGTTTTCTTCAAAGTAATTAAAGATTGATGTGCATTGGAGACATTTCTGTTGAGCTGAGTTATCCATCATGATTTCAAAGGATCAGAATGATTGGATGGGCCCTCCCAGCCATGGTGATGGATCCACCAAGCCTGTTCCCATTAACCCTGACCAAACTTGTGGAGATGGATGGGTCTGTGAGCACAGATGGCGTCAGATCAAGTGAGTCCTCAGAAAACAGAAAGGAAAAAGCTTATCTGAAACACAAATAAGCCGTTCATTCATTCATTCATTCATATGAATGAGAAAAAACACACATGATGATTTTATTTGGTCTCATCTGTCCTTCAGGAACATGGTCGTTTTCCGTAATGTGGTCAATGGCCAGCCTCATTCCAACTGGTGGGACAATCAGAGCAACCAGGTTGCTTTTGGACGTGGTAATCGAGGTTTCATTGTCTTCAACAATGATGACTGGTGAGATTTTCAAGTTCACTTCAACTGTCAAAACACAAATTTTTTAAATCATTATAATGCCAACACACACACACAAACACACACACACACACACACACACCCAGCCACACACACACACCCACACACACACGCGCACACTAAACTGAATATGCCACTGTGGTTAATTTTCTCAAGCTACCACTCACAACTAATTAATGAGTGACATTTTTGTACTTTGATTAAGTGCTTTTAATCCTTTTTAATATTCCTTCCATTATATACAGGCATATCTCTCGCTTCGTTTTGTAAAGGCCTATCTATATGTTGACAGCCCCATCATATTGGAACGTGTAAGACTGAATAAATAGAAGTGAGGAAGGTTGATGCAAGTTTACATATAAAAAATTAAATAAAGAATATGTTTCTCAAATTGATCTCAAATAATAGTCACAATTTTGTGATAAATTGTCTCTTTATCAGAGTTATGATTACTTTAACTGCTGCTAGACACAATAGACATATACAAATTAATATTAAATGTTGGCTGGGTTACTAACATGGTGAGAAACAAATCATTGGCATAAGGGACTTTAAAATCCACATTTGTACATATACACATGTACTTATTTGCATAACATAAAAAACTCTAAAGACCCATTGCCGTTTCCAGTACAGGGTATCATAAATTTACAGTCCATTTGCCAATGAGTTTTTTTACTTTTTGTACCATGTTTTAATGAACAGTGCAGTAAGTAAGTTTTAAAAAACAATACTCTGTTTTCTTCAGGAACCTGGATGTAACCCTTAATACTGGCATGCCTGGTGGAACCTACTGTGATGTCATTTCTGGGCAGAAGGAAGGAGGCAGGTGCACTGGGAAGCAGATCCATGTTGGTGGGGATGGCCGGGCGCATTTCAAGATTAGCAACAGAGATGAGGACCCCTTTGTTGCTATTCATGCTGATGCCAAGTTGTAAACAAACCCTGAATATTTTTAATAAATATTCAATTTACTCCAATGATGTATGTGATTTTCTTTTTCTTACTGATACAATGTGAATTACTCAGTAAGCCAAGTCCTCAAACATTCAGTGATTTCAAAGTCTCTCTGCCTACTGGCAGACAGCAAGATACATTATATTGCCCAAAGTACATGCTCAATTGCCTTCACATGAATATGAACTTCAGTTGCAACTCATTCCTAATAGAAAGAATTTAACATGATGTCGTTCAACCTTTTGAAGTTATAAGAACTTCAACTCTTTCAGGCAGGCTTTCCACAAGGTTTAACCCTTATCACACTATGATCGCGCCCCCGCGATCAGATCACGTGATGGTTTTAAACCAATCGTAATGAAGAAAGACTGTCATGTGGATTGCTGCCCACATCTTTACACAACAGTCTTTCTCTTCGTCTTTTGGCTTTTCCCTTCAGGGATTGCCACAGCGAATCAGTTGCCTCCATCTAACCATGTCTTCTGCATCCTCTTCTCCTACACCAACTACCTTCATGTATCCATAAACCTCCTCTTTGGTCTTCCTCTAAGCTTCCTGCTTGGCAGTTCAAAACTCAGCATCCTTCTACCAATATATTCAATATCTCTCCTCTGCACATGTCAAAACCATCTCAGTCTGGCCTCTTTGACTTTACCTCCAAAACCTCTAACATGTGCTGTCCCTCTGATGTTACTTATTCCTGATCCTATCCTTCCTGGTCACTCCCAGAGAGAACCTCAGCATCTTCATCTCTGCTACCTCCAGCTCTGTCTCTTATCTTTTCCTCAGTGACACTGTCTCTAGATCAGTGGTTCTTAACCTTTTTGGAGGTACCGAACCCTGCCGGTTTCATTTGCTCACTCACCGAACCCTTTAGTAAAAAAAAAAAAAAATTCACCTGTCACCAGGTGACACTAAACTGTGTCACCTGGTGAATGGGGTGCCAGTGCCTCCATCTAACCACGTCCCTGCTGAATGGGACATTTAGTGTTTCGTCGCAATGGTGTGCCAAACGTCATCAGTCGTGTGGTTTCTCAATTTTGAAGCAGGCTCCGGAGCAGTGCTTCACATGGGAACCGTGAAACTTGGCCGGAGTGTCTTTGAGGACATGATTAAATTGATGGCGAGCTAGGACCCTGACTTGGAGCTGAGAAACCCTTGTGAAAAGCCTCACCTGGTCTAGTAGGAGGCTCTAGCATCCTTGTCCCCCATCTCACCTTCTGTTATACCCACACACATACACGCACCTTACGGCTTCTAGCCATGGACAATTAACAGCTTGGACTTTACAACTGAGGTGCACATGTTTGACAGTTTCAGTGTGTTTTACTCCTATTAATTAAATATTTTGTGTGGTTTTGCCTGATTTTGAATGTTGTGATGCATCAGAAATCTTAAGTGCACTTTAGTAATTTAATTTATTCTGCAGACTGTAAATATTGGGTTTCACCGTATATACAGTATATTATCACAAGTTAATACATGGTACCAACTTCATCTGAAGTACTGTGTGTGTGTGTGTGTGTGTTCAACCATTACCTCTATGACAGTGGTTCTTAACCTGGGTTCGATTGAACCCTAGGGGTTCGGTGAGTCGGTCTCAGGGGTTCGGCATGGACGGGGGTCCAGACAAAACACCCGACACATCTGTACTGTATAACGGAACGTGATGGGAGTCAGCGTTCTGCATGATTTGCAATGTCAAGTTGAGCAACTCTAGTCTCACACTGGCAAAAATAAAGGAACACTTTCATGCATGCTGCGTGGAAAACAAAATTAATTTTCTCTATTGTTATTTTTAATTTTTTCATTTACACTGACCAAAATACACAACACTGTTGTTTTTGCTCCCATTTTTAGATCTGAAAGATATAAAGCATTTTCTACATACGCAAAATAGCCATTTCTCTCAAATATTGTTCACAAATCTGTCAAAAGCTGTGATGGTGAGTACTACTCCTTTGTCTAGATGATCTATCCCACCTCACAGGTGTGGTGTACTAAGATGCTGAACTGTCACCCTGGCTGAACATTACCTCCCATGTCTCCTGTACTGCATTCATGTTAAAGGCCGATGACACTGGACTGCCAGACTCGTAAGATGAGACAGCAAAGGTGATACCTGAAAGCACGTTCAACTCATCTCTGTTGTCATAGTAGTGTGACCTGCGAGTGGAGAAATACTGGGAAATTCTGTCATACCTCATAGAAAGAATGTTGGATGATGGTAAAGCGAGTCTTACTGACTTAGGCTGGCGTACCCTTCCAATGTCACGTGGTTTGTAATGTGTTTCTAATAAGCAGAAGTTGAACCACTTTAACTCTGGAGTATCAATGAGTCCCAAAGACTCTTGACTCATGAGTTCCTGCTTCCTCCCTCAAAAAACTGTAACTATAAATTTTATTATGCAAATTAGCCAATTATTTGTAAACCAGGTCAAGTGCAGTCAGACGCAATGGAGAGTGTTTTTGAATGGCAGTTTTGTGATCTTGCTACATATTTGCTATTGAATGTAGGTCTGGCCTTTAGCTGGGCCATTCTAATACAGGAATATGCTTTATTTTGAACCATTCCACTGTACTCCTGGCTTTACAGTATGTACCGGGTTGTTGTCCTGCTGGAATGTGAACCTCTGCCCCAATCTCAAGTCTTATGAATGCACAATCCAACAGGTGTTTTTCCAGAATTGCCCTGTATTTGTCAATATATCTCAAAAACTTTGTTTAATAAATATTACAGGAAAGTAGGCAAACAAACCAAACTGATAACCTTATCAAAATAGATCATCATTGAAAGCATTATATTATAAGACCTATTCCACCTGACACTTTGCAAAAGCAAGATTATGGTGGGGTACACCCTGGAAAAGGCACCAGTTTATCACAGGGTAAACGTATAAAACAGAAACAACTCCACCCACAGGCAATTCAAATTCACAATTTTTAGGACGGTGCGAGGAAGTGCAGGAAACCCACACAGAAAAAGAGAAAAATGCAAAAGCATGGCAGTTGCAGAAAATGGAAAAACTACAAACCCTTCAAAACTGCACTTACAAATGTAGAGTCATACAACAGCATGGATTTAAGTACACTATTCCACCACTGACAGTTAATAATGAGGACATATATGTATGTATGTATCTTTGTATACCAACATTCTCCTCACATCTGGAAGTACCTTAAGCATCGCAGTTTTCTAAAGCTCTGTGAACTTCTTTTAATTTAAAGTAATGTATGTGAAGAGTATTTGTTCACAAAATGCAAGTCTGAAAGTCAGAACGACAGAGTGCAGGAGAAGGATGGAAAATGGACCTTAACGTCTGACTAGCCTCAACATATTGCAACTGTTAAATTATTGACCCACTCGCCATCCTTTGGTCTGGCAGCTGTGAGGGCCTGTACCTTCCGATTAGCTGCATAGATGTCAGAGTTGCAGACTGGGGTCTGTGGTAATGTCATCCTCACTGATGCTTTCTGACATGAATGTCAATGTTGTCCCCATCCTGCTTCATATTTCATATGGTGCACCGACCTGCCTGTCACATCAGCCAAGGAGAAGGACAGTCATCAACTGAAGGAGGAAGCAGCTGACTTTTCGTCTCTGTACACAGCAGTCCCTCAGAAGCTCTGAGCAAGACTGGTTGATGTAAGGTTCATGCTGTGATCTGACTGTTTTTTAGTATTAATTTAAATATTGTAAATTACAGAATTACATTTTGAAGCCTAATTACTCTGTTGATTGAACAGTAAAGGAACAAAATTAGGCTTGAGATGAATTAGTACACTGTGATGATGATGGTTGTTTGTTTCTGATGGTTGCTGAAGCAAACATGGACAGTTTTCAGCAGCGTGTTACTGAGTAATGTTCAGTATGGTATCACATGGGGGCAGTATTGAAGCAAGAACTATGAGGCATCAGATTTTAAAAACAGGATTAAAAATGTCCTTCAGGAATTTTGCTCTCTGTGACATTTGTTTCATAACTGCTTGAAATTCAATGCAGAATTATTTATGGTGTGAAACACCTAATAATTGATGTTTACTTCTTTGAAACTAAGCGTAAATTCTATATATGTATTGTTTGAGAGGGCAATGATGTTTAACTGCATAGCTCATACAACTCTAATACAGTGAAAAACTTCATAACATTGCACTGTCAATGTACAGATCATTAAGAAAGGAAATTTAGCATCTATAAATAAGTCACTTCTTACATTCATAAAAAAGTGGCAGTTACAATTTCACTTATCTACTCTATTTAATGACTTACAGAAAAGGAACAAGAAGCTTGTTGCATGTAATAATTTTCTTGAAGCATGTTATTGTGAGTTCAAAATGATGGAGATAGTGTTCTACAATAGCTAATTTTAATTCCTTTTGCTACATTATTGGATTATTTGGTCTTAGAGTGGATGTATTTTACCATCTGATGTGCAGCACATCGTGGAATATTATTTTCTGTTTATTCTATGCAAAGATGAGAAACACTGAATGTTGCTATAATTTATCTATCCTGGCACTTAGAAAACACATATTAATTTTTGTCATACACATGTGAAAGTCATACTTGTGCATTTTATTTACTCATCTGAACCAACTCTTTATGTTTGTTTGCATTTAAGACAATGTTGTGACAAGGTTTCAAGGTCAACTTTGACCAGTTCTCTTTAAAAAAAACATCTGGATGACAATTTGTAAGTGAAAGGTGATGCAATCAAAGGTTTCAAAAATGAAAAAAGCATAATCCCAAAGAAGCTGCAGTGGAGTTTAGTCTCATTGGTTGTCTTACTACACATTCTCTGAAAATGGACGTGACAAGCCTTCATTGGAGAATATAATTTATCCAAATTAAAAGTAGTCAGAATAGAAAAATCTGCCCCAAAATGTACTTGCCAAATAAATGTTATCAGAGCACCAGAAAAAAGCACGACATGTTGTTGATACACTGGCTCACTGGTCTATGGCACTTACCCTTTTCCGCTGCTGTCCTTGTAGTAAGCTCACTCATACCCCCCACGAACAGATTATACAGCAGCACACAGTGCAATATGAAGGTTGGCCTTTAGTGTCCTCGTTCATTTTTCTGCCTTTGTTTTTAATGGCCAATACTTAGTCTGCTGTGTGTGTGTGTCCGTGTGTGTGTGCGGTTTCTACCCCAGGTGTCCTAAATGTAGAGTATGACAAGATCTACTTAGCCCAAATCTTCAGCCAAGACTCCAAGATGAGGCTAAAATACCACTACGTGAAACAGCACCCAGCATAACTTTGAAATAATTGAGACAAACTCATTCAGTCGGGGCTCATTTACTATAATGAGCAAAGTGAGCTGTTCAATTTGCATACTAATAAGATGCCTCCATCAGGAAATATGCCTTCCTCTGGTAGATATTCACTGTGGATATTACATTAAATCAGAGCATGCATTTTCTTTACAAAAACACTAAGAGAGGTGCAAAGCTAGACTTTCAATTAAGTCACTTGATGGTCTTAATCACCACAAATGGAAATGGGCATTAGGTCAACAGAGTTATGCTGCCACTGTTAGTTTCTTTGATAAAGGTCTATTCGCAGATTGAATAGACTGGACACAAAGAATGACTGGTCTTTACAAATTTTATTTTGGGACATAAATGCAATCTTATTCACCAGCATTCATTTTTCATGTGTTGGCTTTGCAATCCTACGTCAAGACTCCTGTCAGCTGTCACTCTTGTGCTTTCTTTACTGATCACTATTATTGCTGTGGATATTTTCTGATGCTTATATTTGCTCCCTCACATTCTCCCGTTAGTCCAGCAGCTTCCAATTGCACAGGTACCCTGACTGGTTGTTTGAACTGCCTACGGTTGTATAGTTGAGACCAAAACAGCGAGGGTTACAGCGCTGTCTGGTCTAAATTCTATCTTTGTTCAGTGACTCCAAACACTGCTGGAGGAATTAGACCAGTAACGAACCCCATGGCGTGGTTCCAGAGCCCAAAGGCCGATAGAGCAAGACTTTTTGAAAGGGAGCAGATGGTGACATGAATAGTGCAGCAGGTATCCCTCTCCCCTGCCCATTGCCTTGCATGCAAGCCATTACCTCAACAAATGCCTCTTCTAATTGATGTGGAATGGTTCCATCATCTCTAGAATTTGCAGAGTGGCAGAATCATGAAGTTCATTACTACCACTCTGACATACATACTGTAATGCAAGATCTGGGAATTCTGCAATATGAGGGTACTTCTTGAAACTTTCTCAAGCTAACTATATAATGAGTGAATCTGTTTATGTAGCTCTGGCGTGGAAGTTAGATGACATATATTACTTACCTGACAAATGTAGGTACAGCTCATATTTCATCTTAGCGATACATTTTTACATTTTAAGCCCATAATATTTTCTGTTTTAACTGTGTGATCAAGTCAAAAAATATTTTCACCTATTCAACCTTATCTATCTAGATCTGTCAATTTGAGGGGATGGGGTGTAATGAGGGAGGGAGTTCACAGAAGCACTTTAATTATATATGGCAGCCCTGGGCATCACACTGTGTTAAACTTGTATGGCTTGGTTTAAACATAGTACGTCAAGATCCGTTTGGTGTGTTAGTCAACCTAGTGCTCACAGTATTCACTGTCTAATTTGTCTGAAAATCTACATTTGTAATTCTCAGTTAAAGATATTTAGAAGAGAAGAAATCAATTTTTTGGATTTCTCTATCTATATAACAGGCAACGTGACAAGCAACTACTTCCGGAAAACAAAAATCTGCAGTCCATCCACATTGTGTACATGTATGCTAAAACAAAAACACAATGATTTGATTTGAAAAAAAAAAAAATCTCAAAATGATCTAACCATTTCTGTACTACATTCATACATCCACGTCATGTTGACTTTATTTTTAGTGCACCATCGGTCCGACCAACATCCTGTAACTGTACTTTTGAATATGTAAAGTTCAGCACATTATGTATACTTAATTGAATCAGTAAAATTCATTGCCAACATGTCAACCAAGCAGAGGCAGGCTTTTATCGCATACAAAAACTGACATGTCCAGGTTGTTGGGGAAGGGAGAAAAAGTTGGAGATCTGGTAACTTTGTGGTCACTCAGACCAGGCATGCGCTTGAACACACACGAGGGCTTCTCTGTTGCTGCATCAACACACATTTTCCCCCAACACTTCCTCGACCTTTAGAGCCAAAAATAAAGTTTGGGGGTGAGGATCAGCTGAGAGAGTTGACCTTTTCTTAAATTGACATGGGTAAAAGGTCATGTATAGTGATGTATATGTGTGTGTGTGTGTGTGTGTGTGTGTGTGTGTGTGTGTGTGTGTGTGTGTGTATGTATATACTTCTGACGAGGCATCAGCCCTACTCCCTTCCTTGTCGCTTGCACAGAAGAACCCGTGGCCACACCTTTTATAGACGTCACACCAGTACGTCACAGAACAAAACCAACTAAAATGACCATCATTTATGACCCATAGCTGGAGAAATGAAATACAGAAATACACTAATACACTACTAGATGTTGCATCACCTCTATCGTGCATAAAACAGGCTATTTTCCAGCAGGTATCATGAAACAAGTCTCTTTCAAATATGAAATATTAAATAAATAAAATTCTTTTACTCACTAAACCAACTGTTCAAACAGTTTATTTGAATACAAAATCCATCCACCTTTCTTTCCTCAAAACCTTTCAATGACTTGGTTGTACAGTGTATCTGTGCGTTTTAATTCCAGCAACAAATCCAGCAACAAATTAGCTAGTTCAGGTATCGGACGACCTCCTCTCGCAAGAGCTTCTCTTCAAATGTGCGTCTGCATAGCATCTGCATAGCACTGCCTTCTCAGAGTGAGTATCCAATCACAGGACACGTACATGTTACGACAACGTAAGGCCAGCTAGCAGGCCTTATACGGCCAACTCAGGATCTGATTGGGTATCGCATCTGTCTATTAACTAAATGTGCCCGGTATGTCACAGTGAAGGGATGCCTGCGTTCTAGATTTTGAAGGCCCTGGACACATTTTATTCAACCTGGCAGCACAAGCTAGCTGAATTCTGACTGGATAAAAACTCTCTAACCTAAAAATAGAACACAGACCCAGTGTTGTCCATGTTATATCCCAGTGTATATATATGTATGTACAGTGCGTCCTCATTACTCGCGTTTAATATGTTCCAGCGACCACATGCGAATAACAAATTCCGCGATATTGCGACAAATTATTTATTATTTACAGTAATTTAAACATTTATGAACCCTCCCCATACTGATATCAAATCACTTTCTATCTGTATTACCTTTTCACACACTCTTATCGACTGTTTAAAGCACTTTTGTGTCTCACAAAAGTCCAAGACTGACGGAACGAGCGCACTTCAGGATGCCGTCAGCCGATAGAATGCGCGTACAGTATCACATGACTGCCAAGAAAAAAATACGCGATGAGGTGGCGTTGCAATCGCGCGAGGGCGCACTGTGTAGATTATGTATAGAGATTATATGTAGAGATTAATCACATACTTGAATTCATATTCTTCTACTCTGTGATGCCAAAGTTAACTTAATACATTGTCATTTTTAAATTAGCATTATATGCATATGATGGGGCTTGTGGCAGGTCTACTCATCCCCTCTTTCTGAGACATGCTCCTCTTTCTGCCAAAGATTGATTGGCCCAGAGCAAGACTGACATGTCAACGACAGCTGCCCAGTAATATAGCCCTGTGAAGTCAATGCACCCTGACAGCTAGCTGACACCCCAATTTCCTGATGAGCTGCCTGCTGTGTGATGTCTTTTAAGAAAAGCTTAAGACATCTTCTCCAGCACCCTACTCCATCCCACTGCTTCATTTCTTTCCATCACCTGTCATCTGATTATGGCGTTGCTCGCTTTGTTGCGTCAGCAGATGGAGAGAGGGGTTAATAAATGGATGCTGAGTGTGCTTCAGTACACCTCCACCTCACAATACATATAATTTAAGAGGGATTGAATTAAGAGGAATCCTGGGACAGGTACATATATGAGCACATGTTCATTATAGGCCATATAAAGAAATCCTTCTTCCTGTTTACATGCATGCTTTCTTGTTCAGATTTTGAACAAGGAGGACAGATGGTTTGAGATGGGAGTGAAAGATGCCATCCATGTCAAAGTAGAGACACCATCTCTGAACAAGGGGTGGGGATGGGGGTGGGGGGGTGCGACATCATCTGTTGCTTGTTTACAATCAAGTCCTTTCAAAAACTCCCAAAATGAACTACTCAGCAGATTGACTCATGTGAAATGGCCCATGCTAATGACCACCATTCGCATACCAGGATTTAAATGATCTTTGAAATTCATAATCTGATGACCACCAATGACACTCACTGACACTCCTAACGATCATCGTTGAGGAGCCAGGCAGGAATTGACAACAGTTGTTGGAAGAAGCTGAGGTAACTATCAACCACCACCAGAACTGAAGAAGCCACTCCGGCTGATTTATTTAAACAACTTTGGATATTTATCAAATAATAAAAATGTAAAATAATGTGACTAGAATTATTCCCTTTTTTTTCTTTTTGGCAATTCATGTACATGAAGATGGATTCTTGAAACGTATAAGACAACATAGAACAGTATTGTCCAATGTTCACAATGAAACTGTGAACGTTGCACAATATATTTGAGGGCAGGAAATATGATCATGAAAAAAATGTGAAAATAATAAGTGTAGGATCAATATAATTACTCTATGACTAAATAAAGTCATTTAGAGACAGTTAAATTTCATAGCTGCATAAAACTTACACAAACATATATGCACACACCCAAAAGCACGATAGTCACACCATGATACATTACTGCGGTTACCAAATAAAGACATAAACACTGATGCATGAGAAGATGTTCTCCTCCTGTGAGGGTGGGAGAAAGTTTCTATGAAACAATAGCACTTTTTGGTTCTGGGTTCTTCACTGGGTTACGTTTATAGTCCCGTCAGAAGAGACCAGCGCTGAAATACATTGTGTGAATGTCACACTCATGCAATTAAAGGTTTTAAGAAAGATTTCACTGTGTGGTAATTCTTCATAACAGTCTCCAGCATAAAAGGTCTGGGAAATCAAGAATCACAACACAAGAAATCAAGATTATTCATTTAATTTCAGCATTTACGTCACAAAAAAAAAATTACTTGGATTCATTAATGGAATGTATTATTTCCATACAATATGTTGACCCCAAAAAGTAAGCGCTGGACCAAGTAGTTTAGAACTGCAATGAAAAAGAAAACCTCTGTAAAAAAGGCAGACACTTAAGCATGATGAATAGATAACCATTAGTGTAATTAGTTGGGTTGAGAGACAGAATTTGCATGGATGAGCCATCACAGCCATAGAATTGCTGTGATACAAAAACATTGTCATGGATCATGTTTCATTAGGTGCCTTTGCATAAAATGTAATTTTCTTCGAAAGATTCCACATGTTATACTGATCATATATAATGAACCAATTTCAACCAACTTTGGCTGAATAAAATGATTACATAGGTTAAACTTACTCATCAGTATTTAGTTCTAATTGCAGAATAATTTTAAATAAGAACGTTGTCAATTTTGACAAAGGATTGCAAGATTTTTCATCAAATATATCTAGCTTTTACAAACAAAATGTTCTCAACCTTTATAAAAATCCAAACTTGCAAAAAAAATTTTTCCTTCCTTGACAAAAGGAAACTGTCACACAAATATGTTGTAAAAAAAAGGGATGAGAAAATTTATTTGGCTGTAGTTACCATGACGGCACATATTATTTAATTTAATAAATAGAGTAAAATGCAATGAGATAGCACCTACTCAGCAATAATTTGTTTGGTTTATTCAGTTAGCTGTTTTTTTTTTCTTGTCTTAACTATAGAGACCATAGTTTACATGATAAAGTTTAAACTTGTTTTTATTTTTTTTCTATTCTTTCAATGGATAATATAGGGGCGGTAAACAAATGTACTCTGGAATCACATAGTTATAAAGGATGCAGATCCACTATTAGGTAGCATTCCTAAATCCCACTCCTGCAACAATCCGTATCATCCTCTTCTAAGTCATGAGTCAGCATTGCTGTCTTTTTACAGTCCTAGATCCAATTATTAACATATAGACTTAACACTAAGCTTTGGGTCTTCATTGTCTTCTCTCTGGAATGAATTCACTTCATTCATGCTGTATAATGAGAGTCAATATGGGGTCCATATGGTTACAGAAGTCTTCAATAAGATGACGGAGATGGGGAGGTGGAAGGGGCTAATCATGTTTTAATAATATGTGTCTCTGTGGTATGACTGCTCTCCAGCGATCTGTAAAGATGGCTCGCTAGAGCCTATAGAGGTATAAGAGCTGAACAAAATGCAATAGTGTAATATCCTAAGAGTGTCTGAAATCCAGCCCTGAATTCATTGACGGTCTCATCAAATGCATGAGCTTGGCTGATTTGGAAAAGCCTCCTGATTAACAGTTAAACTGGATATTCTGGTTTGACAGTGAACAACACATAAAAGGTAATAAGGTATTACTTTAAATCAAATTAAAAACGTATTTGCCAGTGAGTTGCTCTCTGTACATTGCTTTAGAGATTGAATAGGGCCCCAAATTGATATTTGATTTTCAGTGCATCTGACTCTTCCTGTGTTATTACTCCCTCACTGTGCAACTCATTTGGTCACATGGCTGACTGAGCAAATCATTTGTGCCATGTGTTCACAGTTTGGCATTGCTGCCTTTCTACTGTTTGTTCACATGACAACGATGTGATTATGAGGGTGACCCGGTGGTGATGTTGGCCAGATTTCAGGTGCTGCAGAGACCCTTAGTACACAACAGTCGAGATGGAATTGAATCTTTTGTGTAAATGTTATTGAAGTAGTTTTGGAAATAAGAATACACAAAGGCCATGGTTGTATCTTGAATTGCTTTGACCTTAACATCTTAAAGGAAACAATTAAACTTCCTCTGAGGCATAGCTAACAGTGTTCCATGTGGTAGCTGTTTGAACATTTATTGCCATTTCGTTTACCCATTTGATTTTAAATTGTAACTTGACTTACTGGTTTGACTGGAAAATAGCTGCTCAAGGTCAAACAAAGACAAGTAGCCTATTATCCAAAGCTAGAGAATGACCGATTTGACTGATCTTGCAAAGGCAGCCCACAACAAGACCACCAGGGGCCTATTAGGGGCTCCAGAATGTAGAGCCTTGTCATGCATTTACTCAATTTATGCCTCTCAGTTGTCCTTTAAATAATGCATTTCTATTTAAACTGGATCCTCTTGTTTAAATATTATGCCTCCAATGCCTTGGTATTCTGCAGCTCGCTCTCTTCAAGAGCAAAGATTTTTATAAGACTTTGTGAGGGGGCTTTGGTTTGGAGATGTGAAGGGAGGATATGGCTGAGTTGAGAACTGCTGCATTACAATGATGATATTTAGAAGAATGGCTAGTATAGCATTGTGTAGTAGCAGGAATGTGCAATGCATAATGAGAGGAGAGGGTTGGGAAATAGCACATCCATGTAGCACATCCATCCAGAAATAATGCTTCAGTTGTGTTTTCTATCATTGTAAATACACCAAATCAAGCTTCCTTTCGGCTTGTCCCATTTGGGGTTGCCACAGCGTGTCATCCTTTTTCCACTCTCGATGGACGCTCATATTTGTTTGGCAAAGTTTTTTACACCGGAAGCCTTTCCTGCCGCAACCCTCTGCATTCATCCAGGCTTCGAACAGGCCTACAATTGACACTGGCTTGTAACCCCGTACGGCTACAGATTCCGGGGATTGAACCTGTGGCAGCATACGTGTGAAGTATGCACTCTCCTGCCGCATCCTCGGCTATAAATACACCAAATCAATTTATGTTAACAACTGTCACTCTTTATATGAAAACTAAAGAAGTGCATTTCAAGATCAGCATTGATATCTCATTATTTTGACCAGGAGGTCAAGTACATATGAGTGCATATGCATGACTGCAATTCAGTGTACTTTCATCTCCATTTTCCTCAGCATTATCATTATATGTGCATATCTAGTTGGGTGTCTTTAAATTTTAAAGTTAGCAAACAGTAGAAGATCTGAGTTTGAATTTATGTGGCTAATGAGGCCCGTATTAGAGGGCCTATTAAGGAAGGTGCTTTGGACACTGATCTTAATGGTTAGTGCTCTCGCCCTCTTTGGACCTTTGATTCTCACCCAATTTGTAAGAAAAACACAATGAGCTAAAACCCAGGTTTATTTGCTCATTACCTCTGACCCGTGCTCAACCATATTCTGTGGCTAATTTACACTCTGGTTACCGCTGCAAACTCCAAAACAATAAGGATAAAGAGTTGAATGTTCCTCTGTATTTTTTTTAATTCACATATCGTGAACATCAGTCCTGTCTATATTCAGGTTAAATTGGCAGACGTCTGTGTATAGGTTGTCAGTTATCCAAGTCATGGTTATCCAATGGTGTTTTAGATCAATCCAAGAAACTTTATTAAAGTCCAGTGGATTGATTCAAACAGCTTTGGTTAAATTAGCTGTATTTCTCATATGCAGTTGAGAGCAATCATCTGAAGTGTCAGGAAAAAAATGTGCAAAAATAACTGATCAGGTTTCTGTCAGGTAGTTTGGACAAAATATACATTCATTCATTCATTCATTCATTCATCCATCTTCTACCGCTTCATCAGTTGTCACGGGGAGCTGGAGCCTATCCCAGCTGGCTTAGGGCACGAGGTGTGTGAAACTCCAGGCACAACACCAGTGCACACTGGAGCCACACAGACACAGGCAAACACGCAGGTACATACTCACACCTACGGACACTTTGAAGACAATTAACCTGACGCGCATGTTTTCGGAGGTGGGAGGAAGCCAGAGAGCCCAGAGAGAACCCACGCAAACACAGGGAGAACATGCAAACTCCGCACAGAGTGGGACGCGAACCCAATATGGCCTTGCTGTGTGGCGACAGCGCTACCCACTGCACCACCATGCCGCCACAAAATATAGAAGGTCAGTCAGTCAGTCATTTTCTTAACCCGCTTAATCCGCTTACGCAGGTCGCGGGGGAGCCAGTAAATAAATAAATTCCAGCATGTTTTTTAATTCCTAAATCTTTATTGTGGATATCTCCAGTCCAGAGGGTTTCTTTCTCCAAGACTCTCCAAGAGGGAATATGGGTAACTAAGTGCCATTTTGCAACTACATTTGAGGGGAGAGGAGAAAAATGAGATCCATATCCAAAGCCTCCATTGAAAGCTTAATTACTTTTCTGTCACTGCAACTCCATTTTGATATCTGCTAGGATATTCTCATACTATAACTCTCATACCAGAAGTGATCTCTTTTATTATTAACGCAAGTTATTCATAGAGTTTTACAATCAGAATATTTTTTTTTTTTGATTTGGCATCAATAATTGAATATAATTTGGTCAGTACACTTGATGAAATTAATTTATGAAAAGCCTCAAGCCAGGATTATCACAAATGGACAAATGTCCGCTGTCTTCTCCTACTAGTAGATCTAGTAGACAGGGTTGCCCCTTGTTGCCATCCCTTTGTCCTTGTTTATTGAGCCTCTTGCTGAAACAATCAAATAAGACACTAACATAAAGGGATTTAAGGTGGGTCCCATAACCCAAAAAAAATAATTTTCTGGCAGATGATATGATACTATATCTGACAAATCCACTTGATTCTCTCGATAAATTACAAGCCCTTTACGATACTTTGGGGACCATTTTGGGATCCAAAGTGAATTGTGAAAAAGTACAAATTATGCCGCTCTCAAATTTCAGCCATACTGATTATCGAAATGGAGCCCATTTAAATACCTTGAAATTATGGTGGATAACAATCTAAAAAATCTATATAAGCTCATTTACTTATAGTGGAATAATATTGTATTTAAAAAATAGATGAATGAGTTGGTCAAATAAATTGTTTTAAGATTAATTACCCAAACTGCAGTACCTTTTATAGCCTTTATCTATTCCAATACCAGAATTTCATTAAAACACCCAATCAGCATTGTTCAGTGGCGGGCCGTGCATTTTACACCTAGGCCTTCAGTGATGCCCTACTTCAAACCTGCATAAATACAGCTAATAATATTGAAGGGGAGTCTTAGAACTAGGAGCAATGAAGCAGGCTTTTACAGTCATTTCATTTCACGCTGTTGGAGTCTAAGGAACTGCTCTACTCAGACTTCAGATTAATGACAGACTGCATAATCACAAGCACTCAGGTCAACAGGGTAAAGTTCAGCATCAAATATGGATGGTATCGTGCAGGGTTTGTAGGGAAAATATGGATTTGTTGAAATGCAAGGCTAAAAACTCAAATAATCATGGACAAGACATACTGTATTTGCCCGAAAAACCTTTACTTGAAAGATCAAATTCAGCAGATGACACAAGTTAATGTTGAGTCAGCAGGAGTGTAACAGACACGGGGTATGTCAGCGAGAAGTCCCACACACTTCCTGTACCTCTGCCGGGTGTCCCCTGAAATTTTTAAATTTGACATTTATTTATGACAGGTTTAACCTGCATCCTTTGGCATGTACACTCAAGGGTTAACTCTAGTCCTGACAGGGTATTGATCATCAGCGCACTTCAGCTATTCAGACACACATACACAAAAGCCTGCAGAAGCTGGAGAATGTGTGCACACCTTAATCATAAAGATTACATGATTTTAAGCCTGCTCAGTTTGAATTCAAATGCCAATAATGAAGGTATTGAGAATTTTAATGAAGAACTCATTTCACATGGTAATTGACTGAAAAGCAAACATCTAGAAGATTCAGTACATAGTGATGTCAGTGGTGTATTATATATTGTAAATTTTATTGTAGCATTGGTTATTTTCTATCAGACAAATGTTTAGTATATGCAATATTCCCTGATCATTGATGTCCTGGAAAAGCATCGTAAACATTCTTTTCTTTTAATTATTATTATTTAGAAAGAGCACATTCAAATGACAATGTCAGATTCTGTTACATTCAGCCTCAAGCTGAATGTAACAGAATACATATATATATATATATATATACAAAGACTCTATCATGTAGTCACAGATCTAAGTAAGTTTTTATGTTGCTCTTTCAAGTGTTTTCTTTTACGCCTTATGTGAACATTATTGTGAATTATTTACAAAAAGAACATGGGAAGCTCACACATTCTACCATTAATTTACTGAGGTTGACATCTGACTGCTTTCTAGTGATGCTAACATCAGCCGATAATTGATGGAGCAGAGAAGGACCTAAAGCAAATGACCTGCTTAGAACTAGTCGTGAAAGCCAGCAGTAGAATAAATGGCATAGGACCAACCGGAATCCCTTAGAAAAGCCTTAAAGTTGGGTGCTGAGCATTGTTAAAGTTGTGACAAAGGTCAGTCTGCTATTGCGTTTTCCATGGCAAATCTTAATAGGTGTCTTGAAGATTTTTATAGCACACTGCGCTATAGCAATGATATATTCATGCCATCTGTCAAGGAAGCCCTGTGTGTAAAAACATATGGAGTGTGACACAGAATGGCCCTCTGAAAGTGCAGTGTAGTATAACTATAAAATCTTTCTGCAAGGTTCACCAGTTACAATGCTGTAGACATCTCAATTAAGTCTACAAAATATAAATTTCGTGTGTGGTGTTAGATCAGTAGAGAAATTATAACAAAAATGAATCAATGACTTTAGAGTACAAATAAAAATCAAATCGCATACATTCTTATTAGTTTTATTGTATTTGCTCTTATTAACATGTAATCAATGCGGCTGGGTATTCACATCAAGGTAGTAGTGCAGACAACAAAGCTGTTAGTGTAACTGTAATTTATGTCACAGTCTTGTCCAAAAAATTTCTATCCACCATACCCTATACAGTACATCAGTATTTTTTATAAATGACACATTATAAAATAAATTGTTAATATTTATGCAACATCTTTGCCCATCTATGAATTATACATCTAAATATCAAAATGAATAGTCAAGAACTCCCGACTATTTAATACCACTCTAAAAGCATTTTCCAATCATCCTCACTAAATTGTTTTTGCTTGCTTTGTAATTACAATATTTACGTGCCTCTTGGAACCACAACAGCTGAATGCTGACATATTTGTACTGCCTGTTGTACTGCCGCAGTTGTACTACCTGTTGACGTTGGGTCTGAGAGGACTGCAACTTCAATTTCATCTGTGCTGTATATCGTGCATATACAGTATGTTACATTTGACATTAAAAGGTGACTTTGACTTTGATTTATACATGTGTCGAATTAAATTTTGTAACCCTTGTCTTTTTGTCTGACATTAAAGTGCTTCTCAATTATTTACTGTTGCGAGAGGAAAACAATTTGGGCCCCCCCACTCTTCGCCGTGACTATAAGTAATATCATTGTCTATAAAATTGTTAAGTACACCTCTGCATAACATTGTATCCTTGTTAACATTAAAGAAATCAAAAAAAGAAAAAGACATATAGTTCAACTTATACCAAAGACTAGTTTTATTAACACAATTTTTTAGTCTATAACAGAAAAGTTTTAAGTGCATCAATTTGCCTGAAATTAAAAAAAAAAAAACTTGTTTAAACTGTAAATACCTTTGACCAACTTATTGCACCATTTGATACTGAAAATAAAATAAAATAAAATAAATAAATAAAAAATTCAAATTCAGGAGCACAATACAGTATATAAAGCACCTTAGCCTAGAAGACAAAATGAGTAAAACAATTTGTGATGATTTTTTTTTAATCAAAATGAAGTCAGGATTAATGGCTACAATAAGTTCGTTTAGGCAGTCCACAGCTTTTCGGGTTTGAAGCATAATACTGTACTGAACTATCAGCTCCTGCTCAATGTTTCAGCTCCTCTGCTATGGTGGGGTTTGTTGCACTGAGCAGTTTGGTACTCCACCTTAAAAGACACTAACAGAGCTCGCTGGTTTACTGAAATAGCATTTACAAAGCAGGATGATTGTTGGAAATATTCGGAACGTGTTCGCTGAAAAAACTTCAGTGAACACTTTATTTTAGTACAGCAAAAAAAGTATCTTCCCCAGGGTCACACACACACCTCCTGGCATCGCACCCACGGCCCCCTTGCAGGCCCTTCTCCCTTTATTTGAGGAACGCTGCATTAAATTGATGATTCATGCAGTGACATTTTGTCAGCTCTGCCTGATGAGTCAGTGTTTGTCATTAGCCCTGCCTTTTGGTTTACAGTGTCAAATTAATTTATTTGCCTCAAAGTGCAGGGGCACTTAATCTCTTAAGACGTCTTTCTTTTTTTAGAGCTAGGCCTTTCTAAAAAAAAACAGCCAACAACTTTAAGGCAACCTTTGTGAAATTTCCCTATAGGTCTTCCTCCAGTTTGCCCAAACAAGGTAAGAAGAAGTACACTTTAATGATCCCCGTAGGGAAATTATTATTATTGTTTTCACTTGTGGTTAATCTGTTAGTAATCATGCATGCATGTTTTTTGTACAGGCCCCTAAAACAACCAAGCACACACACAAGGGGCCTGTAGGCATGCAGTAAATACAGGGAGGCTGAGTGACAGGCAGCCCCATCTTTGGAGCGCCCCGAATGAGCCGCTTGTGGAAAGTGACCTCTCTCCTTCCTGCGCTCACAAAGACAACCATCAATACAAATTGTTAGAGCCACAACGGAATCGAGATCCACGGGAGGATCTCGCATCGCCAGCTCATCCTTAATACAGTCAGAATGCGTTGAAATGGGAGGCGGGGTTCCAGTCACTCCCTGCCGTGGTGGTGCGAAAGTCAATGGAATATTCAGCCACCAATTTTTCCCCATGAGCAAAGTTCAACAGTCCCCTTGCTGCCTCTCTTCCATGAGTCACATGATCATCAACCTTCCGTAGCTCAACAGAGAAGGACTGTACGGGAACACAGATAGGGGACTGTTGCTCCAACTGGGCAGTTCCCTAGTCTTGGGCTCTCCCCATGAGGAGGAAGACGATGTATGCCACGTGGGACCGCTCAGTGGGAAAAGCTGAGGGTTGCTGCTTGAAAATGAGAGAGCACTGTACTAGGAAAGGATGACAGGTGTCTGGGGCCACGTTCCGGAGGCCAAATCTGCGCTTCGGAAAATATTGTTGGTCGCATAGGCAAATCAGGATCAGCAGTAGAACCCCAATGGTCTTGAAGCGCTTCAGAAAGTGTAGCTATATGTTCGCGGAGGACCTCCATGCTGCGCTCCTGGTGGGTGACTGTAGAACTCATAGCCTCAAACAACCAGGTATGCTGGTCAAGCCAGATCAGGCTGGCTTTTGTTGGTGGATCTGACTGAGCCAGGTTGCTGTCAGCTGGTTTTATCATGGCCAGATTGTTCTGTCAGGACTAGAACAAGACTAGTGGAAAACCCCAAAACAGACCAGCAGGCGGATCAAGTCTCAAAAGGTTTAATCGGGCAGGCAGGTTTCAGGTATCGGTAATCAGTCCAAGAGACAGATGACTCACACAATCAACAGGCAAACAGGTAGAATTCAGAAACCAGGCAGGGTCAGGCATGAGGGGTAGGCAACAGGCTGGGTCTGGAAGACTGACAGAATCGAAACCAGGTCAAAAAGCAGACAAGATTAACAGGCTGGAGAATCAGGGCGAACACTTAACAATCTCACGGAGGACAAATGACTGAGCAGGCTATATGAAGATTAGTGGCTGATAGGGGAGTGGCTGCAGGTGGGTGAACGACGAGACAGGGTCTGGAATGACATGATATATTAGCAATAAGAAAAACAAACAGGAACTAGGAGACAAAAGGTGTGACGAAGCCCATTCCAAGCCACCATTCCAGATTGACAGCCCTGTGTTTAGCCTATCCATCCATACATCCACCCTATGACACCATATTAGATTTATAAGTGTTTAAAAGTGTTCACAAATTATTTTTAAATCTTATATCAATCATAACAATATCAAATGAAAATAATTAGAAACAGAAGGGTTCTCTTAAAAAAAAAGTATTTGGCTCTCCAGTAAGAAATCTACATTTCTGACCAGTCATCAATGATCCAGGGATAAGCCTCTGCTGGTTATCTGAAGCCACAGATGACAAAGATAGAGAATAACTAGGTAGACTAGATGAGATGGGAATATTTTTTTTGCTCTCTGATCATTTGGAGGAAATGATGGATGGACTAATACCTGCCTGAGTCTTCCTCCACTCCTGGCTTTGGCTATATTGAGGTCTTTAGATTCACTTATCTGCAGGGCCTCAGGTTATCTCTCTCTACCCCTTCAATGACAAGTGCCACCTCAGAGAAACCCTACAGACAATCTTTTCCCTAAAGTAAGGAACTATTCACATCAAGCATTGTATTTCACAAACCATGCTCATCATCTCATGTTAAACACAGGAATAATGAAACCCACATTTTAAACTGGTTATTGATTAAAACGCTCTACTAGGAATGAAACATGCTGCATTCATTTAGAGCCTGATGGAAATTCCCTCAATTCCTCTAGCCATGCTACACGTAATGTCTTTTTTTAACATTTATTTTTCTTTTCTAATTCTGCAGGTTGGACCATGACCAAATAAGCAGCAATACCTTTGCATTGGTTTGAACATCTGTGTTTGATGATTATCATGTCAGTTATTGTGCCAGTTGTCCTTGTTTTCTGCTGTCAGTGCAAACATCCAGAGGGTATAAATGAAGGTGGCAAAATACAGTTTCATTTGAGTTGAGTTTATCCTTTTGACCAGGCTGTATTTAAACAAATGGTGTAATCTCAATAACTGGCATCTGTAAGAGGGACCCAACATTATTTCTGGTGCTTATATTCAGGCAATACTTCTGTGGATTTGGTCATTTTTTTTGGAGGAAACTTTGTTTTCCATATTTTGTTTTATTTTAATTGGAAGACACACTTTTTTTCAAGCAGATTTGTTAACGTATGAGAGGTTTGACAGGAATATACATGCACAATTTGCACATCTGTCTTTGGATAAGCTATATTCAAAAAGATTTAGCGTTGCATTGTCTCTATTTGTATCTTAAATCAACCAACACCAGCCACAAGGTCTCTGCATCCTGTTCAATCACATGGGAGTTATACAGAGAATGCTTATCTACCTTTTCTCCCTCTGCCCTAAGGAAAAGTAGCTCCACTCTCCTCATATGAGTTGAGACGGTGTCATTATCCAGGGTCAAGTCCCAAGTCTCTGCAATCATCACCATCAGGCATGACTTGATTATGTATTGACAACATGGACTGCTGTAGGTGACCTGGTGGATCCATTAGTTAACTATACATTTTGCAATAAGATACACACAGCAAACCATAATTGAACATATCCACCTTATCATCTCTCTGTACAGTAAAAAAGCTATTTTGAAGAAGTTAGTGCTAACTTTACATACTGTGAAAGAATGACTGTTGTGTGTAGAATATTTCCACTTAAAAACCATACACAAACATTTAATCCTAGAGGCATTATAACCAACTCTTCTCCCTGGTACACTTTTTTGTGGTAACATTTATATAAGGATTCCTAAAAGTTGCTGGAAAGTTTACCAAAGATTTGACACAAATGTGTAACTTTGCAAAGAGACAGGAAGACCATAATGTCACCTGGCTTGCATAATTAAAAATTCCACCTTCTCTTCCTAAGGCAAATTGTTTGTAGGAGCATCCTGTGGCTCTGGCTTAAATGCCGGAGCCACATGGTGCTCTGGTCAACAGGCAAACAAAGTGGCTTTTTCACTAAAATGCATTTGACAATGTACAATAAGCTGACTGTTCAGCATATATACAAAGTTTTTTCTTTTAAAATTTCGTTGGTGCGGTTCACTCACACACACGCACAGCACCTGCAGAAAATAAATAATATGGAGGGGAAACAGAAAACAAGCATGAAACAAAACAGGATCCCAACAGTACCCCCCCCCCCCTCAAAACCCTAACCCTAACCCTACCCCCCTCCCCCACAAAGGGACACCACCCGGTGTGGGTGCTGGACATAAAATACTAATTAAATCTGGGTCCAAAATAAGGGAAGATACAAGATCGTTCCTCAGGCCCATAACCCTCCCAGTGCCCCAAGCGCTGATACCCCCTACCCATATGTCCAACAATCGACGGATGATGAAAGCAGATTGTCGAGAAGTCAGGGGAGTAGTGGGGGTTTGGTCAGAGGGCTCAGAGGAGAGGAGGACACTGGCTTTAATAAGGAGACATGGAAAGACAGATGAATGTTCAGGAACAGAGGCAACTTGAGTCGGGACACAGAGAGGTTAATCACCTGATCAACCTCAAAAGGGCCAGTGTACCTGGGACTAATCTTGCAAGAGTCCACTTGCAGTGGAATATCTTTAGAGGACAGCCAGACCGTCTGGCAGGGATGGTAAATAGGGGTCAGAGTATGGTCCTGATTCATCAGACATTGGTTGCGGCCCCCAGTGCAAATGAGGGCTGCCCAGGTTTTGGCCAGATACTGCCGGCTCTCTGGAGGTGGTCCTGAACCGACGGCACTGTGGCAAAAGCGTCCTCAGTGTCAGAGAGTACAACACATGACAACTACAGAGGCAACAACTCCGGACTGTTCGGACTGACGCCTTGTTGGCAGAGGAGCTTAACAATTACTTTGTCGGCTTTGAGGGTGGATGGACCATAAGAGTCCCACCACTTCCAACAAACCCCCGCAGCAGCGGAACATTAACACTTCAGGAGCATGAAGTCTGTCCTAAATGAATCTATGGTAGATATGAGCATGTCCAAAAAGACGCAGAAGCTCCGGAGGCTGCTTCAAACATGGAAAAACCATGTGACTGATGACGTTTGGCACACCAAGCGCGCCGAAACATTGAGCGTCCCATTCACCAAGTGACACAATGGCACTCCATTCACCAGGTGAAACAGTTCAGTGGTCTGGATCAATGGGTGATCCGAAACACCGGTCCCAGATGTGTTAAAATGGATGTAACAGCGCGGTGTGCTGCTTATCATGTCAATATCCCTTGGATTGATCACATTAGCATCTCGATGGCTGACAGTTTGTGTCGTAATTACTTTACAATTGATCCAACCAGAAAGGGATCCCAAGTCTGGGAACATTTTGAACTGGTGCCGCCAAACAAAGAAGATTTTGATTTCTAAGAAACTTATTTTCAGGCTCTGTTGCTCACACAGTAGAAAATAATAAACCACACACGTCATTTTTAATTTGCAGATGTAATGTTTGCCTTGTTCCCAGCACCTGATTCACAGTAACAACATGTCATTAATGATGACACGTTACCGATCCAGATATGAGAATGAAGCTGGTGGTGCTGCTATGATCACGTCTTGGAATCCCGACTTTTATCTCACAACATAGACCTTGTTTTTTTCAGGGACACTAATCATCCTATATAACTCCCGAACATGAACACATATGTATATATTTATATTATATATACATGCATGAACATATAATCTATATCTCTTATTGCTTTATTGAACCCTGCAAGGACCAATTATCATCAAACAATTTCCTATAATATATGGCTACAATATAGCAAGCAAGGATTAACACATTGAATTAGATTATATTCGGTTTTATTCAGAAAATATATGCCATACAGGAAACGTCAAAGCGCTGTTTTCTGGGCTCATCAACCGTTGTGTGGTGGCAGTACAGACACCCTGCCAAAGAGGATGTCCACATTCTTAATGAATGGAGCGCCGAGTAATGAAACAGTTTTCGGCACAATTTTCGCAAACGGTTTGAAGCCCCATGGGGCACCATTCAGACATCTCTTGGAATGACCAGACTTTTATGCAGGATTCGATTAGATAAAGCAGGTGTGTCTTATCAACTGTCTGTCTGAGATGCGCCACGCCTCCTTGTCACTCACACACACAACAGTTGCAGAAAAAAAAGTGGAGGGGAAACAGAAACAAGCACGAAACAAAACAGGATCCTTGCTGACAGAAACAATTGGATTAAGGTCTGAGGCGATCATTTACTCCTTTGGAGTGGATGTAAATCTTTCAAAGGAATATGCTTTTGACCAAGCAAAAAATTCTTAAAGCTGATGACTGTTGTGCCACTCCTTTAAACAATTGTTATTCAGAATTTCTCAGTCTGTAAATTTCAACCTTGTCCTTAAAGAGTTGAAGGACAATGGCAGATGAAACATTGTCCATCTGTTCTGTGTTCACTTGCATATCTCTCTCTTTACAACTCCCCTTTCCCTCCTTGTGAGGCTGGGGTAACCTGTACATTACAAGCAGAAGGCTGATGATTGCATTGTTGGACTGAGAGCAATGCTCACGGTGCTGTAATCCCAGCAGTAATCAATATCTCTGGCCGCCTCCCCATCCCATCCCTTCCACTGCATGTAAAATATCCCCAAGCAACACTTAGCACACACTTTAATTATTCTCTCAAAGTCACCAGCGGCTGGAACCAGCACTGGTTTTGAGCATACTACAAATGGATCTTTTTGTTCCAGGTCAGTTTATAGTACAACACTAAAACCTGTGAGGAAACATTAAAATTACTGCTGTTTTGTTTCTGTTTGGAAGGATTTCACAAAAATAAAAGCTTTTTGCGGAAGGACAGAAAATAATTTTAAAGATGCCTCAATTATAATAAATACAATGCAAAAATCAAAATGAAATAAGAAGAATTATTGAAACACAGACACACAACACAAAGAGATACACAAAAATGGAAATATTGATTGTTCCTTTCTATGTCCAGATGGGCAGAACCTCTTTAAAAAATAATAGAATTTTCAACTATTTTCATTAATCATCTTTATTGCTGGACAGTAACTATCAGCCAAGCAGTATCCTGACGTGCAACACAAGCCATAGATACTGAACACAAGTACACCTCAGCTTTTAATGCATGCACAGACATGTACCATGGTATGATAACATATATGTTTAATGTGATAACAGATATGTTTAATGTGATAACATTAAACATATCTGGAAATTTGATTTTTTCATGAGTCAGATGAGATTATGCCACAATAACTTCCAATAACTTGGTATTTAATCTTAGTTAACATTAAGAATGGAAGCACACAACAGCTTTCTATAGCAAGGCCACTAACATGGTTGTCACCATGTGCTGTAAGGTCAAAAACAGTCTTTTATAAGTCAGTACATTTTTCATATTGTAGACGAAATCATGTTAAAACAAAGCACAGGAGATGGTAATGAGTCTGTGAAACCCTTAAAACATAACCTTAGGTGATGATGGAGGAGCTGCAGGATAAAATTAGACCTCTGCCTACTACATATTTTATTTTAGCTCATCACAAAGAGGTGAGCAAGAGAGAGGTCAGCAGTCCAGTACTGAAACAAATCGTCTATTACCTCCATGTATCACAGTCATCTCTACAACCTAGTTCCTGTTTAAATCCCTCCTGTTCACTTTGCACCTTGATGCCTATACTGAAACTGACTGGTTTGTGGAGCTTGTCAATGGTGAACCTCTCATGAAGTATCAGCATTGACTTTTCAATGTAATTTCATGTTGACAAATTCAACACACACAAGACAGCAATTATAATGTTTATCTGATATTCCCATTACCTGTCTTTTGTTTTCAACATTTTTACCTTGTTGACATGTTTTCTCTGCTTGCATTGTGGAAAAAATAACAGAATGTGATCTTAAATTAATCGCTACAAACAGGTAAAAGCTATTATTTAGGCTTTTGGCCTCAGTGCTCTAACTAAAAAAAATGTCTCCTCCTTCAGCATTTATTTGAAGCTATTGATCACACTCATGAGGAAATTATGTCTCAAGGCTTCAATGTTATTCAGTGGGTGAGGACTTTAATCAGAAAATCAATTGTGCTGTTGATTGGCTTGGCTGTGTTTAGAAAGGAATTTCAATCTGAAGCTTCAATGAATTGGAGTGAGAGATCACTTATTCTGCAATTGCACAGCAATATGATAATTTGCAAGACATCTGAAGTGTTAACAGTGAAATGTCATACTTAGCTGGCCAAACTATTAGAGAGCAAGTTCCACAATAAGATATTGAATCATAGGTGTCTAATTAATTCATCCTGCACACATAATAGGAAACCCTGGATTTTTTCTCAAATCCACTAATTTGAGAAACTTCTCAAATTCCCGTTGGGAGAAACAACCACAATACAAAAAGTCTCATTTAACTTTAAGTCTGACTTAAAAAGAGATCTGTAGATGATCTTGAAGTGAAATTTTACCCTACCTCATTCCAAAGACCTTTTTTTTTTTCACCTAATATTAAGTTTGCACTTAGAGTTTGGTTATCTTGCTCCTGGTTCATGTTTACAACCTGATTGGATACCTTTGATAATGATTATTAACAGAACAAATGGGCTAAATGTTCCTGCTTGACACGTGTGTGAGTATACGCGTGCGTGTGTGTGTGTGTGTGTGTGTGTGTGTGTGATGGCATTTTAATGACTTAGAAATCACTAAGTGATAAACAGCTCCATTATGAATCTGCTGTACAAACAATCAAAGGTAATTTCCAAGAATTTGGTGGTTCACATCTTGTATTGGCTTTTGTCTATCAGTATTAAAATTCAAACGTCATTCAGTGGTGCCAGCAACAAATGTTGACCCTGAAGGAGATTTATATGGCAATAAAGATTTCCACTACTATCCCTTGTCACTCTGCTTTGAGGGCCAAGTCAAAAAGTAAGGGACACTCAGAAAGAGGGTGAGAATTAAAAAGAAGAATTGTGATTGGGCCGTAGTGACCTTTGGAGCCACTGCAAGTTATCAAGTGGGGTCCATAATGGTCATTTGGGCAAAAGGGGAATAGTGTCTCACTAGAAAGTGAAATGCAGCAGTATCAGGGAAGATGGCTTACTTGAAACATAAGAAACGTAAAAAAATAAAAAAAAAAAAAAAATAATTATAAATCATTGTGCTGTGTTTTGGGTGTGTTGTTAGATTGACTGACAATATGCAAATTAAAAGTAATGCCGACCTTATTACAGACTTTGCCTCAATATCTTATTTTTTCATGCAAGGGCTGCCAGCTGTCACTGGAATATGTAAATTAGGTGTCATCATGGAATGAACTTTTCTTTGTCTTTAGTGCATAATAGAAGCATATATAGTATATTTAGATTGTCATGGCAACATAATGTCACAATTTAATAATAATACAATGGCAGCATACAGTTGTGTTACTATATTGTTTTTCAGTTATTTGTTTCCCAATGAGATCCAGTGTTATTCCCATGCCCCCACATCTTTGAATTGAGATGTAAGGTGCACTACAGTTCAGTCATTAACACCACACCTCATCAACATAGAGAGCACATTTGCCATTGCTCAGTAGACACACACACACACACACACACACACACACACACACACACACACAACACACACACACACACACACACCAAACCACCATAGCTGTTTTTGACATGCAATGGGTCACTGGCATTTCTCATCTCATCTGTCAACCTGTCTCAGTTTTTGTCTTTCCCTGTATGACTTTCTCTCTTTGTTCTTCAAACATACCAGCTCCCTTTGACGACTGCTTGTATTTTAAGGTTGTCCATTAACAAACTGATAATGGCTAGTTAACAGTTTGTGTTGGTAAACTTATTCTAAAATTCACAAATTAATCCTTAAGCAATACCGCTGCTCAAGTTGGTGACTTACGGTGATGTGTTGCATCCAGACACTTTTGAATGCTGCCTCTTGCAGAAGGCAGCTGAGTAATTTCACAAACTCATAGTAGTTCCACAGTATTGTTATCAACTTTTTCTTGGACACACAAGTTTTCTTCAAGTTGCACACCTTCTCACCTCCTAGCTTTGAAAATGTCCTTGTTAGGGTGGGGTATGTGCAATAAAAGAACCAGCAAAAACTACCGTAGTCTGATTGCACCAATTCTGTCAGGGGGGATCATTATCTCTAGAAAGTTTCCCACAGTGAGCAGCTGGGAAATCGTCAAAACCATCTCGTTGTGGATGCAAATGAATCCCTTTGAACTCCACTGTATGTATGTAGGTGTTTATGGCTGTCAATCACAATTAAGATTTTGATAGTTTAGGAAATCGCACACTAATTCTCATTTCTATTCTCTGTCTGTTATTTAAACGTCTTAATGTTGTGGAAAGAACTCACTGCATTTCCTTTAGACCTCGTTAAATATTCTGAAAAGCGGATTTATTTCATGATTCCAAGTATTCCACGTACACTCAGACATGCCCAGTGTAGGGATGAAGCCTTTAGGCTAAACTTGGGCAAATGTCAACAAGCAAAAGGGCATAAAACACAGTGAATAATGGTTGAGTAAATGTGAAATTGTATATTTTTCAGCAATGTCCAGTTATATTTTACGTCATCAGTTGGTAATTGTGGCTCACATCATGACTTCTGTTAGAACCACAATACATGATACAACACTGTAATCTGTGTGGTGCTCACCCATTAGATTATAGAGTAATGACCACCACAGGGAATTATTTTCTACCCCACTAATGTGTAACATCATACTTTAAATTTAAATATCCTATTACAATTCAATAGATGTGGAGAAAAAGGATGAGTGTCTAAAGAAATTTCCCTGCACCTGCTTTGGAATACTAAACAGATTATACGTATGCATAGGGGCCACCACTCCTCTGGAAAGAGAGCGGTGGATTTACCCAGAGACTCTCTTTGGCATTTTAATCCAGTGTGGAGATTGAAGCACTAATCCACTTTCATTTCAAATAATATGACAAATACTGTACACAAGTTCTTTGACAAGTTTGGTCTTCACATAATTTGAGGAGTTTTAAGATTGTGTACATAAAGTCTTCTGAAGGACAAATGCAGTTGCAGAACTGAGCTGCAGGTCCAGGAAGAAGATACTCGATTTAAATGGGAAAAGTTGTTGTACATGCTTGATCAAAAGAAGTCAACTCACCATGTGTGACTTTATTATTAGGGCTGTCAGTTTAACGCGTTAATTAGATCAATTAATTACGCTGCAAATAAACACGCTATAAAAATTAACGCAATTAATCGTGAGTGGCAAGTCAGTGTGCAAGCATTTTAAATTTGGCCCATTGAGTGACCAGTAGGCTGTAGTGGCACGCCACTTCATACCTGCACCACTAGTCAAAAGCAGGGTGACTGACAACAGAGATGGACGCGACACAGGAGAGCGAGGCAAGCCCACTCGGACCTTTGGGCAGAAAGTTTATTTATACAAAGAACAAAGACGGGACAATCAACAAAAACACAGTGATTTGTAACTTTTCTAAAAGAGAATTTTCATATCACCGAAGGACACATAGTCGTCTGTTGTCAGTTCCTGTAACGTTAGCTTACCCTTTTAAAGGAAATGCCTGTTAGCATCTTGCTATTGATGTTGCCTTATTTAGAGGCATGTTATACTATTCATTTTGAATTGCTGTATTGAATTAGCTTTAGTATTCATTTTGATTGAGAGTCTGCTTATGTGCCTCAACCTTATTTTACTCAACCTTATTTTATTTCTGATTTTTTTTTATTTAACTGTATTTGTATTGCGTTTTTGATAAATGCACCTGGCCTAATTGGTTTGCTGATGTGCTTGACCTTTTTTCTTTTGAATTCCATTTATAAAGCACACTTAACCAATAAAAATGTGGATTTCAAATCTTCCCTTCTTGGTGCATTCTATTGATTAGTCATGCACTACAATTTTGTAATGTCCTAGAATTCAAATTTTTTATTTGGGGGCCTTTAGTAGGTATGAGATTAAAATGTGATTAATTAGATTAATTGATTACAAATCCTGTAATTAATTAGATTAATTTTCTTAATTGTCTGACAGCACTATTTATTATATAAAAATTTTATTAGCAGTCTCTTGTAATAGTAAAAGTACATACAGTAGCATGTCTATTCATAGCACCTGAACAATGAGACACTATCGGCACTTTATGTGTAACAATGGAAATGTGATTTTCTTTGATTTCCATGACTACTGCCAAGATGTAACTTAATTAATTTATTTATTATATCCATTTGAGTGTTTTCCTGTGTTAACATCTCCAGTCGTTTCAGAGCCTTCTCCACAACCCTGCACGTAATCATCCACAACAACACAAGTGAAGTTCATCTACTGCACTGTGTTGTGTCAGCCACCTGCTAACTATTTCCCAATTAGTTTAAACTTTCCATACACTCTGCTTAGCCTTTCATTCTCTGTCGGCTCCTTTCTACAATTAATCCTACTTTCCAGCGTTCTTGTTGTGACTATCCATCCATTCATCCATCTATCCATCCATCCATCCATCCATCCAATACAAAATCCATGGATGGATGGATGGATGGATGGATGGATGGATGGATGGAGAGTTGCATGGATTGATTAGAGGCTGGACAAGGAGATAATTGAATTCTTTCATACCCGTGTATCTTGTCATTTGTGAGTTGTGTCTTATTTAAGAAATATTTTTCAATTATTGATGTAGTAGCAGGGCTGCTAGTGAGTTCCATAAAACAGAACAAATCACAATGGAACTTAAAAAATTAGGTCAGATTTGTTCCTTCACCCAACATTGTATTATTGAATAAACATTGTACCCTCATCAACTTTGTGTATCAGTTTGAACCCAGTTTTTTTTTTCCCCAAATTCAACATAGCCCAAAGACAACAGCCATGAAAAGCCAAGATGGCAAAGTTTTCAAGAGGATTATAGGCAGTCTTTTTCAAACAAGCAATGACAAAGAAATCACTTTCACTAATCCCACTCTCTGATGTCCGCCCAACAAAATGTCCCTTTCATCAGTAATAATTGAACATTGAGGGGACCGCTATTGTGCTAAAGTCAATTCTCATGCCCTTAGCCTTTTTGACTTTCAAAGTATTTTGTCTGTGTCTTTCTCAGATGTGTACATTTTCCGTCACTACTCTGATGCTCTTATAATTATTTTGTCTACATTAAAATCATTCATTCGTTTATTCATTCATCTTCGATACCCGTTCCATCTGCGGACGTGGATTGCATGGTGCTGGAGCCTATCCCAGCTGACTGAGGCAGGGTACACTACCAGTGCAATGCCAGTGCACCAAGGAGCCACAGTATAGAGACAAACACACGTGTGCGCACACACACACACACACACACACACACACAAACACACATATATATATATATATAGCCCAAGTGTATAAACTTTAACAACTACATACATACACACACACTTCTCTCCCACTGTCTTGTCGTTCTTTGTCTGTCACCTTCTCCTTCTTCGTCTGTGTCTCCTTCTCTCTCTAAATCTCTTTTTTCCCCTGTTCAGTGTTCACTTAGTAAATCCCTCCAGTCTATACTGGACCACTTCCTTTGACACACACAGCAAAAGCTTGTCTGTCAGCTGTTGTACTGACAGGATGAGGCCAACCTTCCCCAAAAATTCTGTGGGTGTTTGTGAGTGTATGCAAGATTTAGTTGTGTGAATACATTACTAACTTGTATATTTTGCACAGATGATTCCACAAAATATAAGATGGGAATAAATATTTGAATAGTAGAAATATTATGCAAATATAAAGCAGTTAAGTTAGACAGTCGGGCTAATTACTAATATCAAGATTGACAGTACTTCCTGCTTTTTTTTTCTTTCTTTGTCTGTGATAGATTGAAGCACTTTGCAGTAAATGTCTCGATGGAACCTGAATCCGCTGTAATATTTTATTTTACAAGGTTTGTATTGACCTGAGCTGAAGTTGTCCCTCCTGGAGTCCTTTCTGTTTTTTGCCACTTTACATCAGCCTGACATTGATGTTTTCCATCTTATTTAATCTGCTTGGAAATCGTTAAGAAGATTGGCGAGTGGTATTTTCAATGTCCTTTCTGTAAAAGCTAAGGTTCCATCTGTTGCTATTCAAGCAGTGTGATTTAAAGTACAATGCATGTCAAGACCCAACAACTATCCTAAAAATAAGATGTTTGATCCTCAGTTTGATCCCATTTTTTGTTATCATTGGATTGAGCATTTTGTTATTAAAAAAAATTCAGTTTTGGTTTGCTTACTTAACTTTGTTCCTAAGTTAAATACAGCTTGCTGTGATGTACAGACATTTACATGCATTTCATGTGGTTGCGTAAACTTGCATTTACTGCCCTTTTGATACCACAATACCATAATGTTGCCCGCCTCTGCTAGGGGTCAGAGAGCGGGTGACCAGAGTCTGTAAAATGTCTGTAAAATGTATAAAACAAACACACAGGCTCTGTTTATGTTGCTCCGTTCACCGCTGGATTTATTCTGAGACATTAATATCTTCATTAATTGTATAATAAACAGGAGTTTCTCATAAAAAAACACAATAACACTAAAATACAATAAAAGGAACTAGTTGGGGTATACTTACCACCCCAATGAGAAAATAGCATGTCTTTTAGGCAATAGTAGACATTAGTAGGCTAATGTTTTCTTGTCCTCTCAAAATAACCAAATAGGCATTCCTCCTAGCATGATAATGTATAATGCTTTCTAAACACATATTGCAGAATCATGACACATTCTGATCATTATATTTAGTTCTACTAACCTGTAGAATGTATAAAACAAACACACAGGCTCTGTTTATGTTGCTCCGTTCACCGCTGGATTTATTCTGAGACATCTCAGCAGGAACGGAGCAGATAATGATCCCCAAATCCGTACGCGCCCTCTAGCGGCCTGGATGTGAAACAGCAATCACACTGAAACCAAAATACCAATGTAAAACAATGCAAACGTTTGTTACATTAAGTGAACATAAATGGAATGCCTCAAAATGGAAAGCATTTGTAATAGACTTAATGAAAATAAAAAAATATAATAGGGGGGGTAACTTTTAACTTTTCAAAATTCTCAAAATTCTATTTCCAACCCTCTACACTCTCCCCCACTGAAAAGAATGTCTCCTGACATTTGCTATTTTACTCTGTTCAACTCTAGTGTACGAGTGTGCAGCAATTGTAACAGTATGATTGGGGCTGGATTGGGTAGAGGAACGGGACAAAGGGATGCACTACGGCTGGGGGTTGGGTGGGAAAAAGAGCGTTCACACCTGCACCCCAGTATTGGTAAGAAGGTTGACCGAGAGTGTCGTATGTGAGTCTTTCTGTCGGTCTCCCCCTGCGGTGGGACCTTCTCACGTCGTCTTCTCCTCCGTCCCTGTCATCCACCTCTTCCATTTGATCAGGCTCTCCCTCAATTAGCTCTGGTCTCTCTGGGGCCTCCTCACAATCTGGAGCCCTTTCAGCTATTTGTCTGACGGGGGAGACTGGTCTGACCGGAGAAAACTCTCTAGCTGTGGCCCGAAGCCTAGTCTGCTCTGGAGGCTTTTGCTGTGTAGTGGTAGGTGCTTGTGGTTGAGGCTGCACCAGCCTAAAGCAAGGGATTCTGCTCCGGAGGTCATGATGGTAAGTGTACTCTTCATCCTCATCAGAGCTCTCTGTCCCAGATCTGTTAATCTCTTTTTCAGGTTGCCGCTGTCTGTTAGGTTTTGTCTTTCGTTCCACAGGGGACTCTTCTTCGAGAGGTAGGTCATTTACTGGGAGCAGCAGGTTTCTATGAAGCACACGTATGGCTTTGTTACCTTGCTCAGCTTGTACTTTATAGACCGGCCCATCTCCCACTCTTTCCACAACATGATGTACTACATTCTCCCAATAGGCGCGTAGTTTACCTGGGCCTCCCCTTTCTGAGAGGTTTCTCACCAGTACTCTGTCACCTGATTGAAGAGTAACACCTCTCACGCCTTGGTCATACTGTTTCTTGCCTTTCGCTGAAGATTTCTGACTGTTATCCGAAGCGATTTGGTAGGCTGCTCGCATCTTTTCTGCCCACTGCTGTGCAAAGGTTTGATGATTTCGTACCTCGTTCTCTTTCTTGGAGCTAAGGATCAAATCAATCGGTAATCGTGGAGTCCTCCCATACAAGAGGAAGAACGGGGAGTATCCAGTGGCGTCATGCCTGGTGCAATTATAAGCCTGCACCATGTGAGGCAGATGCTCCTTCCAATCACTTTTTTTTTCCTCCTGTAGAGTGCGTAGCATTTGGAGAAGTGTGCGATTTAGTCTTTCCACTGGGTTGCACTGTGGATGATAAGGGGTGGTCCGTGAATGGCCAATTCCTGCCATTGCTGTAGTCGCTGGAACAGGTTATTCTCAAATTCACGACCTTGATCATGATGGAGCTTTTCTGGGTACCCAAAACGAGGGATAAAGTCCTGAAATATCTTTTCAGCTGCGGTTTTCCCTGATTTGTTCCTCGTTGCGTATGCCTGAGCAAAGCGTGTGAAGTGGTCGACAATGACGAGGATGTACTCGAATCCTCCCTTGCTGGGTTCCAGATGTAAATAGTCAATAGAGACTAGCTCAAAAGGGGCACTGGTTGTGATGGATCCCATCGGGGCTCTCTGGGGGACATTGGGACATTTTTGTTTGATGCAGGCACATTTCTTGGTCACGTAGTCTTCAATGTCTTGCTGCATATAGGGCCAATAAAACCTTTCACGGGCAAGATGTATCACCTTATCAGCACCTACATGTCCCATGTCATTGTGTAAACCTTTCAACACCACTGGCCTTAGCTTTTCAGGGAGGACCAATTGTCGGTGTTGCTCGGTTTTATGGTAGAGTATCCCCTCCTCCACTTCAAGCTTGCTCCACTCACCCAGCAGTCGCCTTGTCTGTTTCCCCATTTTCCTTTTCTCTTTTTCATTGGGAGCCCAAGCACTGACTTTCAAGGACACCACTTCTTTGATTGCTGGGTCTGCTTGTTGTGCGGCTCTGATGTCTCTAGGTATTACGCTAGAGAGGCCATCTGTTGGCACAGCATTCTCCTCTTTGCAATGAAGTTGCAGTGCAGCCACCCAAGGACTATCATTGTCTTGGACCGCTTTACTTCCTTGCCAAACTGCCAACACCACCTCAGGTGACACTGTCTCTGTGTGCTCATCAATTCGACCGTGCAGGCTCACAGGGTATCTAGACAACATGTCTGCATCAGCATTCATTTTCCCTGGTCTATACTTGATGTCAAAGTGGAAGTCGGCTAGTTCACCCACCCATCTATGTCCCACAGCGTTTAACCTGGCAGTACTTAGGACATAGGTCAAAGGGTTATTATCTGTGTAGACCGTAAAGGTTGGAGTGTAATACAGATAGTCACGGAACTTGTCGCAGATGGCCCATTTGAGCGCCAGGAATTCGAGTTTGCCAGAGTGCAGGTGATAATTTTTCTCTGCGGGTGTTAAAGTCCTAGACCCATATTCGATGACACGTAGTTGGTTTCCCTGGTGCTGGTACAACACTGCTCCCAGGCCTTCGTTTGAGGCATCCGTGTGCAATACAAACGGCAGATCAAAGTTTGGGTAAGCTAGGATCGGGGGGTTGGTCAGCATCTCCACAAACCTGGACACTATACTTTGGTGTTCAGCAGTCCAAGTAATGGGTGTGCGTGAGGGAAGTTGACCTTTGTCACCCTTCTTCAACTGACCCTTTCCCTTCCCGTTCTGGAGTTTGTTGGTCGTGCTGGTCTCTACCGGGCTTTGGAGCAGTTCGTACAGGGGTTTCGCCAGTCGTGAAAAGTCTTGGATGAAGGATCGATAATTGCTCAGAAAGCCTAAGAGCGTGCGAAGCTCTCCGACAGTGCGGGGTTGCTTCTCCTTTAGAGCAATCACCGCTTCCACATCCTTCTGGTCCATCTGTATCCCTTCCCCTGACACTATCCGCCCAATGTACCTGATTTTACTCTTAAAGAGTTCGCATTTTGCTGGACGGAGCTTGATGCCGTGTTGTCTCATTTGACGGAGTACCAATCTGAGGTGGTTGACATGCTCGTCAAAGGTCTTAGAGTAGCATAAAACGTCGTCTAGGTATGGCAAGCAGCACTCATCCCTAAGGCCCTCCAACACCCCTTCCATACACCGCTGAAATGCGGCAGGTGCATTTGTAAGCCCGAATGGTATACGCACCCATTCGTAGAGCCCCCAGGGGGTGCTGAAGGCAGTGAGGTGTCTAGATTCTTCACTCACAAACCCCTGATGATAAGCACTGCCTTGATCCAGTATCGAGAACCATGAGTGGCCTCCCAAGCTGTCCAGTAGATCCTGGATCCGTGGCAAGGGGTGACGGTCGGGTATGGTCTTACAGTTCAGTTCGCAAAAGTCAACACACAGTCGCAGGCTCTGGTCTTTCTTGCGCACGCACACCACAGGAGAGGAATTAGCTGATGTTGACTTCCGAACCCAACCTCTCTCCAAAAGTTTTTGTACGTATTCTTTGACCTCCTTATATAAGGGTTTTGGGATGGAGTTGTAACTCCTCTGAACCGGGTTGTCGTCTACTGTGTTGACCCTCAGCCTTAAATCAGGAATACAGCCAATGTCACCCTCTTCACGAGCGAACACACCAGATTCCTCATGAAGCATTTGACGAGCGACTTTCTGTTCACCCTCACTTAGGTGGTCCAGTTCTACGGGTGGGTGCCATTTGTCATTTGTGTCCATGTGCTCAGACTCAGAGGCAGCATTTGCTCGTGTTGCACACACAAGAGTGTCACTATCTTTGATTTGTGCCTGGGGAGCAGAGACAATACTCACAGGTTTGAGGTCTCTCATTTCTTCAATGAAACCCAGAACTGTTTTGGGGGAAAGGAAGATGTCATGTAGTGTCGAGTTCGAGTTCTGACTCTCACTGTCTTTGAGGCACCGGCTGGCACATCAACAAGGGCAGGAAACAGCTCCAACCCTTCTGGTAAACTGCCCTCCACTGTCGGCTCGAATAACATAGTCCCCCCTTCCGACAATGTTCTGAGGCGACATTTGACCTCACAGATTTGCCCCTTTTGCACCGTAAGCCCCCTCTTTCCAACTTTCAACATTGGATTTACTGGTACTTCCTTAATTGACATATCATTGATAGTAGAGACGAGCGTTTGGACAGTATGTCTCTGGATACTCATGGCTTCTGACAGTAAATCCAATAGACTAATGTCGTTTGGCTGTTCATCATTTTCCATGATAATCTCCTCGATCACGTTAAACCCTATCAGTGGGTTAATAGCACAACTCTGACTCACCAGCATCGGTACATGTATTGCGACACTTCCATGCTTTTGACTTTTCATCTCAAAAAGGACCTCAATCCACCCATCAAATGATACAGCTGTCCCGTTAGCGGCTGTTATTTTTAGTGGGATGTCTGACAGGAGACTTTCGAGGGGTTGGACTTTGACATTAGGCAACGCTTCTTCCACCCAGGATGTTCCCACCATACTGACTTGTGCTCCACTATCCAGTAACACCTGAGCTTTGACCCCATTTAAATAGCAGCTAAGCATACATCTTCCACCAATCAGCCTGGCTACGTGCTTTCCTTTGGCTGTACCGTGAAGGTTTGGTGACTGGGTCGTTGGAGGTGTTTTCTTTGTAGACCGGGGAATTGCTGTGACAGGGGACTCCATACTTGCTAGGGTCACTGGTGGTCCCTGCCCAGTGACCTCGTTCGGTTTCCCGACTGGTTGTTTTTCAGGAGGCAACCAATTGCTCGGTGTCCCTCTTGTCCACATCGAAAACAGTGGTTGCAGCTGTCATTCCTTTGTGCTACACACTGCTGGCACTTGCCTTTAATGTCTGGCTTAGGGGACTGTTTCGGGTGTGATAGGGTGGAAGGGGTGTTCTCTGGGGTTACACTCTTTACAGGGGTGAGCGCTTTCTCTAGGCTCTTAGCTAAGGAGGAGACCTGGGCGGTGAGCTCATGTATGGCGGTACGATTAGCTTGGACTTCCGCCTGTATTTGAAAATCGTCTTGTCTCTCTCTGTCCTGCTGTGCTGCACTGATACTGACTGTTTTTTGTTTGTGTGTGTAACCCAAACGACTTTGCCTCTCTGTTTCCTCACTCACTGATATGGTTATAATTTCTAAGAAGTAATCATCAGTAACACTCATATTTGAGATGTGGGGTTTGATATCCCGTCTGACATAAGAGTACTTCTCGTTCATACCCTGGTAAAGTGAATGAAGGAACACACCTTGCACTAATTTGCTGTCATACTGAAATCCTGCACTTTGTTTGGAAGCAAACAGTACACATTGTTTCAATCCCATTAGCCTATACATAAACTGCTGTGGGCTTTCTCTGTCATTTTGTTTTGCGTTGCTGAGCTCCTGGAATAATTCCGCACTGTTTTTATCCCTAAGGTGTGCTCTAAGGAAACGCTTTAGCTCAGCGGCGGTCAGACTGTCTTTGGTAGTCAGCATGTCTTTAAAGGTACCAGGTTTAATTATCGTTAACACTGTTCTAATAATCTCCGCCTCTGTGAACCTTTCAGCAAGACCTTCATCAATTTGTTTACACAGATTATTAAAACTCAAATCGGAATCAGAATCAGAAATTTGACCACCATGAATCTTATACTCTCTGCGCGGCAGGAGTGCGGCGACGTCGCATAATTTGACCAATCCCGTTACCTGGTCGGCAACCGCTGCTGTGGTTTTGCTCGGGGCTGCCACAGCTATTGACTCAGTCTCTGGCACCAGTTCAAGGTCCTCTTCTTCAGACTCCAGGCCATGTCCACCCATTGTGTGCACATGTCCATCAGCAGCAGCATGACCTTGAGAAGTTGCATCCACTGTCACTGCCTGGGGAGCTTGCAGTTCATGCACGAGGTCATTGAAAGCAAGCAGGCAGGCCATCCCTTGGTCCTCTTGGCTTCTCACACGTTTACTTCTCAAAAAGTCAACGATGAAGTCGAAGAGTTCCTCTTCGGTCGATTCCTTGTCTGGCACCTCTTCTTCCGCCTCGTCCTGGCATGACGTTGCAAGCTTATGGAGTATGTCTTTGTTGCCGGAGCTGGTCAGCTGGTGTAGCTGTTGTTGTATTTCCCAACACAGTTCTCGTAGCGCAGTCATCTCTGGACACTTGCAGTCTGTTGCTTCATTCACTGGCTAGTATCCTGTGGTTCTGGGATAATTGGCACCAACCCACCAGGAACTGCAATCCCGGACGAGCCCCCAAATTGTTGCCCGCCTCTGCTAGGGGTCAGAGAGCGGGTGACCAGAGTCTGTAAAATGTCTAAAACAAACACACAGGCTCTGTTTATGTTGCTCCGTTCACTGCTGGATTTATTCTGAGACATTAATATCTTCATTAATTGTATAATAAACAGGAGTTTCTCACAAAAAAACACAATAACACTAAAATACAATAAAAGGAACTAGTTGGGGTATACTTACCACCCCAATGAGAAAATAGCATGTCTTTTAGGCAATAGTAGACATTAGTAGGCTAATGTTTTCTTGTCCTCTCAAAATAACCAAATAGGCATTCCTCCTAGCATGATGCATGATAATGTATAATGCTTTCTAAACACATATTGCAGAATCGTGACACATTCTGATCATTATATTTAGTTCTACTAACCTGTAAAATGTATAAAACAAACACACAGGCTCTGTTTATGTTGCTCCGTTCACCGCTGGATTTATTCTGAGACATCTCAGCAGGAACGGAGCAGATAATGATCCCCAAATCCGTACGCGCCCTCTAGCGGCCTGGATGTGAAACAGCAATCACACTGAAACCAAAATACCAATGTAAAACAATGCAAACGTTTGTTACATTAAGTGAACATAAATGGAATGCCTCAAAATGGAAAGCCTTTGTAATAGACTTAATGAAAATAAAAATATATAATAGGGGGGGGAGTAACTTTTAACTTTTCAAAATTCTCAAAATTCTATTCCAACCCTCTACAATAACATGCACTGTGAGATCACTATGGAAGGACAAATGTTTCACAAATGAGTCTCAAGGTGATTGTCTACCACTTCACAACAATAGAGAGAAAAACTGCCTGGATAGTTTTGCTTTTCTCTTCAAGGGCATTTGTTCCATCTTATCTATTCATCTCCACAAGCATGACTGGTGTGATGGAACAAAAATGTTGACATCTTGTTTCAACAAATGAAAAATGACAAATGCATAAATCATTCAAGCTCCAACGCGTAGAGTTCTGTTTGACATAGGCTGTATGGTGACTTCACTGACAAAAATTTCCATGGAAGGCTAGTGTGCAAAAATTGGACAATGCCTGAAATCTTTATCATTATCGTACACACAATGATCCCTTCAATGCTATTCAAAATTAACCATTATGATTGAAGGGGTTAGGGGTCAGGGGTTAGTATTCCTCTGTGAAATAAAACAGTATGTATGATTTCCAGAGGGAGGTCACATTTTTGAATGAAAAAATATATTACTGCAGCTTTGATAACACTGTAAAAGCACCAAACCAAAAAGATTTCTATGTACAATAATACAATAATAAAAACATAAATTTGTAACTTCACCTTACAATACAAAGTATATATGTTGTACAATAAATAGGTTTGTTTTTGTGTTATTTACTTTGAATGAAGCAACATTTTAATTATGCTGATAGTAGGAGTACAGGTTTCTACCATTGTTAAAACAATGTCTTGCATTTCTTCAGATGGTACTTCATTGTAGACTAACATTCTGTGGATGCACTAATCTATCTTCAAGCACATGCAATTATCTATTTAGTCAAATGTATAATTACTCGCCTGTGTGCCCAGAGTGTTTATGAGGATTTCTTACACACAAATTAAATTGCTCATAAACAATTTCTAAGAGCCATTAGAGCATCTCAAGAAATGATTCACTTAATGAGGGGGTGGGATGGGAATGTTTAGATGAGTAGATGGGGGGGAGGTTGTAGCAAAATGCAGTGAGCAGAGACATTGGAAGAATAGACAATTAGATCTTGGCAAGCCAAAATGCAAGTGTGTAAATTACTGTGGTTGTTTGAAATCAATCTGGTGAGCTGCACATTAGATCATTGTACCACCTTTTTTTTCACACAAAGGAATGGTCATAAGTCATCTTTTGTGCTATTCATGAATGAGTGCTGTGGTCTAAACTGAGCTATAATTTAAAACACAGCACTGAGGGGAGAGCACACTGATATTTTTACACTTGGCATTCTCTTGTTGTGACGTCTTGTAGAAGCATGTTGACGATGCTTCCAGAAGGCTAAACAGTAGGTGTGTGAGTTGAATAATGAAAGTGTATAGCAGCTGTCCCTCATTCATCATTATTGATATATCCACTCACAACGCTGCAGTTGTAGATAGAGCAACACAGAATATAGCACAATATTCATTCATTCATTTATCTTCTTATCTGTTTCTTTAAAAAAAAAAAACAAAAAAGCCCAGTAACTTGTTAAAATAGTACTGACAGCCTTGCATGAGCAATAAGAATAGAAGATGAAAGTCCAAATCGAGGTCTTGAATTACCAATTAGCAGGAATGCATTAAAATAATGGAATAGCACGGATCTAGGTGGAGGGGCACATCTATTAATTTCCTTTTTTTTACCATTGCTAGATGTGTCAATTTTTTGACCATTGGTCATCAGTGACTCAACAGATAGTCATGCAACATGTTAGGTCAGATTGATAATTGGAATATGGAAGAGGAACTGTTCAACTTTGGTGAATGTGTTTTTCATTTATACTGAATACTTTTAACTAGAGCAGCCACTTCCACAAAACATCTGAGAAGTTAGACGTTTAGAGAGTAAATGTCTTTTTGATTGAATTTACAACTCATGGCCATGTAACAAGAGGTTCCAAGTGTGAACAATGTTCATTCACATGAACAAGTCTAGTAACTTGCAGTTGTAGTTGTCACACAAGCCATTGCATTGCATTCCATTAAAATATTTTCCTTCTGAACTGTAGAGCAGTAAAATTAATAACACTTAAATTAAGTACCTCCAATTATGGTTAATTGTAGCTGCCTTTCACTACTGATCAACCATTCATCCAACCATTCATCTATCCATCCAACCATCCATTTTCTTGTAGATTAGACAACCGTAACTGTCTTGTCTACAGCCACTCACTTTTCCACTCATGGGTGGTGTTGGAGCCCATCCAAGTTGACTACGGGCAAGAGACGGATGAATTCTCTGGACGTGGTTCCAGTGCATCACAGCCAGCACTGAGCAGTTAATTGCATTAACATGCTATCATGAATCATGTTTTTTTATATGTATTATTTATAGTCCAATAACTATATGTGCTATGATATGAATTGAACTTTACAGAATGCATTTTGAACTTCCTCAAAACAATCCTTGAAGAAAAAAAGTTTGACCACAAGAGGTTCTGTCATAACTTATTCACTAGCAAGAGAGGACTTGTGTTTTGACACCTAACTTCAAAGTATCTGGATTCTATTTCATGTTAGCATTGGAGGAAAGTCAAAAGGATGCCAAATGCAAAACCCGTCACTGAGGTCAAAGCTTCTTCCCAAGATGACAGAGGGGTCGACAGATTCATTGTCATTGCAGAGATATAATGCCACCTGTCCTTGAAATCCTGTTCTGAGCATTAGCCTTGTCTTTTCTAGCTGGATTGACCAGCTTTCCTTTCTCTTTAGCTGCTCTTTGATCTGTTATTTAATGAAGGGATTGCCTACATGAAAGACACAACCGCTTCTCGCAGTGACATCATCCCTCTGGCTACACCTGAGAACTAGTCTCGTAGGATGAATGCTGCATATTGAGAAAATAACTATATATTTCTCCTTAGTTTAGAGAAGAGCCCTGCTTTGACATGAAGATTTGGTAAATAATCAGAGGATCTGAATCACTGATCATAATTTGGAAACAGGACATTTGTTTTTGTCTCCCCAAATAGAAAAATGTTTTTCAATTGTGAATTTTCTGGATTTTAAAATTAATATTTCAAAAAGGAATTCATATTTTCTCAAAAGATTAGTTTCATGATCGCATTTGTATTAAGATTTTTCAGGAGTTCAACCCAACATTTGTGACCCACAAGGAAAGGATTTTTTCTTTTGTTGTAACCCCTAGACACATGGCCAATTATTACTTGGTTAAACACCCACTTGGATAAAGATTCACACAAATAGATGTAATCTACCGAGTTCACATCATAAATCTTGACGTAAATTAATATACGAAGACAGCATTCAGAGATTTTCTAGTGCATGTCATAGCACTAAAACTAGTGTCATGATAGTTTGGCCTTTATGATATTATTCTTTTGCCATGAAAGTCTATCACACCAAAGCTATTCATAAAATTTGGAATAACATTAACTTTACATTACTTTTCAGGATGTGGTTCAGTAACTGACGGTTGCATTTGACACCTGAATGTTCAGGGTTTAAGGGGATCCTCTTATGAAAAAAGAACGATTCACTGATCAACGCCTGAGCCATGACTGAAGGTTAACTACCAACAGGAGTCTCAAGTAGACTCGGAAAAATAAAATCACAAAACAAGGTTTTATTCCAGACAAGATTGGGTACACAGGTAAAGCAGTCAATCCAGGCAGAGGTATCCAAGGCAGGAGGCGAAAAAGCAAGGTCAAAAAACAAGCAAGGTTCAAACACAATAAGCTATGACTACGACAAAGGCTGGGACGAGAGCTATGAACTACAACGAACTGGCGACGAGACACGACACAAAGGGGGAATATATGCAGGACTGATGGGGGGTGATAGGAGACAGGTGCGGGAAATACAATCAGGGATCAGGTGCACGCAGACGGGGAGGGGGCAGGGCAGACAGGAACCTGGAACAGAGACAGGGGTGAGTGATCACAAAATAAAACAGGAAGACAAGACATGAAACATGGGGGAGCAAATAAAACACTAAACAAACAGGATCATGACAATGAGAGTGGTTTTATATTTCTTTTCACTTTTGCTCTCAAGTCCGTTCAACAGCAGCTGTGCTTTTTCAGTGTCAAAAAGGAGATCTTTTGTTGTCAACAAAATTACCTTCTGATCTGTCCTTCAGACACTATTCAAAATAGTGTTTCAGCAGAATTCAACAGTAGCTGCTAAGCAAGTTATGCATAGGGTCTGATGTTCATTTACTTGCTCTGCATATGTTTGACTTGTGGTAACTTATATGTTGATCATAGAGTATCATTATCGCGCATCCTTTCTATAAATACAGGCTGGACCATATTACAAATTTATATAAATTTTACCTATGCAATTAAAAACTCAAAGCATAATAAATAGTTTTTCTTTATTAATTTCCTTGAATGTGTAAAAAGTAACATAAATCCCACTTGTGAGGACAGTATTATAAAAAATGTGAAGAAAATATTAAGGTACCCTGAATAAAATCAATAAAATGAAACAGCAAAACATCAACAAAGTTAAATATTGATGGAGGAAGTGAATCTCCTGGGAGGGAAGGCAAAGGCGTCCTCTGGTGCCTTTGCGTCTGTCTGAACTACAGCAATGCGCCAGGAGCTTCTGCAGCCTTAAAAGATGTGAAGTAGCAAATGCAGTCGCTATCATTGCTGGCCCCCTAGGTGCTTAACTCATTTTTTACTCATTTTAAACTATAATGTGCACTTTGTTTTATTACAGCAGTGCAACTCAATCCATATAAGAGTTGTCCACTCATTCAATTAATTGATTTTCCTGTCATCAGCCACTTTCTCCACTATACTCTCTCTATTCTGTGCAGTCTCTCTTCCTCTCCGACCTCTCTGCGGACTCTTGATGGCAGCTGAACAGTCATAGTGAGCCCCAGAAGGTATTTAGGCTTTCAACGGCTCAGGATAATGTGCATCTAGTGCATGAAGCTAAAAATGTAGCTACTCAGGCCTCCCTAATTCATTTAGTGGAGCCCAAGGAGGCTGTGCGCGAGAGATGCAAAATCCATCAGTTGGCTGAGAGAGTTCAGACAGGAACACAGTAAACAAACTGCCTGCTCGAAGCTGAGATGAGTGCATTGAAGAGTTTTAATCCTCACAATGGCTGCTTGCCATCAGATAAGGACTGAGAATTGCAGGCTTCTTTATTGAAAGTGCACTAAACAGAGCAGGCAGAGGTGTTGATAAATTTTTGACTATCAGGTCTGATATAGTGTATTTTGTCTGGTTTTGTGGCTTATTGTATTGGGGGGGTCTTTTTTCTGACAGTTGTGTCTTTGCTATGCTCAAGCAGGCTGCATTCCCTGCACAACCCTCATCTTTCCTTTTAAGAAAACCAGGGCAACCACCTTACAACAGCTCTCTCAACTCATGTGGCTCATGGAGTCAGACAGTGATCACATACATACACATAGGCACAAGTCAACACATACTGTAGGTGGTGGAACACAACTAAAAAGAAAACACCTTTGCACATATACTGTATAAGGATTGAGATTCACACATGAACACAGATTTTGACAGGGAAATGAAGAGAGAGTAAGACACTGATAAATGTGCTTCAGATGCAAAACATACTCTTTTTTTCATTATAAAAATATTTATAATTATATTTGTAATATTTATAATTATTTCATTATTATCACACTAACCTACAGTATGTGAGAACATATTTGTATTATAGTTAAGGGAGGCAGTGTGCCTTGTGGGAGTTGACATGGTATTTACAATTGCTTGAGCAGGAGGGTTGCTCATACAGTAAATGGCAAGTCACATCACAGGTAGAAATAAAGTGTGATAACCTTTCCAGGAAGCCAGGGCATAAACATCTGAGTGCTGTACAATGTAAATCTGTTGTTAGGATGGGTTTGAATGGGTATATAAGAAAAAATGCTGTTACATTGGGCAGAGTACTCAAAATGCTGCTCTCCATACTAGTATGTATTAAAAAGAAATGATTGATCATGCTCTGCCTGCAGTTCATAATTATTCAGAGAATCAGCCACTCTCATTTCATCAGGAAGAATTTCCTTGACAACAATTAATTACAAAAAAGTTATTTCTTTCAATGTAACAAAATCTATGTACAATTTGAAATTTCAAAACTATTTTCATTGTTCTCATAAAATATTGTATATTTTACACCTAACAAACCATTATTTATTAAAAATGGACTGAAACCAGTCCATCTACATAAATTTGTTTATTCTTAAATAAAAACAGCATTTAAAAACTTTTATATATTCATACTTCTCCACCAAATTTTCTCACTTGATGACAGAGGTATTGAGGCCTGTCTGACTGATGTGCTGTGGCATGAATTGTCTTCGGCTGACATGTGGACTGCAGAGGATTTTGACAGTGTTCACTTCAAATATCCTGCTCCAAGTGGAGATGATCAGAATAGATGCCTCTCTCAGCACTGCTAGGCAAACTCCACATTGCAGTCTGTCACCACTGTCAAAAACTGGAAACTGCAGTTAGATGCTCACTTTACAATATGGCAATGACCTGTAACATCTTGTTAAACTCTAAAATATGTCAGTTTTCTTCTTTTTTCTGGCCCTATCCAAGTTTATTTTTGTGTGTTTTGTGTCAACACGTGAAGTGGTACAATAAAAACCAATCCTGTTATTGATTAAAATGTTCTGGACCAGCAGATCTAGAATGTGCCTTAGATCCAGATCAACTTTCTTGTATGCTAGATTTGATGAGAATGTCATTAACTCATTCGATGCCATTGATATCTATAGACATAAATTTGATTTCAACTGTTGACTGCTATTGAAGTCTAAAGATGTTTTTTAGGGGGATGGGTGGATGGATCACTGGGTTTGGTGAAGCTCTTCTATCTACATCAGTCACTACACTAGTGTAGTGCCTGACTGATCCCCTTTAAGTGGCAGCAGTGCTGTTTTTGGATGAAAGATCACCACATATTACATGAGAAGAAGGCAAGAAAGACATTGGCAGAACGTTGGGAGACAAATTCAGGTCTCCCACGTTCATTAAACAGAATGTGTTGCAGTAGTTTAGATAACAACCTTATGCATTAAAGTCGTCTAGCTGGAAAGTAACTCAAAAAGCACGTTACATTTAGGCTGAATCCTCTGGTGGTTACAGACTCCTAACATTCAGGTGGTAACAATAGATTGTGTGAATTAGTGAAAGTAAAGGAAGGACAGAACAAGTCATTTAGGTAATAGGACCTTTTAATAATCTCATTAAAAAGAGGGACTGCACAGGGACAAGACCATTATCCCAATCCATTGGCTATATTAGAAGAATTTATGACTTTAGTTTAGCAAGGCTTTTCTCATCAGCACCTTGATTGGAATTCTGTCAAGTATTTGGCTGCTGAGCAGGATGGCGGGAAAACTCCCATCAACACTCAGATGAAGTGAAATCTTGCGCTGAAGGTTTTCCTTGGTGACTCACATGGCTAATGGCTTTGCTCAGGGCCCGCCTGGACATAGCTTGTTGATACAATTCTCTTCCGTTTTGCCACTTTTCTGTTTCCCATCAGAAACCAGTTCATGAACTGAGATCCTGTTTACCTTCCCCATGAGGTCACCTGTCAGTGCATAACACTGAGCACCAGTCCTCTCCTTCACATCCCCTCTGGTACCCTCTCAATTCACTCCACTGAGCTTTTATTCATTTTTCCATTTTGACAGTTCATACAGTGCTTTGCATTACAGTGAGTCAACTTTCTCCTCACTGTAAAGGTTTTCATTCTCTTTTATTTATTAAAAGTATTGCTGGGTGGCACGGTGGAGCAGCGGTTAGCGCTGTCACCTCACAACACGGCCGGTCTGGGTTCGAGTCCTGATCTGTGCGGAGTTTGGATGCTCTCCTCGTGTCCGCGTGGGTTCTCTCCGGGCTCTCCGACTTCCTCCCACCTCCAAAAGCACGCACTTCAGCTTGATTGGCCGGTCCCAAATTGCCCGTAGGAGTGAGTGAGTGTGTGTGTGTTTGTATGTCTTTGTATGTGGCTCCGCGGTGCACTGGCGTCGTGCCCGGAGTGTCCCCCGCCTCACGCCCTAAGCCAGCTCAGATAGGCTCCAGCTCCACGTGACACGCTACGGCGGATACAGTGGCGGTACATGAAAATGAATGAATGAAAAGTATTGCTGTGGTGCAATGGAGAGTGTGGAAAAGAGGTGAAGAAGCGTGTACAGGCAAGATGAAACGGGTGGAGAAAAGTGTGATGTGTGATAAAAGAGTTTGAGCTAACATGAAAGGAAAGGTGAACAAAACTGTGGTGAGACCAGCGATGTTGTTTGGTCTAGAGACAGTGTCACTGAGGAAAAGACAGGAGGCAGAGCTGGAGGTAGCAGAGATGAAGATACTGAGGTTCTCTCTGGGAGTGACCAGGATGGATGGCATTAGGAATGAGTAACATCAGAAGGACAGCACATGTTAGAGGTTTTGGAGATAAAGTCAGAGAGGCCAGACTGAGATGGTTTGGACATGTCCAGAGGAGAGATAGTGAATATATTGGTAGAAGGATGCTGAGTTTTGAACTGCCAGGCAGGAGGCCTAGAGGAAGACCAAAGAGGAGGTTTATGGATGTAGTGAAAGAGGACGTGAAGGTAGTTGGTGTGAGAGAAGAGGATACAGAAGACAGGGTTAGATGGAAGCAATTTATTCGCTGTGGTGTCCCCTGAAGGGAAAAGCCGAAGGGAGAAGAAGAACAAGAAGAAGCTGTGGTCCAACCATTACAGCCAAAGTATAACTTTTTACATCCCGCTTCAAAGCGGTGATGTATTGTAATTGTCAGTGTTTGTTCATCCGTCCGTTCATCCATACTTTCATTTTTTATAGTTCCGGGATCGAATTATAAGGAAACCTATCTTGGGATATGAAGAAGTTTGATGCCTTTGTGGTTACGGGAGACCAGAATATAACTCTGGTGTTTCCAGAAAGGGAGAATGACCCCTTGGCGTTACAGGGAATGCTCAGTAATCCAGACATGCACCGATGCAGTCTTTGTTCTGATTGTAGCAGCTCTACTTGCAGCCACACATCTTCAACAATGACCTAATGTTTATGAGAACCACAAACTGTACTATTTAAAATCATTGTCTGCTTTGGCTAGCTCCAGATTTTATCCCTCCATTTGTTGCAGTGCATTAATTTTTTCAAAGGTATGACTTCATGGCCAGTTGATAAAACTTTAAATACTCCTCTTACCATGTGAGCACAGAAAAATGCTTGACATTTAAAAAAAAAACAAGTTAATTCAATTATTCTATTTACATCCTTATTATTATATACAGTATTATCCTGTATGTTGAAGTCTCTGGGGCACGATATACTGCTGGTTTTCTTTTTCCAGGCAGAAAATTCCATTTACTTCTCACTTCAGATTCAAATCACTTGCATACCAGTTGTATAAGAACAGAAAAAAAATCTGACCAGTTCCTGTAGTGCCTATAACATAGCTTCCCTGACAGTTGTGCAGAACTGAGGATGGCTGACTTGCATTGACATTTTCAAAACAAAAAATAAATCTGTTCTCAGAGTGACTTATGATCCACTGAAACATACCATCCTTGATAAAAACATAAACTTTTAAGTTGCTACAAGTCAAGTGCTGAACAGCAGGAGGCTATCAGACAGCCTGGCTGAGAAGGTTATTTTTTCCTACTCAAAGTGTATATTCATTTAAGCTGTGCTGTTCTGGTTCAGCACTGAACTGTGTCTCAAGGGTGAACATCAGACAGGCATAATTTTAAGGATATGCACTGTTACTCTTTTTCCATCCCACTTGAAAGCGGTGACGTGTTGTAATTGTCAGTGTTTGTGTGTTCGTCCGTACTTTCATTCTTCCGTTCGTTCGTATGTCCACCAAATATCTTCGCAACCGTTGCAGATAGAAAGATGAAACAAAAAGCACATTACTCTGGCGGCAAAGGGGATGGAAATGAGATGATTACCTTGACCTTTATAAAACTAGGTCAAGGTTAAATTTCAACTTTTCTACACTCAGGAACCGGATAAGATGGAAAGACGAGGGAGAAAGCCAGTGTGAGTGAGACCATAAATCAAACCTAGTGTGTTGATCAATGACAGCAGGTCCGATCACTAGCTTTGATCTTGACCTACGCAAGTAGGTCAGGGTAACATTTTGAATTCAGGGGTATCGTGGGATGTTGCAGTCTCTGACTGCATTAGAAGCTAGTTGTGCACTTGAATTCAGTATATTGGCTTTTAATGGAATCCATAAACTGTGGCTGGTGGAGAATGGTCTCAAATTTCTTTGCCAGTGTAGCAATCTCTGTTGGTCCATAGTCAAAACTGATGTCTAAGCTCAACACTTCATTGTCAAATGCAGACCTCTCCTTTAATTCATCCTTTGGAAAACGAGCATCCATGTGATCATAGAACGGACTCATAAAAAGAATAATCTCACCAGTATTTCTGCCGTCAGCTGATGAGGTCCCGATTGACTCTTTGACATGGTCACTCCACCATACATCCTTCTCCTTTGAGATTTGTGAATGCAATTTTTCAATGTTTACAAAGCAGTGTCTTTCCATCACAGTCAGGTTGCATCTTTATAAAGAGCTCACCCAAAACATCTCTCAGAGCAGTGAGAGTAACCTTGAACCTTGAATCACTCAACCTTTTGTAGCAGTGCATTGTCACTGGATCTCCGTTATCAGTAAATTCTCTTTTGCAGTATTATCGAAGCACAGTATAGCTCCTCAGAACAGCATTCACAGCTTGGTGCCGAGACAGCAGAGAATATATGAATGTACCTTCTGTCAAAATTAAATTTTGATTGATGGCGTCACATAAATTTAATCAAAAAATAATTAAAAAATATATATAAGTCCCGCCCCTTCCTGTGTATATCCCGCCTCTTCCGGTGAAAGTCCCCTCTGTCAATCCACTCCGTCGGTCAGTGTATGTTTTTAGAAGTGACGTGATCCAGTTCTTAATGAAGTATAATGAGAAACCAATGGTGATACAGCCACCACCTGTTTGACCTATGTCCCCATTCAGTGGGTCATTCAGTGCCACCCATGCTGTACCAGCATGGGTGGCACTGATTGCCCCTATTCAGTGGGGCTGGCCCGCCGCCGTTTTTAATGAATTTGATACCAGTGTTTGTAAGTGTTATTACATTATCCGATGGACAGTTGGACTAATTATGAGGAAGCTTTTTAACACTGTCTTAAAAAAAAACCTGAGGACAATAAGGTATAATGAGAAACGTACGAGAAATGTCAGTCAGTGTATCTTTTTAGAAGAGACGTGATCCAGTTCTTAATGAAGTATAATGAGAAACCCGTGGTGGTACAGCCACTGTTTGACCTATGTCCCCATTCAGTGGGGCTGGCCCGCCACCGTTCTTAATGAAGCTCAATTAGTTAATTGACAGCTGGCCTAGTTATGTATGTTATACAACTGTTTCTGACTGCTAACATGGGAGGGAGATAGAAAAAAGGGGAGTGGAACAACAGCAGTGTATAAAAATGGTGAGGATGTTCATGTCCAGTCATTCCTAAAAACGTGGAAAATTTTGTGTTCAGGAAAAAGACTTTGCAACTCGACGGTGGACATAATGGCTACAGAGTTTAGAAGTAGCAGGCTGATCCCCATTGTCGACCTATACAGCTATGAAACAACGCCTGAAGCCCTTTATCTGGGAATCTATGCAACGGAATTTGAAAATCTGAAGATGTATATTGAAGAATTTATTGATTACATTCAATGTGCCGACAGCCAAGGATGTGTACTACTTGACTGTATGCCTGTGAGTATAGCCTTGAAATCAGATTCGCTGGCTCGCCTACTGGGGAGTACTTTCCTCATTGACTGTCCCAGATCTCACTTCTGGTTGTTGGTGAGATATTACCATAGTGAAGATAGGCGTAAGACTGTGGTGGAGACAGAGCACTATTATCCGATTTAACTAGCGTTCAAGGTGATAGACTTCCCTCAGCTGCTCATTCTCTTACAAAAACTTGATCAGTTCTTCAGTGGGGAAAAACTGAAGCGAAAAGGTGAGCTATTGGACAAGCATTTAATAGTCCGATCTGGAGCTGCTCTTAATGATATATTGTACAAGAGACGTCTAACAGTAGAATCTTGAATTCGTCAGAGGGTTTGAGGAGGGGGGTGAAACGCAGGTCAATCTGAAATACAGGCTGATTCAGTTCACTAAAATCTCCACACCTCGACGACCACACCTCCCACCATCCACTCTACTACTCACTCAACTAGACACTCCTACTAGACCCCACCCACAACTGAAAATGACACCTGTCAGTCACTGGGTTACGTTGCAAAATGTTACACTGTTTTCATGGTTTGGTTGGTCCAGCAACTTTAATTAGGTGCAACTTTAAGTCAGTAAAATATGATAGTTTACATTTTATGTTGAATTTCCTGTTTTTTGCTGCATAGATTTTCTATTTCTTTTCTTTTTGTGCTGAGCATGGGCGAGCAGTGCGTGATTGTGCACGCGCACAGCTCAGAGGGAACCTTGGTCAGGGATATTTGAATGATGTGATGATTTTTCCACATTGACTATTAAACTTGGAATGACTGTTGCCCTGGTTTGCCTGTTTGTATTCCTGTCACCATGTATCACATGTTCCCTTCATCCATATATTAAAAGAAAGTCAGTGGAAGATGTCAGGGAGATATTGTTGCTCCTTTGCAGGTACACCAGCCAAAATACTCTGACTGCTGCCAAAAAACTCAAGATGTGGTGGGTCCTCCAGGCCAGTTGTATTGTGTTTGCATTCAATCGGGGGGTCGTATTTACATATGATCCCCTTACATAAAGAAAGGTCAGCACTGTGATTCTAGATTCCAGGCTTTCCATCAGACTTATATATGGTTAATTTAAAGAAAAAAAGCACCTTAATAGAGGAAGGAAAGGTTGTAATTTGAATATATTCTTATTTGCAGTTACTTCAATGTAGACATTTGCAGCTTACAAGCAGATTAATGTACATTTCTTCATTACTTTAGTTTATAGCACATTTTGTGTTGCAAATCACATTCTGCATTCTGCACATTCTGATATATATAAGAGGTCAAATCCAAGCAAACCTGTAGCAGCTACCTACAGGTATGAGTCTACCAAGCCATTCTATCACACACCGTGGCTTTTTAGTGAAATGGAGGAGGTGGAACCTCATATACTTCCAACATGAGTTCTACTACTACTGTTTACCTGCCGGGCCTCTCAGAGGCAACAGATCTTTTTTTAACGTTCTCTGTAAATCCTGTGTGGAAATTACCCAAGCTCACCCACTGCCATTTGTGACAGATGGAAAATCTTTCCAAAGGGATTATAATGCCCTAGACTTGCTCTTGTTCCCATTTCGTTTAAAGCCCAGGTATCAGTGATCTGTCAGCCAAGCTCTGGATTGCCTTGACAGAGGTGCACATATCTCAACTCACCCCTGCCACAGAGGAGATGAAATTCTGCATGATGACCTCTCTGTCTCTGCCATTCACAGCCGTCAGGCAACACAAAGACAGGATAGTAACATTTGAAATGCAACATGACAGTGCCCTGATTGGTCATATTACCATCGTCACCCCTACCCAAGGAAAGCTTTATAGTGTTTCACATTTACAATTGTCCCTTGAAATGGGCTTAACTTTTAAGTGCTCTTCTGGGATGACACAGATTTGGAGGAATTTGACAGTGCTGCATTATCAGGGATTTTGTGGACTTTTATAGTGACATATAATGTGCTGAAAAATAAGTTTGATTCAAGCCATTCAGGAGGTTTGAGTCCATCCTCTGGTCTGCATGCCAGGGTGCGTCAGTCCTGGGAAAACATGCTTTGCAGCATACAGAGTGCTTGGTTGCATGAATCAATATTCTTTTTAGTATCTCATCTAAATTAAAACAACTCTATGCTAATGTAAGAATTAATATTTTACAAAAATAACATTCAAAGCAAAAAAGAAACCACTCAAAATATTGAGTTCAAATTCAGTATGATTGCATACAAGTCCAGATAAACTATACTGAAATTTAGTGAAACATGTTTGCATGTTCTCTCTTTGTGTGCGTGGGTTCTGTCCGGGTTCTCCGGCTTCCTCCCACCTCCAAAAACATGCGCTTCAGTTTAATTGGCCGGTCCCAAATTGACCATAGGTGTGAGTGTGTGTGTGTTTGTCTGCATCTCTGTGTGGCTCTGTGATGCACTGGCGTTGCGCCCGAAGTTTCCCCCGCTGCACACCCTAAACCAGCTGGGATTGGCTGCAGCTCCCAGCAACAAGCCACAGCAGATAAATGGTTGAGAAGATAACTGAATGAATGACTATCACTGAATTATAGTAATAAATAAATCAGTTCTTTGATAATCCCCGTAGGGAAATATTTGCACACATTCATATACTCTATATATATTAATTCATTCATTTTCTGCCGCTTCATCCGCCATAGCGGGTCACGGGGAGCTGGAGCCTATCTCAGCTGGCACAGGGCCTGAGGCGGGGGACACTCTGGGCACGATGCCAGTGTATATAAAATTTGATATATATGTATATACAGTATATGTATATACATATATATCCCCACCTACTGTATATATTTGAATAAGCTCACTTGAAAACCTCACGGAGTAACGTTTTAACTCCACCCACAACCGCCCAACCAATCACATTGCATCTGCCAAAAGCAATCACATGACAATATGGCGTAAGGCATCGGCCAGCAAGACATTTTGTTGAGGTTATGCCTTTTGTCCACACGACAACAAAGATATCCGGGATGAAAACGCTAGCAAGTGAAGTTTTTTGAAAACGCCGGGTCTGCGTTGTTGTGTAGACGCTGTAACTGAAACTTTTTCTATCCGGGGGGTGTCTCCCTGTGACAAAAACTGCTGTGATGTTAGTGTGTGTGACCCATGTCTACATGTACACACAGAATGGTCGGAGTTAAAACTGGCTATTTTCTGATGTATAACAGCTCCAAGTGGATGAGGCTTAGATAAACATACTTGACAGTTGGATATTTATTCGTCTGTTTCTTTCTTTATGAGTCATAATTCTGCGTCAGACTGGGATGCGCTGCCTGCTGGTGGGAGAACTCTGTGATGGATGCAGTTGGTTTATAATACCAATACATTTGTTTTCATAATAATTCATATATAGTTCATCCTCGCGCATTTGCGCATCAAAGCTTGCCCTGATGCTCACTAGTCCTTGGCCTTCCTCTTTCCACTTAGTGTACAGCCTCAGGGTGCTGGACTTTGGGTGAAACCCTCCATGTATGTTGAGGAGCTTTCTGGTCTTGATATCTGTGGCTTCTATCTCCACAAAAGTGCTGTTTCATCAAAATCACAAATTAGAAATGCTTTACAGCACTAAGGCTAGAAGTAAGGTTAACATTATAACATCAGGTAACGTGCATATGGATGAGACAAATTAGGGCGTGACTGGAAAATTTAGTGAGAGCTTTCAGTCAGCCTGTAAATGCTCTTTGATGCTACTCAAGCATGACCTTTGTGTTAAATGCCATCATCAGCTTGTTGACAGCATGCAGATTATTAAAATATATACAGTAGTATCTAGTAATTTCATTGGAAGATTATTATGTATGCGTTACTTTTTCTTCTTCTTCCTTCTTCTTCTACATCTTCTCCTTTCGGCTTGTCCTGTTACGAATCGACACAGAATGTCATCCTTTTCCATGTGAGTCTATCATCTGCATATTCCTCTCTCAACACCAACTGTCCTCATTTGAAGCATTACATTGAAGAGTTTTAATTACATCAAACACAAGCTGAGAAAATTCCACGGTGATGGTTTGCTGTAAAATTGCACACATAAAAAACACAATAGATGATCTGGCATAAAACTAGTGGGCAGTCAAGGGTACCTGCTACATCCTGTAAGGCTGATGTGTGAAGTGGGTGCAGGTGCTCGAGTAGGTGGCAGGTCAGGTGATGGGAATGGCAGGTAAAGGGGGTTATGGAAGGGCAGGAAGGAGGTTAAGGATCTGACATGACAGGAGAGTGAGGAAATAGTATGGAAGCAAGCAGACATTAGGATGAAAGGCTTAGAGTCAGCTGGCATTGTGATAAAGTTTATTAATCTTGTCACATAATCATTCATGAGGAAATGTTCTCAAAGTGTGATCATGTTTTTCTTCAATTGTCCTCTTCACACAAAAGTTTTGCAGAGGAACAATGATGTTAAATTCTCCCGATGCATCAGTCTCATGGTATTCTTCATTAAACACAAGCCTCATAACAATGCATGTAAAAAAACTCCAGTGAACTCACCATCAGCCAATGAAATTGTAAGGTACGGGTGCAATATGGACTGGGTAGCAGTTAAAGCGTGGGGCTCAACGACCCAATCCCCAGACAAAGAGACTGGGACATGTCACAGTTTGTTGATAATGAACACCTTGTTCGAGTACAGGGATGTCCATAAGTGCATATGGCACCAGGACTCCCTAGGCCAAAAAGCAATGATGACTTTGTTATCGTATCATCGAACCGCCAACCATGTTCCCTCGGACACTTCGTTAAAGAGGGGCAGATCAGTCAACCAATCACCATCTGGTGTTGAACTGAATCCACTGGCAGGGCAAGACTCTGGACAGACTTGGCAGGCCCAAATGTGTTCTGCGGGTCTGTTGGGAATGTCTGGACTCCTCTGTCAGCAAGGTCTTCAGTCCCCACCTCTGGGAGAGCTTTTCCCAAATCTCACAGGAGGTTCAGGACATTATTTCAGAGTGGACCATTTTCTCCAGCTCCATTGTCTAATCTCTTCTGAGATCATTGCCTCAGTGCCCCTACTCCAGATAAATGGTCAACGATATGTAGCTGCTTAAAACACTATTTTGTGATAGCACAAATGTATTAGATACTGTGATAAAGATTTGTCAAGATGAGGAAGGACACCTCTATCTCCAGTTCTCATTTGAAGATGGAAATTGCCTTATGCTAAACTAAACTTATTGCTTCATGGCTGCTGTTGTGTACTAAATATAGACATGCTAAACTAGCAGCAAATGGCCTAGAACTTAGGCCAAAATTCTTCCGACTGTTGAGATCATACTTTCATTTGTCATCATGTGCCTGACAAATTCCATAGTTCAAAAGAATATACAGTACATCTCTGATTATTTTCTACCTGAATGGAAAATACTCTTGTATCTAGCAAGGAAATAGCACTTGGTATTTTTTCCGTAAATGCCGCAACATACTTGATTGTATAATGATTAACATTAAAAGCCAATTCAGATTAGTATATTTAAAAATAATGCATTTTTACGTTGTATGAAAATTAAATTATTTAACTGACCATGAGAGGAAAAAAGAAATTTAGGATTATCTGAGGAAAAAGGTTGTAATCCGGCTAAGTGAGTCATTAAAGATCAACTTTAATGTCAGATTTATCCAAGAAAGGAAGAGTGAAACCTTCTGATTGAGAAATCAAAGCCAACAAAGGACCTCCAGAGTAATATACAAATCCAGTTTATGAACTGACATTGACTGAGGGAATAACGGATCATACACAACTACATTGCTATAAATAATAATCACATCTCCAGAAGATTTTTTTTTAGTCACATTTTGTTCAAAAATTGAACAATGAAAAGACTAGCCTGAAAACCATCCTCCAAACAGCCATGGGTGTGATTAAGTAAGTAAAATACATTTATTTTTCATTCATCTGAGTCTGGGATTCCTGGTAAATACAAAGACACCATTGGCTGTTTATAATCTGTTGTTGGAGTAAATGTCCTTCATAACAGTTGCTTTTATAAAACCATCTTTCATTCACATGCAAAGCTATTAGCTTGGACAGCTGTCCTCCGTTATTAAATGGAAAGAGAAAACTGCAGGTGGTTGGTGTTTAATATTTAAGTGGTTTCTCCAGATTCCAGCTCCTGGCTTGCATACTGAACAAAAGGATTTCTCAGCAGACCTGGCCTGCGGAGCCTGTGGCCTCTGTATCGCCCTCCATTCCACAACAGCCCCCTCACACCCACCCAACACATCTCCCAATTCTGCCTTCTCCACAAAGCCTGCTCTGGGCCCAAACTCTTCACCTTCATACTTAATTTATTTGATCATGAACATCACAAGTAAATTTGGCAAATGGCCACTCTGAATTCCAGGATTATTGTGAAGTTTAACAAAAGGGAATTTTGTTTACTTTGTAAAATGAATTTGTTTGATTGGCTTATATAAATTATATAACTGCTTTTTTCAGCACTGATTTAACATTTTATTAACCCAAAAAGGTTTCCTTTGGGTGAAGAATGGAGATCAAGGGGTCTTTTTTCATCTTAACAAATCATGATGCATAACGATCTAACAAATCACCTGCAACGCTGGAATATTCAGGCACGTTACCATCAGTATTGGATTTCTGAACCTTCTTGGTTTTGTCCTCTCTAACTCTCTGTGCAGGGGAGAATATTTTATTATAAAAGAAAAAGAGTTTTTGTGTTTTTGAGTGCTTAGGCTCTGGTATGAAGGGCTGTTCTTGTGTCTCTTGTTTATTGTAGGCTCTTCTCCTATCATATAGATAAGAAAACAAAAAAGTGATTTCTCTACGTAGATTATTAAAGGATTGATGATGATGATGATGATTATTATTATTATTGTTATTATTATTATTATTATTGTTTGCTGCCATTCTGCCTCATCATAAACAATGCAGCCTAGATCCTGCCTAGCCAAAATACCCCTAAATGAAGACAATCTGCATTTCAGATTCTCAGATTGACTAAGGTACAGTAACTTCAAAGAAAATATTGAACATGATTGAAAACTGCAAGAAATATTTGATGAAACTGACTCTGTTTGAAGGTGGTGTTTACAAGCATGTCTCATTGCAATGATGTGTGCACATCGGTGTCCTTGCATGCACATGTACCTGCTGGTGTGGGTGGAATAAATAAAGGTACCATATATATCAAGGCTGGTATAGAGCAAGAACAGAGAATTCCACCAGTTGATAGATAAGCCTGTAAAATACGGTGGCTCTGTCTCCAAAAATATCATGTTCTGGAGTAGATAAGATTGGCAGAAAAAAGTGATGAATATATCTCTGTTGTAAAAGTCAGCCCAAGAAAACTTGTGGCAAATACATTGCAACTCTTGAAAATCTGCTTCTATTTTACTTTTAACTTTCTGAGTTTGAAAAACTTATAGATGGAGTCACCTCTCTTACTGGGACTTAAAACAAAGCATTGGACCTCAGACTGCAGTATGAATGGCTCCATGTGTGAACAGATATCATTTAAATTTAAAAGTCATGGAATCCACTTTTAAATGCTGATAGTTATTAAAGTAACTAAGACTCTGTCCTTTCAAGTAACTTATCAGGTAATATAAGTCCACTGTGATCAGGGAGACAGGTAGGAGAGTACTTGATGTGTCCTCTGGAAGGAAAGTAGATAAGACTTGGTGGTGGAATGAGGAGGTACAGGAGCGTATACAGAGAAAGAGGTTAGCTAAGAAGAAGTGGGACACTGAGAAGACTGAGGAGAGTAGACAGGAGTACAGGAAGTACAGGAAGATTCAGTCACCTCTTCTAGTCTTTGTTCTCTCTCATTTTCCTCATTCATCAACTCTTCAAAGTACTCTTTCCATCTTCCCATCACACTGCTGGCATGTGTCAATAGACTTCTATCTCTATCCTTAATCACCCTGAAGAGATTTAAATACATGCTACTCATTATTTTACTGGCTGCATAAGTATTTAGTTTAATCATGCAATAAACTTTTCTATCACTATGTCTCAGTAAATTTCCACACACTTGAACTCATCTAATTTGACACATACACACATACATACACACATTCACTTACACACACACATATAGGACATAGACAGTGGTCTCAGTTCTCTCCAATCTGACACACACACACACATGGTTGCAGAGGCAGTTCCATTTGGAGGACGTACACAAATTTATCTAATCTGACACACATACCCACACACACACACACACTCTCTCTCTCTCACACACACACACACACACACACACACACACACACACACACACACACACAAACACACACACCCACACACACCCAAGGTAACAGTACCATTTATGGAAGTCTTAAGTCTTCACACTTTTGGGGTGATCAGGATGTAGGCAGGTTTGTTTACAGGAATGAGACCGGAAACGGAAACTACGCCAAGAAGATGTGGCCGAAAACCTGTCACGGTCTGATTGGACCAGAAGACACCACATCCCCTCATGCATATTCCTAATCTGAATTGTTTAAATTTGAACAGGCCTAGATAGAATTTGTTCTTCTTCAGCTGCGTTTGATGTAAGACCCGTGTAGCACCGGCAGTCAGGGACTGTGGGAGAGCCCGGATATCTGTATTAGACTTGTTGTCAGGAATAAACTTTTTAAATTTATGACGATTGGCTAAGTCTCCTACTTTACCTCAATAACAAGAACCCACGGAATAAAGAAGCTTTGAAAAGACTTTGCTTCAACCCTAACCTGCTGCACGTCCTTCCCATCTTTATCTCTCTTTCTTGCCAACCTGTATAGATCAGTGCCAACCTGTATAGATCAGTATAGACGTTACTGTGACATTTAAAAATTTAGTCAGGCACCTTTCAGGACAGCTCAGACGGTCGTAGACAATGTTTTTGTACATGTGCCGCGAGCTGGCAATAGAGCGAGTTGCCGATATGATTTACGAAGGCTGTTTTCCTGTCGTTCACAAAGTTAGGTTCAGTAATGCTGCAAGTTACTGATTAAATGCCAGAAATCCGAGCTGTTCCCTGTATGGTGCCTGCTCTCTGACCAGAGTTACTGCTGTGGATGAGGTGGTTACAACACACAAAGCACAGTCCCCCTGAGTTTATATTCAGTACTTATAAAACACATTTTAGTAACATTCTCTCTTGAATATGACTACATTAGGCCTACATATCAATATTTCTGTCAACGCAGGATTGCGTCATAACCTGCGACACACATTGCAGCGTGACGCTTTGCCAGGCGGGTGGCTGTTGTAAACAAATCAGCGGATGTGTGATGAACCACAAATCCCAAAGGAAAAAAGAGAACGATAGCTGAGGGGCACAGAGTATTCAAAGAAGAATGGACCCGAGAGATAATAAAACGTTGAAAACAGTTCACAGATGGTGTTGTAAATTCCCTATTTTGCTAAATTACTGTGTTTATTTTTAGTCAGGCACCTTTTAAGACAGCTCAGATGCGCCGTGAGGTCCTACACAATATTTTCGTGTATGTGTAGTGAGTTAGCATTGGAGCGAGTTACTGATATGATTTACTGGGGCTTTTTTCCCATTCAAAAACTGAGTTGTTCACAAAGTTAAGTTTTGTAATACTGCAAGATATTAATTAAATACAGAAATCTGAACCGTTCCTGTGTTGTGCCTGCTCTCTGACCAGAAGAAATGATTGAATTAATAGCACTGCTTGTTTAGAACACATCACCTAAACATGCTCAATAAAAATCTCCAAGAGCGGAAACACTGTTTTGTAATTGGAGCTCAAGCTGACTGTATTCATCAGGGATCTACAGCGAGGCTCTCTCACCTCACCTCCCTGAAAGAGTCCAGAGACGTTCATCACCATCACACACTGAACAGGAATTATTTAGGAGCAATCTTTGGTATGCACGCTGCATTTGGGAGTAGATTTAAGGAGTTCATCAATGCAACAAAGCATAATACATTGTAGTAATGGATGTTGAACTTGAAGCACCAAATATCGTACAACAGAGTATTCATGTGTTGCATCATTCTCTCCAGGATGCGCTGCATGGAAAATAAACAGTTAATCATGAATCTCATTATGCATTTATAGATTAGTTAGCCAATTTGATAGTAGGCTAATATAGCCAATATAGACACTTACAGGCTGTGTTGCTTTCATATCCCCATCTATATATTTGAACAAGCTCACTTGAAAAATCTCACACAAGTCTCACACCTGTCAATCAAGCGCCCAACCAATCACCGCGCCCAACCAATTACGGCACATCTGCCAGAAGGAATCACGTGAACAATATAGCGCAAGGCATCTGCTATGTTAGGAGAAGAAATAACTATACATGGACTTCCCAGTTAACATAATTGTCACAACTGACATACGTGTCATAACTGTTCCAACAATTTTCATGTTTTTGAGCAGAGAGTCCAAACAGCAGGAACAACACAGAAAACGGCAAAAAATTTTGAGTGAACTAGCTGGCTAGCACAAACAATCTTTCCAGCTGTGGTTTCCGTCTGAAATGGGACAATGGGTCTAAGTTCTGTTCATGTAGTCAGTTAACAAAACTATCACTTCTCTAAAATGTCTTTTCCACTTGCTCTTTTGACAGGTGCCTGTCCTTTAATGTTAGCTCCTTTTCCAGTCTCACAATTTGTTAGCTTTCTTCCTCCAGTCAGCCTGCTAACAATCATCTACGCTCTCTGAATCCCCCCCCCAACGCAATCCTTAATTTTGCAACACAAAGTCGTTACGTCACCCGTTGATTTCTGACTACGTTGGGTGCGCTTGGTTTATAATACCAATACATTTGTTTTCACATGTTTAGTAGAGGTCTGATATTATTGTTTTATCATGGAATTTCCTCGAGTTCCCTCTAGTAAAGCTTATAATTTTTTTGCGGCTCCCGACAGGTTTGATTTTAATTTTTTTTTGGTCCAATTTGGCTCTTTGAATGTTTAAGGTTGCCGACTCCTGCCCAAGACACATTGACAGAGCATCACATAGACAAACAACCACTTCCTCACACACTCAACCCACCGACAGTTGGATGGATCATTCATCCATCTTCTTGTAGACAAGACATCTTGTCTATATTCACTTCTTCTGCTTTGTGGGTCACACGTGTGCTGGAGTCTATCCCAGGTGACTATGGGCGAGAGGGGGGTTCACTCCAGACGAATCAATTGCGCATTGATGCACCATTGACAACCACTCTAGTACACACTCACACCTAAAAGCAAATTAGAACTGATCAATTCATCTGCATGTTTTTAGGAGGTGGGAAGAACCCAGAGAGAATTCATGCAGCCTCTGGAATAATATACAAACCCCGCACAGAAAGGACTCGAATCTGAAACCTTCCTGCTGTGAGACAACACCATGTCGCCCTATGTTATTTCAATCTTTAAAAAATATTATAAATATTTCCCAAACCTTCTATTATGGTGTGCTTTAACATGACTACAACCTGAGTGTTAACATGACGTCATTGAATCTGATGTATTTAACTGTACAAAGTCAGACATCCAGATGAGACAATTCATCTGTTTTAAGTGGTTTGAACACCAAGATTAGAAGACATAGAAAACAAGTGCATTTCATAAAAACATGTTGTCATATTTAACTTGAAATGACTAACAAATTGTTTACACCTCATATATTGTATGCTTTGGCATATGTGTAGTTCTATAGGCAGGTGATTTTGAAAATGTAATTTCTTCGCTCCTAATTGTACGGAAGCTTGATGAGCAGCACAGGTTCCTTTGGTTTATAACCTCCCAATTTGTTAACCATAATGAAAAGTAGATTAGACATGGGTGAGCGAATGCTTAGTCAAGCATTTACCCACACAATTCAAAATAGTGCACTTTAAAATACAGTATATGTTAACATAATGAATAATTATTCTCTGAAGTTCCGTGCACAAAAACAGTCACACATCAAAATGTGTAACCCTCAGTTAAAATCAGATTAGATACAGATCGATGACAACCTCACTGAGTGCCAGTAGCCCATGTTGGAAATGATGAACTGCTCTAAACATGACAAACACAAATTGCATGATATATGAGACGAAGAAGCGCATTCTGGTGTGCATGGGCTTAATTGATTGTCAGGTGATATACAAGGCAGAACATAACAAAACTCTAATCAATTGATATTTGGTAAACAACAACCCTGCAGTGCCTATAAATTAGAGAGATGCAGATAGTAAAATAGGATATTGAAACGTTGCTTGAAATTTTGATCTATGATGGCAAGAAAATTTTCCTGCTTTTAACAGTGTTAATGGGTCAAGTGTTGATTGCTGAGTCTCCTGACTTCCTGTACATGATATATTCCACCTTACTGATGTCTGTATTACACTCAAACACACACACACACACAAACACACACACAAATACATATAATATGTCCCTCTCACCCTTGTGGGGTGGTATCTGTGTGTCATCCTCAAGCTCAGGTCCTCTACCAGAGGCCTGGGAGTCTGAGGGTTCTGCGCAGTATCTTACCTGTTCCTAGGACTGCGCTCTTCTGGACTGAGGCTTCAGATGTTGTTCCAGGAATCTGCTGGAGCCACTCTTCCAGTTTGGGGGTTACTGCCCCAAGTGCTCCTACTACCACGGGGACCACATTAAGCTTAATCTTCCACATATGTTCCAGCTGTTCTTTCAACCCTTGATACTTCGCAATCTTTTCGCGTTCCTTCTTCCTGATGTTGGCGTCAGCTGGAATCGCCACATCCATCATTAGCTAGCAGCTATTTGTCAGTCTGGAAGCTGAAGTCCCACAGGATCTTAGCCTTGTCGTTCTCAACCGCCTTTGGTGGTATGTCCCGTTGGGATTTGGGTACTTCTAGTCCATAGTGGGTACAGATGTTCCTGTACACTATCACAACTACTTGGTTGTTGTTGAGATTTCATAAATTTCACAATATGTTTTGAACTGATTCCAACTTTTTCAATAATACAATAATACATTAAATGTCACCCTAGAAAAGATCAAACCATGGAGCAATTAACAGTTAATGCAGATTTATAATTGGAAATATCAACCCATCTTATGTACTGACAGTGACTGTTTAAAAAGCATGTCAAGCGATTAGAAACCCCGCATGGAAATCTTAGCTCTCCCTTGCACCATATAAGAAGTCTAAACCTTGTCAAAACACAGCAAAAGAACATCAGGGAATATGTGGACTTTTTGGCATGCTCAACCTAATAAATGTCAAGAGGCTCACATGGGTTTGTAGCTGTGTAAGAGTACACACATTCCGTGGTTTAGCACAAAAACAAAACAATATATTAAAGGCTTCTCCAGAGTAATACCTAATGAGATGTTCTTATTCAGCTCAGTCATGATTTTTATCCCCTTCATTCTGCGCTTGTTTTGTGAGATCTCAAGCACTCTGATTATTTCATTATAATTTACAGCTACATTAAGGGTGGCATGTTTGACTCAGCTACAGTATGTTCATTCACAATTAAAAATTGATTGAAGTGAGGCAGGAAATCTAATTGTAAAATCTAAATGTGCCAATTTGCCTCTCATTTATGTATAAACAAATCAGAGTTATCACCTCACTGGAGTATAAATGTTGGCCTTGATCATAGAAGTGAACTTTCACCTATCTAATACTGGAGGAGGACTTTTAAAAATGAGTCGTGCCATTCATCATGTTTTGAAATAAAGCACATCTCCCAGAGGCTGGCATGTTTCCCTCGTCTCTCAAGGTGTGTAGTGCCAGGTCTCAGCTGCTTATCTGCCCTGATTTAAGTTCAGCTAAGGTGGCATCTCCTTACTGCATAAACCTGGGAGAGAACTGAGCCACCCACACAACAAGACTTTTGATTTCTGATCCTTGTGTGCAAAAAGAAAGTCTATCCATCCATCTATCCGTCCGTCTATCTGTCTGTCTGTCTGTCTGTCCATCCGTCCGTCAGTCCATCTATCCATCCATCCATCCACTGCATGATTCTTTTAAGCTGCACAACTCATTATACAATCAGCATGAAGTTCAGCAACACAGGAGGGAGCAACAAATGATCAACTGCTCCCGAAGGGCTGCTGGACAGTTGGATTGATGTCAGTTTTTTTCTGGTCAGCTGTGATCAGGCTTTCCATCATAAAAGCAGAGCCATGAGTCCATGCCATATATTCTAAAACAAACTCTTTTTTAATTACAACTGCACAAAAAAAGCAAGACTTTAGAACTGGGCACTACATCACGAGATGATATGGTCATTTGGAGTGTCAGATACGACTGTGAAGTAATGCTGTGCAGTACGTCAGTGGGTTAATATTTATTGTTGGTAGCATCCATCTATTCTAGCTGATATTGGGTGAGCTGTGATATAGGCACACGACAAAACCTCAGCGTATATAGAAAGAGAAGCACACATTTACGCTCACATTTAAATGTACAGTCAGTCAATCCTGGTTGACATGAATGCAGAACTTTGTTGCTGTGTGGCAATACTGAGCCACCTGGAACATGATTTAGCAAAATTATGAGGGTAATACTTAGGCCTAGTTAACAAAATAATATACTGTACATTGTAGTTTAAAATTAGAAGCAAATACACAGGAAAGAAAAAAAGAAGTACATAAGACAATCAGGGAGAACTAATTCTTGCTGTACATTCATCTGAGTGTACAGTATATACTACTGTATTAACTGCCTACTATCTATCTCTTTGAGAAATAGACCACCCATACTGCCTAGGTTGTCTTGGTGACCTGTCAGTCCACATACGCTGGAGTCTCCTTGCGCACAGTGAAGACTTCACTCCAAATTTCTCATTTGGTAGAAACAAGGGATTTTTGTACTAATCTTTATTGAATACTGTCTAGAGCTAGATCTTCCCACAAGGGTGTAAAGTTTGACTCATAAAGTGTTAGGAACAAGGTTGTAGTTTAACCATCAAACCAACAGTGAGGATATAAATTATGACTCAAATACTATTGCAATAAATCGTCCGCTTATTAAATAGTTCCAGGCCACATTCTCTTTCTAAAACTTTCATAAGTCCAGTGGTAAATTATGGAAAATTTACCTGAAAATATATGCAGGTAAGGGAACCAAACCAGGGCCATGGTCTTACTTGCTCCATCAACACCACAAGCTTTATGAAATTGAAAATCCATTTCTTTTCACTGATGCCGAGCCTGATATTCTGTCACATGCTCGAGGACATGCTCGAGATTAGCTGACTTTCCACAGAGTGTGCAGCTGGGGCTTTCTACCAGTCCCCAAGTGTGGAGATTTGATGGAGTAGGCAGGACATCATACAGTACACAAAACACAACACGAACTTAATCCAATGTCTATCCATTCTCCAGATGTCCTGCCAGGTAAGAGCCCTCTCTCTCACACTCTCCAATCTTGTCCAGCTGCCTTGTTTGTTCATGGCTACAGCCTTGGTATGCCGGTTTTCCTCCTCAATCCTTCAGACTTCCCTCTGCACCATGCCTTGCCGCACTTTTGGGTCAGCTTTGCTCAAGCCTCTTCTGGTGAAACAAACCATACCGAGCCTTCCCTGGGCTACTGACCCAGGGAAAGCTCAGCATAATGCAGTCGATCTTCTGCGTCTTTCAATGCTCTGTTGGCTGACCACTTTCGGCCTGTCCTGACAACAATGCCTGCCCCAGGTACTCTCTCATCCTTGCTGTCTCACAGCATTATGGCCTGACATGTTTTTGTCGCCTTGTACTCCTCCACCACAGATGTTATTGGCAGTTGTAGCTTGCTGCCTGTGCTGTACAGACCAATGGCGCAGAAGCTTCCTGGGATGCCCAGACATCTCCTCAAGTAGGGGTTCATCTTCCCTCCCTTGCCCCTCAACTGTGGAGACAGGTACCTCATAGACGAGGAGAAGCCAGAGCAGTCTGGGGAGCACCCCATGTTGGTAATCCCAGGCTTTATACTTGCCTGGCAGGGCGCTCTTCTCCAGAGATGTCATCCAGGTTTCTGATTGGATAAACATCTCCTTCACTGTTTGCCTGTCGTTGAGGTCAGCTCTGTACCACTTCCCTAAGCACTTCACAGGTTTCTCTTGGACAGTTGGAATGACGTTCTCTTGAACCGAAAATGGTCTCTTGAACCAAAAACGGTCCTGGACCCATCCCTTCTTCAGAACTAGACACCTGAATTTTGTCGGTTCGAACTCCATCCTCACCCAATTAGTGAGCACAATCAAATTCTACAAAATCCGTCTTCCTTTTCGCACTGATCTTGTTGTGATGTTGACGTCATCCATGAATGCTCTGATGGGCAGAGCATTCATGAACGACCAGTGCCACTTGCAAGTACTGCACCTCAATGCAACTTCTCTGCTGACTTGACAAGAAGGTTCCTTGCTGTGGAAAACAGAATCACTGAAATTGTGCAGCCAGTGACAGTGGTGAATTCTCCGCAGGTGAAACACATGTTGAATCTGTGGAAGTAGTGCTGCAAGAGCCTCTGGAATCACTCAGGAATATGGTAGACCTTCAGAGTCAACTCCACTAACTTGTGAGGAATTGTTCCGTAGGCATTAGTTAGGTCAAGCCACAGAACTGCCAGGTCACCGTTGTTCATCTTTACATCCTCAATGATCTTAGAGATAACGCTGGTGGGCTAAAGGCAGCTGGACAATCCTGGAATGCTACCTTTTTGGACTGAAGTGTCCATGTACCCATTGTCCAACATGAAGGTGGTCAACCTCTTTGCCAGAATCCCCAGGAAGATCTTAGCTTCCAAACTGAGAAGCGAGATGGTACGGAACTGCTTAATTCTTGTAGAATTTTCTTTCTTAGGGATGAAGCACCCCTCAGTAACCAACCAGTCATCAGCAAGGAAGTTCTTCTTCCTTGCAACCGCCAGTAGCTTCCAGAATCGTTTCCTGAGCCTTTCGCATTGCTTATAAACCTTATACTAGATGCCATATGGCCTTGAGGCTGATTTTCCACTGGTCTTTCTGAGAAAGCTGTTGACTTCTTGCCAGGTTGGTTCCTCAACCTTGAAGGGGATAATTGGTTCTGCTGGTTTTATGAGCCTCTCCATCTCATTAAACTGTTTTCTGTTCTGGGATCACTGTTTTCAACTCCCCTGATCTTTTGTCTCCCAAGAGTTTCGACAGGTACTAGAATGGGTTCTTGTTGAATTTTGCCCTTTCTTTCAACCTCAGGTTCCTGTCCCTGCGGTGACAATCTGCTCGACGCAAGATCTTAATGTGCTCCCTCACGTTGTCTCGAAATTCCGTGATTGCTGGTCTCTCAGTTGCTGTTGCTTTGTGAAAGGCCTTACTGAGCCTTTGCAGATCCCCTGTAAGGATTGCTAGCTCCTTCAGGCGTCTGATTTCATGACGCCTGAAGGCATAGGTATAGAGTCAGCTAACCAATTAGCTGACTCCATACTTATGCCTTGAAGTATCAATACATTTTTATGTATCAGTTGTTTTCCTTTGCATGTAAAAGATTGTCCTGTTCCACAAAACAGCTATGACATTTGTATTTATTTTTAAAAAATGGGCTGTTTCGACAAATCAGCAAAGAGCAAATTAAAAAAAAATGTTATTGAAATGTTTGTTTTTTTTCTGTTTCCACATAGAGGAAAACAAGGATGTTTACAAATTTAATGAAGAAATCTCATGTGAATCCTCTCAAATTAGTCTTTTTCCCAGTGTGTACACACACACACACACACACACACACACACACACACACACACACACACACACACACACAGAAACACTGCAATGCCTGAATTAATTCCAAAGTGTTTCCTGACTCTCCCATCTCCTTCCCAACACTGATCACTTCTGTTCTGAGCTACATTACAGTGGCTCTGGCATACTCTTCACAATATTCCGTGTACATGCAGACCACAGCGACTTTTATGTGTGGTAACAACCCACTCACATTCACAACCATGTCTCACGTGGTGAAATGCAACACTGTCATATGCCACCAGATGGTCGCTTTAAAGGTAAAGTTTTCCTTCAATTACCAGTGGGTTTCTGGTTATATAATCAGCCATGGTAAACAGAACAATCTTCACCCAAATCCTGCCACAGATGAGTGATGTTTGCAAGCCATAAGTGAATTTTCATTTAATTAAAGCCAGAAGCATTCCGAGATCATACTTTAATCACACCAAAAAACACAACTTCTTGGCTAACTTTTATGGGGAATTGGGAAGTTATATAATATTAATAGCCACTCTAATTGCATGCTATAATTACAACATTGGCCCTAAAAAAGACTTCGCAATAAATTGAAATAATTTGGCAGCAGTAAGCGGTGTGCGTATGCTGATTTACTCTACTCCACCTCTTGAGGAAAATCTGATTAAATACACTTATAATACATTTTAAACAGAAAGAAATTCTTCATGAGACAAATAAGCCCTGAGCTAGCTGGAATAACAAAAAGAAGACAAGAAAAAAGACAGCTATTCCAAATTTCAAAGAAAGAGTGAGAGAAGTTCTCAACACTAATAAGGTTTGATGACAACAGGGTTAGAAGTTGCTGGAGAGACTCAGTCTTCACTATCTTATCACCTTAAGTCTGGGTGCTTCTTTATCCTTTCTGTATTTCTTCCTCTCTGTCGTCCTTTTCTTTTCCTCTTGACTGTTCACACACAAACATGCATACACAAACAGGGCTGCTGATCCCTTGTCCCTCTGTGGGCTTCCAACATGCAGCCAGGTCATGGATGATTAAAGCAGTGGCAGGTAGGCTCCACTTTGAAACCACCAATAGACCTCTGGGAGCCGAATCAAACAGCAAACCTTCCATTTCCGTCAGTCCAAGCTCTCGATAGCACCAAGGAAAAAGACACACGGAGGATGAGAGGGCAGACTTCACCTCTGCATCCTCATTGTAGACCACAGCATGCTGCTGAAGCAGCTTTATGGGAGCTCCCAACTCTGATGTGATTTAAAAAAGGCTTTGTGCATTCAGTCAGCTGACCCTACAGCCTTTGATCAGAGGGGACAGAGTTAGAGTATGTTATGCATAGATCTCTGATGCATTTGGACTTTCATTTTTTGCCAAGCTAGCTATGTGGTTCTATGTACAATGATGTTTAGCCATTTAATACATTGTTCATTTTTTTCATTCAATCCAAAATTATCCAACAATGGTTACCATGAAATTTTTACATTTCTAACCCTAACACTAATCCTTTCATATTTTTATATCTTTCTTTCATTCTTTCATTTCTCTTTAAATGTACCTATCTATCATCCGTCTCAATTTGTAATCCGTCTGTCCATCCATCTCCATTCATCACCCATCTATCTATCATCAGTCCATTTGCCTATCCATCTGTCTGTCTGTCTGCCTGTCTGTCTAACTATGTACTTCTAGGAATAAACATAAGCCAGCACAGTCATGTTTGTGGTTGCAAGAGTGCTATAAGTATTTGCAAGAGGGGGGTGAGTTAATGGAAATGTCAAGAGCAGCTGTCGCTCCAAGAAAAGGCTGAACCCTCTGATACAATGTGAGACACTTTGCCTCAGTGGGGAGGAAAGACTTGTCAGCACATCTTGACCAGAATCTACGAATCTATTACAAGAGCAGAACTATGGTTATCATAATCAAAGGGATTGCAGGTTATTGTCTTGTAATATATTTTAAAAAATCATATAGCCTAGTGCTTTTATGATGGGAGCATTTTGCTGCAGCGAGCATCTTCTTCAAAATGACTACTGAAGAAGGTGGAAATAAGGTGCAGACAAGAGAATGATGACCTGATTCTTGAAAGACAAGGATACAATGCAAGAGGCAAAGGGGACCCCTTGATTGTTAATTTGTAGTTTGAGGAAGTGCAGACACCCACTGGTAGTAAATTAAACTTTAACAATTGCAAACTTAATTCATTTAAAAAATTACTTGAACGTGCTTTAAGGCACAATTTCAATAATAATAATAATTTAAAAAAAAACTTTCCAAATAGAAAAGCTTCTCAAGGATGTGTTAAAATTTTTGCACAAAATACATGAGCTGTCCAAAGTGGTTAACAGAAAACAGTAAGTTTTAAAACTTTTTAAACCATTTAAAAAGAATAACGCAGGTAAAAACAAATAGCTTCGGTTTGCTAAATGATCATATTAGTCGCACTACAGTTAATACTCAGCAGTAGTTCCGAATCCTTATTGCACATATGCACACAGGAGAGACGGTCTACTGTGATGACCTTCAGATGGGCGCGGTTGTTCTTATCTTGCAATCTCCAGCAGCTAACATTACATCACAATTAAAATGCGTGTTCAAAGCGACCTGTCACCGCGGCTGTTTGCCGTGCTTCTTGGCACCCCGTGGTGGTGAGGGTGACATCTATGACTCCTCACCGAGGGAGCCCGGTAGACGCACTCACTGTACTTATCCTCTCAGCTCCGCTGACAGCAACCACCGAGTAATTTCACCGACGATTCCGACCAGAGGAGCACACAAATAGTCACAAGGTAAGGTTTGTTTCATTTTTCCTTTCTTTCTCTCTCTTTCTTTCTTTGGGTTTTTTTTTTTTTTTTTTTTTTCCCAAACTGTCAAGTCCTGAAGAGGTATTACGGAGATAATAATCTCTGTATGACCTGCGGGTGTTTAACAACCAGGCGAATAATCACAAATAGTTGTTTGTTTGTTTTTATTTATTGGAACAGTTTTAATGTCACATTCTTCTAATATTGATAAATCGCAATTGTGTTTCGGCAGAAATTTCTGTCATGAAGGCTCGATATATTTTTCAGTTAGTTTACAGGACGTCACAAAAATATGTAACGCACATTTTTGTGACGTCCTGTAAACAGTCAAATGTCTGTCTTAGTTGACAAGCATTTAACTGTTTTCCTAGAGATGAAGAAGTTGAGCAGTGCCGTAGAGCCCTTTACCAACCAATCAGTAATTTTTAGACCATTCCTATTTGTGGTGCTTCAGGTAACACCTGTTTCAAAAATAAATTCTAATGACGCATAGGTTTTTGTAAAAAAGAAAACATTTTCGGATTTTTTTTTTTTTGTTTGTTTGTTTTGTGTTTTTTTAAACGTATCGATCAGTCCTATTTGAAACGCGATTTGCCCCAGCGGCAAAAACCCATCTATCTGATGGGAGACCCGGTCGCATCTCGGAGGAAAGCATTAGGGAGGCTGTTTATTTCCCCATTGCTTGAATTTAACCACTGCCTTAAAACAAAAATTGAAGTTCACATTTACCAGTCAGCCACTGATATCTTTAGGACCCGACGGAGCGCCAGCATCTAACTGGACATAGTGGCTCCATTAGGAGAGAATCGCTACTCCTCATCTGCCGTCCACAGTTTGGCAGGGCTCAGAAATCCAATCCACTCAAAGAGTTGTTCTTCATTGGAATGTGTTTAGAAGGTGGACTACACTTTCATTAATTTTCTACTACTGTGAATCCCCTTAACGAGTACTTTAATTTTTCTATAATGCGCCATTCCAATAGAGGAACGCGGTGCGTAAAGGCAACCAGCCAGCTTCGACACTAGTCGCCCCTCGGTTTCTTTTGCGTTAAATTACAGATCCAGAAGCCAGCGAGTTAAGGGGCGTTATGTGGAAGGAAATGCTGTTAAAATGAAATGAAAAAGTTGAAGGAAAAGTTGAATTTAAAAAAAAAGAGAACACGTAGTGTTGTTCACGTACACGCGCTCGTAATGCAAAGACATCGTCTCTATTGATCCATGTCTTGCAAAATATTAACACATTAGAGGATGAGGATTCCGTCCGTGTGTATGAAAATCCTTACTGTTGGCTGTAAATAACTTGTTGAACCTGCAACGTTTGTCCGGAGCATATTAAAATGTGAGTTTTGCTGTCTTTTGTGCTTTCGAATTATGCGCTGTGCTTTTATCGTATGGTCACTTGTGTGCCAATCGTGAGTAAAGGGTTAGGATTTAGGCTGAAGGAAGAAGAATCTGGTTTAAAGTGGGCAAATTAGAGGGGAGCGGCTTGTTGATAATGAAAAACAATCAGATTTTCTCAAGCGTATTACCATTTCCCTTCTGCAAAGTTATATTTTTGTTCCTTTTTTCATGATGTAAATTTACTAAAAGCTCAATTCACTATGAATGTATTTATTGATGGTGATTTAATCAAAGAAAAATGTGACTTTAACTTGTTGCACTGCAGGTCAGTAAAGTCAAATCGGTGTGCCTTGCCTCTGTGTAAAATTTGAATGAAACAAAATGTGACAACCTTTGCTTCTTAAATGCATGTTGGCAAATGAACAGACTCAGTGTAACATTAATGAAAGTTTTATTGTTTTTTCTTCCTTTTTGTGTGTTTTTTCCTTGCCCATCCTGGTTTCTCAAATATTGGCAACAGCTTTGCATTGTTGCATGTTATTGGTCCAGGAGAAGTACATTGGATAATACATGGCAGCGGATTTGTGGTGTGGCAATGATGCAGGTAGGCTAGCTGTCTCTACGCTGAGAGACTTTCACATTGTCACCACATCATCTCAGAGAAATAGCTCTAGTTGTGAATTACAAATTGCCTCCAAATGCTTACAGAGGTAGTGTGGAAAGGATGTTGAGAAACAGAAAGAAAGAATTGCAGAGGATTTGGAGAGAGAAAAGGAAGGTCTAAGAGTTTGGAAGAGACAATAAGAAGTGTGCCAGTACAAACATGCTTCTGCTTGCCAGCTGATCCACTGTGACTCATATGGAAGGGTTGGTTCTTGGCTCCTACTGCATAGGAAGCATTAACCCGTATATTGTTGCACTCATCAGCCAGCTACAAAGCATCAGTCTGCTCAAATTGGCTGTAGATCAGAAGTTATTTGGTTGGAAGTAAGCAAAATCAATAAACACAGTGAGGCAGTATTGTGTGTGCATACATCCAAAACCCTGACCAGGTGCTCAATACAGAAAGACAATACAAAGAAATAGCATTTTTGCAGTGTTAACCACAGAGGAAGGGCCTGTCCATCCTGTATGAATATTTGCCTTTATTTCAAATCAATCTGTGTATTATCTTACAATCACTGATGACAGCATTAAAGATACTGGCCATGCAGAGAGGATGGAAGGAGCAAATCTGCTGCTCTGCATTTCAGCCTGAGGACAGCTCCCCATGTGCGATGCTCTGTGTGGGAATCGAGAGGGGATCAGGAAAAGTGAAACCAAAAAAACAAAGAGGAAAACCACACTTTGGTGGGATTACTATAAACTGAATGGAAGACGTCCTGCAAGAGGTTGTTTGGAGGTTTGTAACCAATATATATTATGAGGCGATTGCCTGCTAAATTTTAAACCATGCAATGCTTGAGCTGCCCAGTGGAGGGAATGTAAGTGGACACAGGGGGGGGTTTCTGGTGCTTCAAAAACAAGTGAATAGTGACAAAGAGAGAGAAATATTTGATCGATTTGATTTTTGATTCATGAAGTCGGTATTACAAGATAGTTGCGTTAACAAAGATCTAACCATTAACAACATCTAAGAGAGATTCACTCAAACATGAACACACACTTAATAAAAACTCTCATTTGAAATGTGGGCAAAATATACTTAAATTAAACCAAACAGTGACTGAACATGAGTTACTCATTTAAGACAGAACAAAAGACACCTTTGACACACGATAGGTTCGTAAAAGTGTCTTAATCATTCATAGCTCTGAAATAGTTAAAATCAATTCTGATTCTTGTTTGACAACACATTCTTTTTAAAATGGCTTCTGCACTGCAGTCAGACAAACCTTTAACCTTTTCCTTCCTGCTTAGATAAATCGCCATCTTTGCTTGGCCCAGAAGGAAATTTAGAATCTGCTAATCCCTTTTTTGATTTTTCCTGCGTTTCAAACTATAGTGAATATCTGTTTGTCAAAAACAAGATTGAATGAGAGAAAGATTCCCTCTAAAAACAAGAATAGAGTGTCGAGTCTCTGACAGTTTAGGAAGAGAGAGAGATTTTGACTTTTGAAATCACATTTTATGAAGTTATTATTTCATGAAGTTGGTATTACAAGATAGAGAGAGAGAGAGAGAGAGAGAGAGAGAGAGATGGTCTCCCTCCCTTTCTCTGCCACCTCATCCCCTGTCCCTACACACCTGCTGAAATATTGATGACTTTTAATATAGAATTTGACCTCATATTTTTCCCAGTGAAATTATGACATTTCAGAGATTCTCCTTCATTTAGAGTACTGCTGAGTCTGAGATATAGATGGAGAGTTGGGTAGAATATATATACATCTCCCCACCTATATATATTTGAATAAGCTCACTTGAAAACCTCCTGGTGTAATGTTTTAACTCCACCCACTACCGCCCAACCAATCACGGCGCATCTGCCAGAAATAATCACGTGAACAATATGGCGTAAGGCATCGGCCAGCGAGGCTTTTTGTTGCGGTTACGCCTTTCGTCCACACGGCAACGAAGATATCCGTGACGAAAACGCTGGCCATAGTGAAGTTTTTTGAAAAGCCGGGTCTGCATTGTTGTGTAGACGCTGTAACAGAAACTCTTTCTTTATTTACGAATGTTAACACACAACACCCCACAATAGCAACAACAATATTCCAAACCTTAGATACAGTATAAAAACCTCTGCTTCTGCAATGATATCAGTTCAAAAACAATATATCGCAGCTGATAAACAAACAATTAAATGTTTGTTGTTTTTTTTTATATTTTCTTTATTTTATATACTCAATTAATCCTGAAAGGGAAATTAGTGGCCCACTCTAGTGTTAGTAATTCATATGCGCATATATTAGTGTGCACAGGCTCTGACCACACACACACACACACACAGGGGTCCTGTACACATGCAGGGGGATGTAGAGTGGTTGGCAGCCCCTTTATGGTGCGCCCAAATGAGCAACTTGTAAGGGTGTTGTGCCTTGCTCAAGGGCGCCTTGGCAGTGCTCCGGAGGTGAGCTGACACCCACTGTAAGCTCACACTCCGGGTATTTTTGGGTGGGAGCGTGAATCGAACTGCCAATCTTGGAACATTGGATGACCCGCTCTACCACTGAGTCACTGCCCCCCCATTGACACAGAGCTGATCATTACCAAGGGGGGATCCGGCATACCAAGTGGTTCTATCCCAGGTGCATCACCTTGGATGATATTAGAGATCGTAGAGATTAGAGACAGTTATTTTGTGTTTTTTTACGTAAGCCTCCCCGCCCCCTTTTTTTTCTGGGCTTTTTGCCGTTGTTGTTTTTTGTTCAGAATGCTGTTGTGTGTTTCATGGCTATTTTGTTCACTGTAAGCTTTTTCTCTTCTATCATAATGTAAACAGTATTTTTACTGTACCTCCTGTAATAAACTGTAAAGGAAAAAAACTGATTTGCTCTTTACTGGAATGCTTTTTACTGTGAACATTGCATGTGGACATACAGTTCCCAACCAAGAAATTTTCAGTACATTTTGCATGAAAATACCAGTAAAACTGAAACATAAAAGTCTATGCAATTTTTATAATGACAACAATACCCAGTATTTTGAAACCTTGTGTACTTTGATTGATTGCATGTACCTTATGAAGTGAAAACAAGCATTATTGTTTGACACAGTAGTTTCATTTTGAGTCGAATATCCAGTGTTTTGGTAAAGTGTGTGTACAGACAAAGATGTATTCTATTTTGAAATGAAGAGTTAGTGCTTATTTAACAAAATGTGTTTTTGAGAAGAAAATGAACCATTTGGTCAATTGTGCTTCCTAGGTGTGAGTCTGTGTTAAGAGTTTAGAAAAAGTACTTGAAGTATGGGTAAGCGCTTGCTAGCAACTGAAAAAAACTGTAAAACCAGCTATTTTCTGACTTATAACAGCTCCACGTCGTATACGTGTTGATAAACATGCTTGAGAGTTGGATATTTGTTTGTCAGTTTCTTTCTTTATGAGTCATAAAGTTTATCCATCCATCCATCAATCCATTTTCTGCTACTGTATCCACTGTAGCGGGTCCCAGGGAGCTGGAGCCTATCCCAGCTGGCATAGGGCGTGTGGCGGGGTCATAAAGTTTATATATTTATTTATTCATTCATCATTCATTCATTCACGTTCTTCGCAGACACCAGGTCTGGGTCAGACTGGGATGTGCTGCCTGCTGGTGGGAGAACTCTGTGATGGATTCAGGGATACAGTAGCCTATGTATTTACGTTTATCAATGCCTGTTAAGGTAAATTAAAGCGTGTTCTTGCAGTGCTGCTAAAACTGAAAATTGTTTCTTATGCTTCCGTATTCATTGTCAACATGTATTTTATTTTTATTTTGCATTAGTGTATTGTGTAACAAAATTGAGCCTGCCTTAACATTGCACTGTATTATCTAAAGAAAATACTGTCAATCTCACTAATTTTCATTTTCAAATTCACCTGCTTGAATTCAAAATTAATTACGTATTATTACTGCATACAGAAATGATATATTCAGAAAAATACAGATTGGAAAGGTTCTTTTTTATTTATTTATTTATTTTATGTCAAACACTGCTCTGATGCTGAATGGTATCTTCCCATAGATTTAATTCCTCCAGGCATCTATGAATTAAATCCAATATCCCCACGCTTAGCCCCATTTGCTGTCATTTCTAGCTTTGAATGTTCCCTATTGAATTAAAAAAAATAAAAAGATGGATGCCCCCACCCCCCATTCTATGCCTGGTTAATAGGACTTTTTATAATGAAAATCAATATCAGTGTTATGAAAGAGAGGTTCGTTTATTCGTTCAGGTGTGTGTGTGTGTGTAATGTTGGATCATGGACATTCATGTTTAATAAATTCTCACGATACACAACTTCTTTCTCAGCTTCAGCTGTGTTGTCAAACTTCTAATTGGCCTGTTTTGAAGAATTTTACACATTAACATGCAGTTTTTTAAAGCCACATATTTTTTACACTTTTTTTTTTCCGGCGACTTACTGTCCTTTTCCTACCAGAGGTTTCCCAGATAAAACTTGCCATTCATGCCCACTGACATGGTTCACTTTGAAGGTTTAAATAGCAGTGCGAATGATTTCTCTGACTCAGATGGACATCTTTCACTAGGGTTGGAATGAATTCAAGCCTGTAAGTCATTTTGTAAAAAGAGCCTTGTTTGGAGAAAGGGGAAGAAGTAATTGCCTTAGATGTTGTCAAAATGTATTTAAATTAGCTGAATTATCAGTAGAGCCAAGAGGCAAAGAGCGAGACACCCCCCTAGATGCATGAGCTCATTTAGATGAATCTCCCAGTTTCCAAAATCTAATCTGAATCTTTGCCCCATCAGTTGATAAAGATTTTATGAAAAACCCTTCCTTAATTAATTTGATTTGACATGATAGTCTTCTGAAAATATCTATGATCTTTGTCAAGAATCAAAATGTAGCTCTTCCCTCTGAACATAAATGATTCTCGACATGCTTCCAACCCCACCTCACCTATAAGTACATATTTTAGCTGCAGCTGTCAGTCACACAGGGGCAGGTGAAGCCTGAAGCTGCTGACCAGAAAGTTACTGTTTCATCCAGCATGTTGTGTGAACTGAGGCTCAGTCTGCATCGGAATAAATGATGTGATATTGTGTCCGATACCTTTGAAAAAGGGAGTGATGTGCAGGCCTGTAAAAGCTTATATTGAAATGTTGGTATCATACAGTTCTTTACTTCTTTCCCCAGGCTAAAACTCAGGGCATTGGAACACACCAATAGTCAACAGTATCCTAACTGCTATGTACAGTACTCTATTGGAGACAGCCAACACAGCTGCTGCATTTTATTGTACACACACACACACACACACACACACACACACACACACACACACACACACACACACACACACACTTTTTACCTGAGACATTGAGTTCCTGTGGGTCTCCATTGACTGCTGCCAGGCACCATTACCTGAAGAGTTAGGCAGTCTGACTGATGGCTTGTGATAGGTCTGAGAAGTGTACAATTCATCAAGTAGACCATTTCCGCCTCCTCATTTTCCTTTAATATTTCCCAAATGCCTCTGAAGGCGTCAAGAACGTAACTCCACATTCAGCTATTAAGGAGCAGGAGTTGGAAAATGCAATACCTTAACTGCAGTGACTTGACACGGGAAATGGCCCTTTTGTATGAAAGTCAAATGAAGATTAGGGTTTGGAGTACAAGCCTGATTTGCAGTGATTTTGGCAATGTTATTAAAGTATAGCCATAACCAGAGGACCCTTGAATTGTGTTTTTGAGAGCATGATATGTGCTTGTAATAGTAGGTAATAAAACATGATACTCATCCACTTGAGTTCTCTTAAACAGTGTTGAAAGTCCTTATATTTTAAGACAGTATTTCAAATCTTTTATGTGATCTGAACTGTCTTTTCATTTGTCCTTTAGGGTGCCGCCTGTGTCAAATACAAGAGTCGACAAGAGGTCAAGTGGAGAGATTTGACAACCTCCGACTTTTTCAGGAGTGTCACTCCTTTCTGCACATCACATCTGACCGTCCCTTGACCCTTTCATCAATGCTCAACACATGTTGACACACCTCATCAGCCAGGCAGAAGTGGCAACATTCGAAGACAGAATAACCTCAATGGGGGCCAGTTGTTGCCTTAAGCTGCTCACACCAAACTAGCACCATGTTGCTACATTTCTTCAAATGCTCCATTCAAAGCTGAAGTTTATTTAAAAAATCCTCAGTGATATTGTCATTTTTATGACGAAGCAGCAGCCGCAAAGACAAGAAGACATTCTAGAGAAAGCATTCAGAATGAGTTCAGCAACGTTTTGGCCATTATTGTTCACTCTTCAAGCCATGTGCATCAATGTGACACATACTATGCAACATTACCCAGCGGCTTGGGGACACTATGATGTGTGCAAGTCCCAGATCTACACAGAGGAGGGCCTGACATGGGACTACATGGCCTGTCAGCCAGAAGCCACCGACATGACAAAGTATCTGCGAGTGGCCCTCGACCCCCCAAATATCACGTGTGGTGATCCGCCTGAAACATACTGTGCTTTGGTGAGTTGTAACCTCCGCTGTCCCCTGATGGAGACAAATGAGGCTGTAGGCAGGATCACACAGCATGCTGGGTCAGGGATAGAAAAGCTGTGCATACAAGGCGACTCACTGCCGCTGTAGCAAAGATTGGTATACACACAGACACCATGTGCATCTGAATACAAGTGCTACCATCGAGTGGTATGCTCATGCATAGTCATGCACACACGCCACATGCACATAAACACACGTATTAATATATGCATAAATATTTTAGAGGGAGGTGCAAAAATGCATAGACACACAATAGGACACGTGCACAATACACGTACAGACATCTGTTGATGAGCACATACATATTGTATCTGATCATACTTTTCATGTCATACTCATATGTACATACGTCCATGCATAACAGAAATACACATGACACCAAGGATGGATTCAGAAATTTTATGAAAGCTTTTATCTAGGAGTGACAAGGGTGTAGATATTATTTTAGAATTTTTATGCTCGTGAGCAAAGCTTGTAAACATTAATGAGACATGGAACTTAGGAATGGAGTTTAAACAAAAGTTTCTTTTTTTAATGTATTGAAATCTTCTATACAACTATAGAATCTGTCTTTCATTTTTTTGTTACCTTAAAATATTTTCCTAACTGACACATCTCTTCTGGGGGTCTGTTGAAGGTGGCAACAGTTGTGAGTAATATACTGTATAATATGTACATCCCATTCAAGGTCTTTAGTGAAAAATACTACTGCCCGCAGTCCAACAGTATTAAATTATAAAATGTAATGGAACATGGCTCATGCATGAAGCTTTCACTTGATTGAGTGGTAATTCTTAGTTGTACCCCCAGTGGAGCCACTCCTCTTCAATGAAGATGTATCAATACAGCAACCTCTCTCACCAAATAAATGAATGAAAAATGTAGCAAGATCAGACCAAAAATGACTGAACCAAAGCTACTCAAGACAAAAAAGTGCAGAAAATAAAAGACATGGTAAAATGCATATTCATGCCTTTTGACGGAATAGTCAATAGACATGAATATGCGTGTGTGTGTGTGTGTGTGTGTGTGTGTGTGTGTGTGTACAGTAGGAGAGCTCATGCAAGTAGATGTTTACCAATTGAAATGGGTTTCTTTAAAGAAGAATTTTTATTCTTGCAGCACCAGAAGCTATTCATTCATTTAGCACCACTGCTGGAGCAAAATTGAAGACATATCCAGTCATGTGTAATGTTCTGGGAAGCTTCACATAAAAAATGAATCCTTTATCACAGTGGTCCCCGACACCCAGGAAATGGACCGTTATCCCTCCGTGGGTCAATTGGTGTCGGGCCACACAGGCAGAATACATAACTGACATTATTTCCGTTTTATTTATTATCTGATTCTGAAGCAGGTCTTGTTTTGGAAAATTACCAGATTCTCTCTGCCACATCTGTCTATGAGTCACTCTTGACATATGTCAAGAAGTTTGCCTCGGCCACATGGCTATCTTATCAAAGGGGCAATTAAACAAAAAAACAAATGTCTTTGGAAAGTTTCTTAGCGCAGGGTAAAAGAACCAGTGAGGAGATAGAAGAAAAACATGATTTTTAAAAAAATCTGCAATACCAATTTTTATGCTGGTCATGCTGGTTATTTTGTTGAATTTATTCACCATGGTTTAAAGGCAGATTCCATGAAAATATTGTCTGATGTTAACTGGTCTGTGATGCAAAAATGGTTGGGGACCACTGATTCATCAGATGAAAACGATATGAGTCTGCTGTGTATTCTGTTCTGTGTGTGTATTGTATGTGCTTAATATATACATTTAAAGAAAAAACTACCACTAGTGAATTTTGGAAAGGTAATTACCTACCACAAGGTAGTAGTGGACACAGGTCAACATCGGCATTGTCAATATGGTTCTGTTTGTGTTAAACAAATGTAGATGTTTCGTTTTTTGTTTTAAATCTCAAAATATTTAAACTTTTCCTTTGTGATGTGATATACTTACTTGGACAGCTGTGGTGGAGAACTAATCAGGAGAGCTAATCTGCAGATAATATGCCTGTAATCTATTAACTATTAGCCAGGATATGTTCATGTTTCCACGGTGCACTGGCGTCATGCCCGGAGTGTCCCCCGCCTCACGCCCTATGTCAGCTGGGATAGGCTCCAGCTCCCCGTGACCCGCTATGGCAGATACAGCGGCGGTACATGAAAATGAATGAATGTTCATGTTTATGATCCAACCTCCCTGATCTGCACATTATTGCAACAAGCTGATCAACTTGTTTACTCAGTGTGTCGCATGATTTATATTAATACTACAATATCCTAAAACACCTGGACAGATATTAATGGTCAACAGATGGTGAATCCTAATGACATTTGTTTAATTTTCTTTGAACATATCTGAAGCTTAAAATTTGTCATTTTATATACAAATTAAATTTTTTAAATACAATACTTGTGACTGATTGCAATGGTATTCAGTCTGACATTCGTGTTCCCTTGAGGATGACTTTGAAAATGAGAGGATAATTGACAAAAATAATGATATTTGCATCAGGCCTAATTAAACTTTCTATTTAATACAAAATATAAATGCAGGTTTCCTCAAAAGGTAAAGTAAAGCGGTATATGGGGAAAATTATAGTGAATATATTGGTAGAAATATGCTCAGATTTGAACTGCCAGGCAGGAGGCCTAGAGGAAGACCAAAGAGGAGGTTTATGGATGTAGTGAAAGAAAACATGAAGGTAGTTGGTGTGAGAGAAGAGGATACAGAAGACAGGGTTAGATTGAGGCAACCAATTTGCTGTGGCGACACCTGAAGGAAAAAGCCGAAAGGAGAAGAAGACTAGCCTAACTTCAAGGAGTTACTGCAGGCTTAACGACTCTTATTCTTGTTATGTATTATTTTCACTGGAAAAATCATATTGTACACAGTGGGCTGGCCAAAGTGGTGTGTCCTCCTGGACATAAAGCCTTCATAAACAATAAATACAATGTTTAAATGTCTCTGGGATGCCTATCTATTCTCACACAAGGTCATGGCTGTCTACATGATCAAGACTGTTAGCTTCTTTTGCACTCACCAAGACAGTTATTTGTTTGATTTTCTTTCTTTTATAGCAGCACACAGTGATATTCACACTGGTGACCTTATCTACCAGTGAGTCCTGAGAGTTAGTGGAAAAGGAGAGGAGCATGCAAATGAGCCTCTTTAGCCAATCACTAAGTTCCCTGCAGTTATAAGCCCAGTCTAATAATTTTCCCCAGGAGTTGAAGAGTCATGGATGGGTCATCACACTTTCATTTCCTTCTGTATTGTGCTCTTGAAAAACTGGAAAGAAAACAACATTAGAAGACAAAGTACTCTATTAATCCCATTTGGAGATTTTAACACTGATGTTTTTTAATTTATATTTTGACATGCATGTACGTGTGTACAGGCACCTGAAACAAACACACACAAGCAGCCTGCAGGCATGCAATATATACAGTAAGGGGTAGAGCAGCAGGCAGCTCCATCCTGGTGCGCCGCAATGAGCAACTTGTAGGGGGGACGGTGCTTTGCTCAAGGGCACCTCAGCAGCGCTCAGGAGGTGATCTGGCGCCTCCACCTTCCTGCTCACAGGCCAAATGTTTTTGGTCCACACGGGCCTTGAGCCGAATACCCTCCGGTCCCCAGCCCAAGACCTGGTGGACTGAACTAATGCCACCCATTACTCATTAAACAGAATATCCTTTTACAGCTTAGGCTTTGAGGTTGTTTCTTCTGAATGTAATAGCAAATATTTCTTTTAGTAATAATTCTGATTCAAGCCTTGCTTTCTCCTGAATGTTTTGGACAAGTAATAAAGAGAGATAAACAGCATCTGGGACATGTGCTCTGTATCAGGGATTTAGCTGTTCTTATTTTTAGCTGCAGACCTTCAGGGGTTCTTCAGAATGTGTTGGTATTAAAGCTGTTTCCCTGTGGTGTGCTGTGGCACCATCACTCACTATCATGCAACAGTGGTTTAAGGTCTTTTCTTGTTTGTTGTGTTCAACAGCAGACAGCGTGCAAGCATAAATATCAAAATGCATGTATGTTGAAACACTACAATTTAGGAGTAAATCATGGATAATATACAGTATATATTACATTTGTAGATATGTTATGGGTGTATTGTGTTATTTCTCACAGTATCTTTCGATAATAGAACAAATACATATGGTAAACATTTGATATTCATCAATTTTATTGATTAACACTGATTATTCAATTACGTAGAGACTACGTGCTCATGCAGGAGAATATTGCCTTCATAAACCTCTTGAAATCAGTTCTGATAGCAGTGTTTTCCTCCCTTTTAATTCATAATCAGGATGACTGTCATCAATTTAATGGTAACTTACAAAAGTGGCAAGCTGATATTTTGTCTTTGTGAGAGAGAAGGTTTAATTTCAATGCAGTTTGGAATTAGAGCAAGTAATTTGTTCTCCCAAGGTAAAGGACATGGTCAAAACATAAAATAGGTTTGACAGGTAGCTGCCACGACATTGTCAAACTACAGGGATTAGGTGGATTCTGTTTTCTTTTAATAGTATTTGCCAACCTTTTAAAGGGTATCTGTTGCTCTCACCCAGTGGATTGATGTCTTGAAAAATGGCAGACTTGAGGAAGACACTGAGACGCCTTGTTCTCCCATAACAGGAGAACAAACTTTGACTTTTCCTCAACCTGCGAGAGCCACTGTATCTGTGGCTTGTGTTGATTAAACTGAGTGATGCTAGCAATGTATACCAAGACAGAGTTAAGAGTGTTTATTTCCACTGCTCTAGTCCGAGTTTGACCACGTTTCCCTTTTGGAAGCTTAAGAGGCAAAACAAGAAGAGAGCTCCTACTAAGCTGCTCATAGACTGCCCTGTTATAGACAGTCAGTGAAGCAGGATTATCTTGGACTCACGCGATCCATTTTCAGCAAAGAAAAAAAAAAAAAGTGTAATGAATCCACTATCCATACAGCCATCATCCATCCATCCATTTTCTTGGAGATAAGGTGACCGCAATTGTCTCACTTTCAGATGCTTTTCTGCCTTGCGCAACACGGGTCTTGCTGAAGCCTATCAGCTAATGTCAGGCAAGAGCCAGTGTATGCTCCACAATGCAATGCCAGTATGAACAAACAAATAAACATGGTAAAAATGAAATGAAATAATTCACCTCTGTACATAGGGACCTCACGGTGGTGGAGTGGGTAGCGCTGTTGCCTCACAGCAAGAAGGTTCAGGGTTTCAGAACAAGTTTGTCACAAGCTGCAGTTTATAAAATGGGAAGAATAATAATGGAATTGCGATTGGGATACATTCCATGGATTCTATTTTCCCATTCTACTGCATATTTTGTCAAGAAGGTAATGCTTCACTTTCATTTCACGTAATTATTCTGCCACACAAGTAAAATCGCCGTAGTCCGTCTGTGTGTCTCTTGTAGCTATATTAACTGAACCTTTCAAAGGCCATATCAGAGCCTCTCATTGCTCCTTTTTGATCCCTCAACTTTTTCTGCTTTGAGGAGGGGGTGGTTCACTCATCCATATATGTGTTTGAGGACAGGGAACAGTTGGAGCATTTAGCTTCCTGTCAACCCTGTGCCCTTGACTCTTTCTGAACTGGCCCTACCCAGAACATCATCACTGCTCCACTGCGTACCAAGACACCGAGATGACATGCAACATGTCCCCTGACTATGGGAGAAGGGGAAGTCATCATTTATTCTTTCACTGTTCTTTTGTCTCCTGCATTTTTAATTTCCCTGCCCTTTGTTTTCTGTCGATGCATAATATTGATGCCTTGTTTGAACAACATGGAGGTTAGCTGCTCCTTATGAAGTGATGGACATGACAGATAGAGATAAGTCACCCACACTTCCTGGGATCTTTGACAGGTTAATTCTTAAAGGGTTGTAAATACAAAGACATATGAATTATGCATGGATATATAGAGCAAAGTGATAAGCTTTGTGGTTTACTGGACAGAGCCTTTCTCTATAGCTTACCATTTAAATTAATGTTTGCTGTTTCAAATTGAACGTATGCATGTTTCATTCATTTTCTCTTTATTTTCCCAATCAGACAGAACACTTGAAAGGCTTCTTTGGAATGTTTTTGGAATGTGTATGGAAGTTTCTGTGTTGTGCTTTAAAGTCAACTTACAAGTGCATTACACTGACTTTCATTATTTCATTATTGATTTGTTCAGTTCTTATATAGTAGTTCACAATCAGCAGAACAAAACTACTTTCAACCAGCAGAACATTCACCTTTATGTTCTTTGACTCTATGTAGAAATTGTAGTGAAAAGATGACGTGTGTCCACTTAGTATAGCTGAGGTCGAGATGTTTAATTCACCCAATGCAGATAGTAGCAGAAATATAAGAGCACATTTTCATCATTGTGATGAAAGTGATTGTGATTCATCTACTATGGATGAGTGGATGAAGATGAATGGATGGATTATTTGATGTTTTGTGGTGCTAAAGTTTTCTGTCATACTGAGGATGTCAGCTGACCTAAATGTTTCATTATGCAGCAGACATATAATACCCTGGGTATTCTGTGTCAGAGCAATAGCAATGCTCATCTAAAGTAAAGACTGCCTTTATTAATGTCAGAATAAGGTACAAGATTTAACAGTCATGAAGTAACAAGCAGTATCACTAAACAAGACTGTAAAGGCAATATATTTGTGTTTCGCATTTGACTGTGCACCTGTAAGCTAAAATGATAAGGAGATGATGCATTAGGACCTGTCTGATATAGATTAGTATCAAAGGAACCGATTAAATGGCACACTAATTTTGCAGCAGTGAATTATCAGGAGACTTTGGAAATTGGAAAAAGTAGATGCAACAACTGTTGGGTAGTGAGAATAAAATTACTGTTGCTCTCATCCTCATTAGCTGTGATTGGGTTTATTTTTCCTTTAGATTTAAAAGTTCAACTAAGAAAAAGTAAATATAGTATCTTGTGTTTACTGTAATATGGTTAAATGCTAATTTTTGGCTAGACTTGAAGGGCTTCACGTGCCATAAGATATGGAGGTTTACACAACAATAACATACAAAATATTCTTTTTCATAGATATACAATAAAACTGTTATTGAAGTTAAAAAAGCACTATCCTCACATATATGGACTTTCCCACAGAAACAAACTTAAACTGAAACATTGATATGTGGCAGTCACTCAGTTGGGGGGGGGGGGGGTGGAAGTAACTCAGTTGGTAGAGCGGATCGTCCAATGATCACAGGATTGGCGGTTCGATTCCTGTACCCACTCAGCTACTTCGGAGTGTAAGCTGACGATGGGAAGTGCCAGCTCACCCCCTGAGCACTGCCGAGGTGCCCTTGAACAAGGTGCTGTCCCCCCTTACAAGCTGCCATTTTGGGGCGCACCTGGTTGGAGCTGCCAACCGCTCTACCTCCCACTATATTTAAATTGCACGCTTACAGGACCCCTTGTGTGTGGTTGTGTCTGCTTCAAGGGCCTGTACACACAGTATACTGTATATGCATGTTTATAATCAGTATATGAGTGGAAAAAATAATTTCTCCAATGCGAGATTAATAAAGTACATTTCTTCTTCTGCTATTTTGCCACCATCTCCTCATTTATAAATGTGACACAGGGGATGAGTTCGGTTTCTTTTTTCTTCTTTTTCTATTACTTTTTTTCTAGGTTTTTTTTCCCTTCAGGTTAGAAACTCAAAACAGGACGACAAAGACTAAAATCATTTGCATTTGCTGCCTGAGGACCCAAATTGCAAAACATTAGATGGTATTTTAAAGTTATTAGAGGGAAATCTTCTTACCTCACCCCGACTCCTTGACATATTTTTTTGTCCAGTATCAATTTACTAACTTGCAGTATACTGTCATGCCAAAACATATTGGCCAAGTGTCTGGTGCTACATTTATGCATATAAATGTTTCACCAGTGAATCGCCATGTTTGTCTCGCACCTTGGTACACATTAGTGACAGTAATCACTTATTTAATATTGGGGTGTCTGTCAAGATCAAACAGACAAGGTTCTTGGACAATGACAGTATTTCAAGGCATGGAGTAATGAGCTCAAAGACAACATTGTCTTAAATTATTGAAATTGATTCTCCTTGTCTCTCAGTTTCATCTAAGCTTTTCTCAGAAAGAAAGAAGAGGGGTTCACAATATAACTTTCGATGTAAAAGGTAATCCTTTCGCTAATATCTATTCATCAGCTTTTTATGTTTGACAAGCCTAATGGGATTCAAGTAATTAATGCGTAACTGACTTACTCAAAAGCTATTCAGAAGGAATTCACCTGTCTGAAAATACTGTATAACTTGGCCTGATTAGGGAGTGTCAATCATGTCAGACATAAGTTATATAATTCTATAGAACCTTTGATCTCCAGCATCTGCTATGAAGCAAATAATGCTGTGTGACAAAAACTGAGTTTGTTGTTGTTGTTGTTAAAAGTCACATTCACAGGCGCTTGTATATAATATCAGAGGGTAATGCGCTCTGTGGTGTATCTTGGAAAGAGTCTGCCAATTTCACAGTTCATATTGAGCTGTTAGCAGGTGTCTTTTGGAGAGTTAGCTGTGACCTACCTCCTCCTGTTTCGCATTTTAAGCAAGCTGCAGCTCTGTACTTAACACACAGAAGTAAAGCTGATGTTCAATATTCCATTGCTTCGCATTGCTTCTGATGTTTTCTTTTCTTTTTTTTAAAGATTTAGACTGTTTTAAAGAATTCCAGAGAAAAATTCTGTGGCTAAATTTGTTTTTTACTATTTTTTTATCACATAAATAATGACAGGAGTGAAAGGCAACAAACCTCCACTGGTCAGATGACTGTTGCAACTTGCCTCTTCATTGAAAACCCAGCCATCATGCTGTCAGACCATATCGATCTCCAAGAAAGAGTAAAACAGAGGGTAAGTGAGGCAGGGGTGACAGTACAGAGGGGAATAATTTTGTTTCCAAAAATGGCTGCTGTGTCTTTATCATGCTCAGTGAAAGGGTGACATTTCAGTAATGCATTATTCCTCAGTTTGGCATTTCAAATTTATAAAAACCTCTAATAACCATGCAGATTGAAAAGATATAGGGTGAGGTGACACACAATGAACTAATGTGCTGTACATTGAGGCAATTTTGCTCCTCCTACATCTCTTTTCTATCTGACACTTTCTCAGTTTCATTCCATTTCCTATCAGTTTCTGAGCAATGACTCCTGCATCTCATTTAAAAGACTAAGGGCTCATTTTGTGTCTTCTGATTTTCCTCTAAATGAATGGCATTTATGTGCTTTAAATATTGCATAAAAGAAAGATAACAATGTGTTCACTCCATGCAGAAATTTGTTTAAATAGTGGTTACTTTAAAGCTTGTGTTTGTGTGTTATCTAGATAAGATAAAGTATGTTATTTTTTTATTTATATATGTACTCTATATTAATAACAGGAGTTTACTCTGTATGTATCTCAAACGTAAACCAGACTAATTGAAATGGCTCCTTATTCCAGTTTCATAATAATACAAAGAGTGAGATTACATCCCGCGAAGCGATGATGTAATTGCCAGTTTTTGTGTGTTCGTCCGTCCGTCCACCAAATATCTTCACAACCGTTGCAGATAGAAAGATGAAAGAAAAAGCACATTACTCGGGCAGCAAAGGGGAAAACTAGGTCAAGGTCAAATCTCAACTTTTGTGCATTTTTTTGCACATATCTCAGGAACCTGATAAGATAGAAAGACAAAACAAAAGGTGTTATACTCAGGGAGGCAAGGGGATGAAAATTACATAAAAACCTTGATCTTGAAAAATTAGGTCAACTTTTCACTTTTATACCTTTTTAGGTACACATCTCTGAAACTAGATTAGATATCATCACAAAACAAACAGCAACATTTACAGGAAGCCAGAGGCACGACAATATGTAGGTCAGTTTAACATTTTGAATTCAGGGGCGTCATGGGATGTTGCAGTCTTTGACTGCTTTGTTATCTAATTGAGTTAACAACAGAATTCATACAAAATCACACAGCATAGTGATTAAAACTCCTAACTCCAACCATAAAGACAGTGACTCTGTCTGGCCTATCTGCCATTCTGTCTCTGTTTCTCTTTCCCTGTTCCTATCTCCATTGTATTTCTTTCCACCCAAACGGTCAGGACGGATGGCTGCCCATCAGAGTCTGGGTCCTGCCTGGAGTTTATTTCTCAATGTGGGAGTTTTTCCCCGCTGCTGTCACTTATGCTTGCTCGGGAGGGTCCTGTTTAGTTTCTCAGCCTGTAAAACCACTTCGAAATGTCTGTTTATGTGATTAAGCACTTCACATATAAAAGCTGATTGATTGAGCTAGAAGACAGAATTTAACATAAAAAACATTTTTTCACAGGTCTCTACGTATACCTAGTCCTCCTCTCTAACTCTACTAACTCCTGGAATCTGGAAAACAAATGGGTCCTGTGTCAATATTAATGTCTAGAAAAACGTACAAGGGTCTAAAAATGTCCCGATTAATTTCTCACCCATCTTGATGTAATGAGGGAGGAACACGCCCTTATTTGAGGGCATGTTCCACCCCAAGATTGAATTCATGTTCAGGCTCTGGTGTGTGGCAATATCCTGGCTGAGGGCTGGACTCTGACAATACCTGGCAAGGATTTGAAGTCAGCTTACGTATAGTATAGTATAGTATATCCTCAGCATTATAACGAACATACACACACACAAACACACACATCACATGCTCAGTGTTTATATATTATTTACAGTTGCTTATGACCATAACGAGCTAGCTCCACTTTGGTCTGTGTATGTGTATTCTCAGCATCATGGCAAACACACACACACACACGCACACACACACACATACACACAAACACGGACGATAGAGGAAAATGCAGATATGTTCCCATACAGATAAACATAAACATTTGGTCAACAAGATACATGCAAATGATGCAGATTTCATAAACTCAAGCAAATTCATGCACACCTAAAAATCCCAACCGTACTATCACCTGCAATAATAAAGTGTGTGAAATTTATCCCAGTGGGACTCTGCCACATTGGACAGATAATGAGGCCAGGTGTTAATTAGTGTGGAGTGTGTTTCCCTCATCTGACGGTGCCATGTGAATCCCAATCAAGGTTGTGGTGCAGGATCGCAATGTGGCTGATTTGCCAAACAGTGTACTAGAAAAGACCAGACTGACTGGGCTGAATCCTCAAAAGGACTACTTTGGCGTGGGTTACATTCCAAAAGGCAGAGGTCTTGGCATACAGCAAAGTGAAATGCGAGCCCTGGTAGAAGTGTGTATGGATGTTTTGATCAAATGTTTGGGCTGTTAGCAAGTCACAGCCATCACCTCTACTCTGTTTGAAGACTGTTTACTGCACCACCTGATGTGTATGATTTTATATTATGCTCCACACATAATACCTTTGGGAGCATAACTAAAATGCGTGTATCAAAAACCATGCATGCCCTTTCTTTATGCTGAACATACATTTAATACATTGTAGACCGTTTGAATCATTGTTTTTCAATATGAAATCTAAAGCCACTAAGAACAGAGCTGTCTTTGTTGCCATCACAGAAGAGAGTAGAGTTACATTTTCTCTCTACCCTGTATGTATGGTATGTCAATAGGGACCTCAAAGACGACAGTTAACAGGCATAGATTTCTTTACAGAACATCAGACATTTTCAAAATTACAATGAACAATAATGATACATTGGGAACAAAAAAATGTTGCTATGTGGCAAACATCAGCACTGTTTATTGGCACTATAACCACTGTTTATCATTCTCTGAGAAACTGTTCAAGCATTCCAGATTCACAAGAAATTAAGACATAATTCTATTTAAGAGAAATATTCTTTGACTCTCCACAGCTTAAAGTTCTTTTTTAACCATCTTAGGCATGAAAGCGCTCTTCAGAATCAAAGATGTGTGTGATTTTCTGCAAATGGGAAAAATGTGCATAACCTCTTGTAACGTAAATGTATTTAAAGGTCACAATTTCTTTGTAGGCAGGCCTGATCATTTAGCTGTGATGTGGAATAGTGTTTGTTTTTTTTTTAATGCAAGATATTGAGTTGCCGTTATCTAACGTCAGGTCTCAGACATTCATAACCCTCTGACCACAGGTATAAAATGATGGCATACTTACCGGTTGGGTGAGCAATCCTCCTGTCTTTTATTTCTCTGAAGGTCAAAAGAATGAAATGCTTGGTTCTGTTGTGAGCCATTGCATGCTCCAACTACAGGTCATTAAACCTCTATTGCGTTTCTACCAAAAGCTCTGATTCTCCCAATATCTATCTGTGGCTCATCTCAGCTGTCTCCTCCATCAGGGCTTACAGTATACCAAAGGATCAACAAGTCTTTGTGTTTATCGTACACTTCCAGCATCTCCTCTTCAATGAAAGCAAACTAGATCTACTTTGATATCATCCATTTTGGCTTGTTCTCTGTTGAGAGTGTCTGTTTTTCTTTTTTAGTGGAGGAATGTTGAGAAATTAACGTGGTTTCTGATGGGTATCTGATGATCTGTCAAGTGCCTCTTCAGTTCAAAACGTTACAATTTTTATTTGACTGGATCAACTCCCTGAACACACTGCATCGCAGGCATCTCATATTGCCAAGCTGTCATTTGTCAATTTCTCCTGCTCTCTGTGCTTCATGAGTGAGACTGGGCATCCAGAGGTGTGACGGATAGAGTTTGGGCTGGCGACAGGTCTGAAGGTGACATACGACAGGTGACAAGATGCAAGGCCAAGCCAGGTGATGGGCTGATTAAACCGGCAATACCTCAGAGCTTCTGTTTGAGTCCAGACTAGTGACAAAGCTAAACAATTCATTAATATTACTGTGTCTTTTCCAGTATGTTTCACCACCACGCCACCCCTAGCAATTGAACTCAATTAGATGTTTGGCCCAAACTGTTGTCCCTCCTCCATAACCATATCCATAAACTTGCTTTCTCAGCCTCCTTCCCCAGCTCTTTGATGGTGTTAGGGTTTTGCTCTGAACAAAACCCTCTACGGTTCTTTAGCTTGTTTGAGAAATGTATCTTCAATGATGAGACAAATGGTGTTCCAAAAAGGGTTTACTGAAGAAGTTCAGCAGTTTATAAGTTGGTGAGGATACAGCGCTGCGCTCTCCAACAGACGCAGCAACAAACCTCTGGTAAAGAGCCTCGAATGTTCATTTACCCTGATCCTTATAGTGTTTGGGTTAGACTCTTCTTGAAGGATGAAGTCACCATCAGAATGTCCATTGACCATGATCTTGATGGTGCCATAAGTTCTCCTTGACAACTTATGAGCTCACCAGCCACCTGACTCAGCCTCTCGTATATCAGTTATCTATGTGTTATGCGTGCTCTTTACTTCTATGTTTAAAAAACTGTGATAGACAAGGACTAAGTGTTGTGTTATCGATGTTTGTGTAAGCAGATGGGTTTTGTGGTTATTTCTGTGGTTAAATAGAAATTCCCAACAATGGTCTTTCTCCAGCTGGATCCGGTCAATCCCGCAACATGGATGGACCCGATTACAGATTTCCCCACAAAGCCCCTACATCCGACCTCCACAGGGCGAATTGCCGGACTCATCTCTCCAACTGTTCTGCCAACTTTCTCAGCACCTGGTTGTGCCACCACAGGAAGGATCAATGTGTTAGCATGATGTTTTATCCTGACAGGATTGGTTGAAGACCTGCTTTGTCCTTGCGCAGGAAGCACTTGCTCTCACTTCTAAACCGTTGGCCAAGGTTTCAAGAGCATAGTGAGGAAGCTGAGCAAAGACTGTGGAGTTCACCAGATGTCGGCCCAGGTTATGACTCTGTTGATTGCATCCTTCCAGCAAGTCCATGCTCACCATTTGCCCTGGAACACGGCCTTGATACGTTATTGGTCCTGTACCATTTGTGAGACTTCTTCCACCACCATGTTGTTACTCTGCTCTCTTGTGGTTTGGACCAGAACTGGATTGGTTGCCCCCAGCCTAGCCTTGTCCGGCTGTGTCAGATTGTCCCCAGAACTTCTTCGAATGGGCATCTCTGCTAGGAGCGGTATCTTCTCTCATCCAACTGTGAACACTGTCCCATCATTCCTCACTCCTCTTCTGATCGACAGACTCCTAGCCTTAGCGGGCTTGACCATCATCCTTGCCCAGCCTATCAATTCTTCAGTGCTTGAGGAATCGTCCTGTACATGGGACGGCTTGAAGGATACTTGTCATGTATCCTATTATAGTGGGGAGTCTTCCTTCTGATGGTGATTTCAGGTCTCTGGCCATTTACTAGTTTGAATGCCGCCAAAAAGAGAATTGTGAGATAGAGCAGCCCATGGAGATTCTGACTTCTAACCGCTGTCAACCTATCATGTCGCCATCTACAGAAAAGCATACTGTATGGGCAAGTTGTTGAAGTACTTGGGATGTGGAAGAATTTCTTATATAATTTATAAAGAAACCAATTCAGTCCTGGTGCTGGGGTTGATCTGGTCCTTTTTAGGACATATTTCATCTCATTCAGCCTGGGTGGGGAGATGTCAAAAGTCTTAGGGTCTGAGGGGACTATGGATGTGGCATATGGCCTGGTTAGCCGAGGGTATATATTTGGCTGAATGTGTGTGCTGGCCCTTGATGTGTTGTTCCAGATCCTCTTTCCAGCTTTTAATGGGATCCTCTCCACCTTATTAGACCCTTCCAACTAGTCTGAAAAAAATTTTCAATTTGTGTAAGCCTGCCAACAGACAAACCAATCTGGTACTATCAATGTTAGTTATAGAATGGTATATAGTACGTTAAAGCCATATTACTTTCTGTATTGAAATGTGCAGAAAATTTTTTGCACTGACTTGATTATTGTGATTTGACATTGTACCCTCCCTGTAACATATGACTAAGCTGCTGTGCAATTTATGTAAGGACGGATCAATTTATAAGCAGACAAAACATGTCCAAAATAAATGTGATGCAGGCTTGTTTGGTAATTAATTGCAGTAATTGTTCTTTTTCTCAGGAAGTGGCTGACTCAGTCCAGACTTAATTCAGAACTTATTTAGCAAAACTGCCTGAAACTGATTTCCAGATAAGTCCGGTGAGATCAGCTTTTTTTTTTTCAAGCTTGAAGTCCAGGGATCTGTCAACTGAACTGATTGCTTAGATTGCTTGCACTCATCATTCAGCAGAAGCTGTCACTGGTCTAAGGATTTATCTGCTCATCCACATCTTTCTTCAAAAAGCACATCAACAGGTTGTGTTTTGTTGGTTTCAGAGGTCATATTTCACCTATTTAAACATTAGTTGTGTGTGTGTGTGTGTGTGTGTGTGTGTGTGTGTGTGTGTGTGTGTGTGTGTGTGCGTGCGTGTGTGTGTGTTTAATGCTAACATGAATTTTCTTGTGTACTCAATGCATTTTCACAAACTTTTATGTCTTTTGTGTGCAACATCAACATCAACTGCTGCCCTAAAACATCACTGTCGATATGATTGAAGTGGCAGAAATGTATTCTCTACTGTGTTGTTACTTTGCACTCTGTTTTTTGGATTCTTTTAAAACAATGTTCTGTTAACTATTGAGCCCAACTGTGAAACTACATCTAAACATCCACTGAGCCGCTATTATGATCTAATGATTTATTTCCTCTATGACAGTGAGTGACAATGTTCCCAAGCCCATCACACCACTGTCTCTCTTTTCCATGTTTCCAAGTTGTGGGACGATATAACACTGTGATATTGGATTGACCTTTTAGGCTGCATAGATCAGGACATCATTAGCTATGACGAGCAGCAGACTTGCTGCTCAGACCTCCTGCATTAAGCCACTAGCCTTGTATCAATTATATAGCACAGATAGAAACCAGCGGGGCTTGGTTACATGGCAGCCATACTGGCAAAAGAGACGTCAGCATTACCAATGACAAATGGACTGAGCTCTCCGCCAACCTCAGTGCCTACAGTAGGCTAAAAATGATCACCTCGTCTCTGTCTCTCTCCTTGGTTCTGTCATGATATGTAAAGAGCTGCATGTGTGAATGAGGGTTTAACATAGACGTAATCTGTATTCTCAAAAACCAAGCTCTGTGGCATCTTCATCTTAAAACGCATCTGGCATCTGCAGGCCTGTACAGACGTTTGTGATTGTTAGTTTCTGTTTTAGAATGTAACCAACTTGAAACAATGGGAGTTTCCTCCCCTTGATTTGATGTATACTTTGCTGTTAACACACATCCACTCTTCATTCAGTGTCTATTTGAACCTGGGAGGAAGGGCTAGCCTAGCTATTGTGAATGAAATCTAATTCATTTGTGTACTCATCGTATTATTTTGAACCATTGCAAAATTTATAGGGTTCTTGCTTGTCATTGTTGAGTGATTTGTAACATGAAAATATCTTGTGTGGAGTGGAATGAAAGGTTTATTATCCAGAAGACATTATGGTTTTAACAAAGGTTCTCCCATAGCAAATAAACATGACTTGATGCATTAAGTTTTTGGAGTGCATACAACAATATTTAATTAATATGTGATTAATATGTGCATACAACAATATTTATAGCAATACATAGTTAGATAATTGTAGTATTACATCAACATATTATCTGAATGTCATTTTTAACATGCTAAATCATAGTTAAAAAGGACAAAACAAATAATTCCTTGTCAGTGGTTTCCCCTAGAGAAATTATGTTTTGATGGCAGCTTCTCTTTGTCAATTTCTCATTTTTGCACAAAACTCAATCCAAGTCTCTGTTGACTATTTCCCTCTCCCACCGCCATGATCACAGGTAAAGGATCAAGCTGAGAAGGCTTATTGTTTTCCAATAGCTGCCCCCAGCACAATGTCAAAGCCTGGGGTCTTAAATGACAAGAGAAGGTATTGATCTTAATAATGCACTGTATTTGTTGCTAAATAACCACCGCAGGAAATCCAATGAAAGGTCTTGACCTTTCTCTGAGTCTTTATCATCCTGCCATCGGTAGGCAGCATGAAACCATTACAGCATTCAAGGTATTACTGGGAGACAGTAAGTACAATATCCCTTAATTAAAATTACACATGTGCCTCTGCATTATTTTGTGTTATTAATAATGGGAGGCTTTTGTGAACTGCCACCATGGTTATGACCACCACTTCTCTGAAGGCTTAAAAGTCTCTGAACATTTTCTTCTGCTGGTGAAATAAAGATTTTCTTATCCCCTTTTCAAAGCTCTTTTTTACTCTGCTTCTAACTGTTCAGTCGGTAAAATGCTTCTCATTAGCTATGGACACTGCGGTCTGAGTTTGTTAAATCAGTGGTGAATATGGCTCCGATTTCATAAGCCCCTACACACTCCTCCCTTAAAAGGCAATCAATCACAACAAATGAAACAAATAGAAGTGAGAATTTATGCTCTTGTCAACAGGGAAATCATTCAGTTTGTTATCCTGTCTCTCTCCCTCCCTTGATCTTTGTATGAATTCCAGGTCATGAGTTTTAAATGCACCTCTAAGGCTGTGCAAGCTCAGGGAGGGAATACAACAAGTACTCATCACTGGCAAGCAGTTGACACTAGAAAAATTTGTCATCCAAGTGACCAAACCCTTTCATTTCTGTGCTTTTTTTTTTTTCAGGTCACAGGGCAGCCTTTCAAACTTCATGTGGTCTCTGCATTAGTATGCGAGCATACATGAGCAGGCGAGGAGCCTACATTTTAAGGATTGAGACTTTCCTTACAAAAACACATGGCAGAAAAGGTCCTCTCTAACCAACTCTCATCACCTCCCATTCTGTCTTATTCTCTTTCTCTCTAATGGCAATGTAGCCCTTATTGCCCTCCTAACTGGATCATAAAATGGTCTTTTCATTCAGCTTAACAAGTGTAGTGACCCACAATCCCTCGGTCTTGTTCCTCATCATATACTTATCGCCTCTAGCTGACAAGCAGGTCACTGATAGTGTATCACAGCTTCACAGGAAATAAAATGAACTGAGGAGATCTGTATCTTAAAGCACAGAAGTCAGATGTGCCTATTCTTATGATGTTAAAACATCAAATAAAGTTTTTCCTAGGATGAAGGGAATTTAGACTCCTTACTTTTGAAGAAAAAAAAACATCAATTGGTCTCTTCAAACAAAAATAATGGCATCTGCTTATCTGTATTCCTGCCACTGATCTTCCCTCTACAAAGTGACAGTCTGTTCCGAATCCACTGCACTGCCACAGCGATAAGCAAGCAATGCTGCAGATAGCACTGTGCTCACCTTTAGATAATTTTGCTTGTAGAGTGTCAGATGATTGCTGATTATCGAACCACTTTACAGTTGATCTGAATCTCATCTGCACTTAACCTCATTGTTCTTGGAGCAGAGGTGAGAGGAATGTCAATTGTTATGTGTGTCTTGTGCTCTCTGGCTCTGTTTCAGCTCTATCTCTCTTTGCCATTCACACTCACACAAGGATATGTGCTGCATGTGCAAGCTCAAATAAACACATGCAGAGCTTGCTAGCCCCCTCACGGACAAACGCGTCAAGAACACCCCCCTCCAAAAAAAAAATGCTCACACAAACATCCAGACTTATGCATAGCTAGAGTACATAGCTGACAGAGGCCCATGAAAAATGCATGTACCTTTGTGTCTTTCATAACACTCATCAGGATTCTGCCCCATCTCAGCTGAAAAACCACACAAGAATATCAAATACACCTAAAATTTGGGTGGCAGTGTAGGTTGGAAAGACAAGGAATGAATATATGGGATCCACAATGTCATTTTAATGAGAGAGCCGCCTTCTTCTGCAGCGCTAGGGTCAACATTGCTTGTGCAGATTATAAAATACATTTTGGTCTAAATGTGATAAAAATTATTTTGAGGATGGCAGTGGAATCTCAATCGGATAGGAAGCCAATAAAGCAGAAGAAAAACAAATAACCTTTCAAGGCAAAGGGCTCAACAGTCGACCCAGGAGATGCTTCATGATTTTTAATTGTAAGGGTGGAAGCAAAGTGCTTTATAACTTACAAGTGTTTCAGGATTCTATTTTTCCTCTGAATATTTTTCAAATGAAATAACACCTTGTTGACATTTCAGATACTTAACTTTCTTTCCTTTCCTCAAACGACAAAACATACATTACACTGATATTTTACACCGTTTTTCGAATCACGAAGCTCAATGTTAAATGAACCTTGGCTTTCATACCAAAAGTTTTCACCATTATTCTGATTTAATTAACATTATTAATTAGTTTGTAGAGTTACTTTCTCCTCAGGGAGTGAAGAGAGATGATGGAAGGATAAGAAGAATTATCCAACAGAACTCAGTCTGTCAACAAAAACAGAATTAAATTGTTAATTTTATGACACACCTCTCAGACGTTATTGTAGCTTTTTTTATATTTGTTTGGCATTGAATTCCTCTTTTATTACAGTACTGTATACACTTCATGTACTCAATTCTTAAAACATGGAGAAGGAAACACACACTCATTCATTTATTTTCTGCTCTGCTTATTCCGCTTTTGCGGGTCACGGGGGCTGCTGGAGCCTATCTCAGCAGACTTACTCGCAACAGGTAGGGAGACGCTCGGGACACGCTGCCAGTAATTATGCAATTATGTTAGATTTTATGTACTCTATTTGATAGAAACATATCATTAACATCAAGTACAGATGATTTAATCACACTTACATGTCTGCATATCAATGCATCTTGTCTAACATGTCTCTCTATATGTTCTCCATAGGAGAATCCTTACATGTGCAATAATGAATGTGATGCTACCACAGAGGAGCTGGCTCATCCTCCAGGATTGATGTTTGACTTTGAGGGTCGCAACCCCACAACATTTTGGCAATCCACTTCATGGAAAAAATACCCAAAGCCCCTCCAGGTTAACATCACGCTGTCATGGAACAAAACCATTGAACTGACTGATGATATCATACTGACTTTTGAGTCTGGGCGACCAGAGCAGATGGTCCTGGAAAAGTCACTTGACTATGGCCGGACCTGGACCCCATACCAGTTCTATGCCACTGACTGCTTGGATGCTTTCACTATGGAACCCAAGACAGTGAATGACCTCACTCAGCGCACCCTATTGGATATCATCTGCACTGAAGACTACTCCCGGGGCTATGTGTGGAAAAATGACAAGACAGTCCGTTTTGAGATAAAGGACCGCTTTGCCCTCTTTGCTGGACCTCGGCTACACAACATGGCTTCACTGTATGGTCAACTGGATACAACCAAAAACCTGAGGGACTTCTTCACTATCACTGATCTGAGGATTAAGCTGCTCAAGCCAGCCACCGGAGCCACCATGGTGGATGAGAATAACCTGTCTAGATATTTCTACGCCATCTCTGACATCAAGGTGCAGGGCAGGTAAGGCTCACTCATATTTCCTCTTGCCCTTTTATTTTGAATCAAATCAGATTTTTCACAGGCAGTTTGTACATATATTCATCTGTCCATTTTCTTGTAGATTAGTTAATTCCAATCATCCGGTCTACAGCTGTTAATCCAGTTTGTGGGTTACAGGTATGCTGGAGCCTATCCGAGCTGCTTATGGACCATAGGGCGAGAGGGCAGGGTACACCTCAGATGAGATGACAGCTCATTGTGGAAGCACAAGAAATTCAAACAAGCACTCACACTCACACCTAAGGACAATTTTTGTAGACCAATTCATCTGAGCTGTATGTTTTTGGTGGGAGAAGCCAGAGAATCTGAAGGGAACATAGGATGAACACACAGAAGCTGTTATACGCCAGAAAATAGCGAGTTTTAACTCCATCCATTCTGTATGTACATGTAGACATGGGTCACACACACTAACGTCACAGCGGTATTTGTCGCAGGGAGACGCCCCCAAGATAGAAAAAGTTTCGGTTACAGCGTCCACACGACAACGCATACCCGGCGTTTCCACAAAAAATTCACTTTGGCCAGTGTTTTTGTCCCAATTAACTGTGTCGTTGTGTGGACAAAGGAATTAACCGTAACAAAAAGCTTCGCTGGCCGATGCCTCACGCCATATTGTTCACGTGATTTCTTCTGGCAGATGCGCCGTGATTGGTTGTGCGCCATGATGGATTGGGCGCTTGATTGACAAGTAGTGGGTGGAGTTAAAACGTGACACAGTGAGGTTTTCATGCGAGCTCACTCGAATGTATAGGTGGGGAGATTCAATTATACAGTGGTTTAGTGGGTAGCACTGTTAGTAAGAGGAGCTGGCTCATCCTCCAGGATTGATGTTTGACTTTGATGGTAGCAACCCCACAATATTTTGGCAATCCACTTCATGGAAAAATTACCCAAAGCCCTTCCAGGTGTGATTAACATCACAAGGTCATGGAACCAAACCATTGAGCTGACTGATGATATCCTGACTTTTGAGTCTGATTGACCAGAACAGATAGTCCTGGGAAAGTCATAGCCCCCCATACCAGTTCTATGCCCCTGACTGCTTGGATGCTTTCACTATGGATGCTTTTACTTTTAATATTACATTGCTTACCAAATAGGATTCCATTATTACTCAGTATCATGTAACATGTTATATTGATTATCGTGTCTGTTGAACTTTAGTAAGATCAGTTAAATAACAGAGTAAACATTTTATGTATAATTAGTATAATTAGTATAATTAGTAAAACCTTATATAATGACATTGATTTTCATGTAGTAGTTAATCCATTTGTTTTATGCGTGTATGGTTTTATATAAAAACATCCCCCATACCCTCATATGGGGGTATCTGTGTCCATCTCAATCTTGGGTCCTCTACCAGAGACATGGGAGTTTGAGTCGTGTTTTAGACATAACAAGGACAAATGTTGCAAATTTCTGATTATGTAAACTTTTATGAGGGTAGTCATATTTGTAGAAGTGTGAACAGGAGTCAATAGCAACTCCATTGTACTATCACAAGCCACATTCATGCAATACTTAAAATTTATGTTATTGATTTAAATTGTATTAGATATAACTTTAATATCATTTAATATCTTTTTTTTTTTGCCTTTTGCGATACCAAAAACATTTTTTTTTTTTAAATAAACATAGCATGACCTTACGACATTTAGTAATGGTAGATCTAATAATTATGGTCAGTTCTGGATTCCATCTTCATGATCATCATCTTAAGTGTTCCACTGAGTTACTGTCACTAAAATAAGTCTGCTATTTAATGGCAGTCATTGTACAGTAGGTTTCTCATGGAAAAAGTAGCCCTTACCTAACTACTGCATTTTGAAGAATATCGGAATTGAAGGGTAGATGGATCATTTAAAAGCATTTAAATGCTCTGCCCTGGCTCAAAAGAGTTTGCAAGTAAGCTAAACAATAAATAAAAAAGAAGAACACATGAATGATGACAAAGTAGTGAGAAAATAAGTTATCTACAACTATTTCAGTGATTACATTTTCATGCCCACCACCATGGGAAAAAGCCTCAAATGGCTGAATTTACATGTTTCAGACCTGTAGCTCTTTTGTCATCCATGACAGACAGAGCAGAGGTAATAGAAACAGCAAAGTAATGTGGCAACTACCTTTCCAGTCCAACCCTTGTAGACTATTATTGGCTTGGTCCTGCAAGTTAGAGCTGATATGCAGAAACATCCTCAACCAGCAAAATAAAGAAGACAATACAGGATCGATGAACATTCCACTATAAACAACTAATTTGTCATAATGATTAAAATATCAGTTTTTAATAGAATTCAGATACAACTACACATTTTGGTGCCACTTGCAGAAATATTTGGAATTATTTTGTACCCTTTTTAATATCACTCCTCCAAATCACAGTCTAACTAAAGTTTCATTCAATTTACTTTTTAAAAATAAAAAGCAATTTTAAAAGGACTAACATAACTTGTCATCATACTTTATAAACCATTTTCATAGGTGTAGTTAGGATCCAAATACAGTACACCAGGGGAGAAATCCACATTCATAGTTTAGTTCAAACAAAATTCAGCAACAGGTTGTCAGAAAGAGGCAAAATCTATGAAACAAGCAAAATCACAAGGAAGTCCAAGAAATCTGAAGAGTAGGATAAATCTATGACAATCTGGTAGCAAACTGCAGTCTGTTCTGAGCTTATGTCGGGTGGAACCTGATTGGGGATGGGAAGCAGGTGGCTGCAGCAATGCAGGTGACAGGAATGAGTAGATTGAGTGGGAGTGAAATCAGCATACAGAGAACAGGAGGGAAAACTGGAAGTGGGACTATAACAACCATAGTATTATCAGTGGGTAATCAGAATGCCTCTGTGATGTTTAAATGATAGAAACACTGTTGTTTCATGATGCATGGAAATTGCCCACATGACTGTCATAGCCTCTGCAGCTGGTCTCCAAAAGGGACCTCTGCTGCTTGCTACAGTTGGTTTATTTGGCAATAACTGGGGTGGTAATGACCCAGTAGATAGGCCCTTGATGAATTGAACAGTTAGTCCCTAATTAGAAAGCAGTCAACTTTAATACAGATAAGAATCATTAGCACGCTGTTAATTGGTAGGAGACTAATCTTGTAATTAAGAACATTTGCAGCTGATTAAATGTTTATCATCAGAGATATGTCAGTGGAGAAATGTGTAGAATTACCAGGTTGCGGTTTATGGTTTAATCTAGAGTTTTGCAAAATCTGAACAAACCATTGACTGTGCATGAAGTGTCAACATGAGTTTGTCATCTTCGATCATGCCATGATTTCTTCTTAATGTTGGCATGTGGTATGCCATTCCATACCGATCAAAAATACATATTTTCTGCAGTCAGAAACACTCTCCCCATATTATGGAAAATATGAATTGATAAGTTCCAAATTGAAAGGTTGGTAGCAGCACAGAATAGCATCTCCAAGAGATATTTTATTTTGCTATTCATTACCATTCTGCCCCTCAGCATCAAATTCAATTTTCTACTAATAATTTGCAGTGAAAAAGAAACAAACAGAGATTCTGTCCAGAGGTGGATCGGTAATTCACCTGAAAGAAGGTGATGGAGTTTGGTTGGGAGAGACTGATTATAGTCCCCTTCAGCCTTCTGGCTATTAACTGTGAAGCTCTTATCAAAGAATGGCCATCCCATTAAAGGATTCCCAGAATACCCCACAAAGGCTGATAAACATCCATTCTTGCATTAAGTATATCCAGTGTTAGGTAAAAGGTAGATATGTTCATAAATCTTAGAGCTCTGAATGGAGGGATACCAACATGTCTTAGCAAACCATTTGCTTTGATTAATACTTTGCACGCTCTTGCCCTTCTCTTGATGAGCTTTATAAGGTAGTCCCCTGAAATAGTTTTCCAACAGTCGTGAAGGAGTTTCCAGAGCTGCTGAGCACTTGTTTGCCTGTTTCCCCCCCCTTAGTTGTGGTTTCATAGCAGCTATTTGACAATGAAGACCTGATTCATGCAGTCTTCTTTGAACATTTGATTTAGAGATTGGTTTGTTACAAGAGCTCTGTGTAGGATTTATTTGGATTCTAATCTGTGGTGCTGTTAACTTGAGATTTCTGAGCCTGATATGAGAGAGAGGGAGAGAGAGAGGGAGAGAAAGAGAGAGACACACTTACTACAAAAATCTATGTACATCCATCCATCTTCAACCACTTATCCGGAGCCAGATCGTGGAGGAAATCAAAGCAGGAATGCCCATACTACCCTCTCTCCGAACACCCCATCTAGCTCTTCTGGTGGGAACCTGAGTTGTTCTGAGGCTACGTCTTCCCCAGTGGGACATGCCTGGAACACCTCCCCAGATAGGCGTCTGGGAGGCATCCGAAACAGTTGCCCGAGCCACCTCAGTTGGTTCCGCTTGATATGGAGGAGCTGTGGCTCTACTCAGCTTTGTTCTCCCAGTTCTCCAAGTTCCCAGTGACTGAGCTCTTTACCCTAGGGTGTGCCCAGCCACTCTATGGTGGAAACTCATTTCAACCACTTGTATCCGGGATCTTATCCTTTATGGTCATGACCCAAAGCTCATGACCATAGGTGAGAATAGTAACATAAATTGACTGGTAAATCAAGAGCTTCATTTTTTGATTCAGCTCCTACTTCATTACAACAGACCTTTGCAACAACTGCATCACTGCAGCCGCTGGACCGATTGGTCTGTAAATCTCATGTTCTGTTCATCCTTCACAAGACCCCAAGATAAATACATGATGTAAAACGCATCAGTTATGAGATTGCTCTCTAAGACCATTGGCACATGGATGAAAAAAAAAAAAATCACACATCTACTGTTGTTGGTCCATTTATTTTCACACCACAAACAATCTGTTACAGGGATTAATGTGAAATGAGCTAGCCCACCCTTTCTGGCCATCCAGACATGTTGGCTTTTTTCGCACTTGAGTGGAGCTGCCAGGTTCATGTATAGTAAAAGAAAAAGATTTTCTGATTTTGAAATCCAAATGAATCATGTCTGAGTACACTCCACTCTGGAGGCAGCACACCAACACAAGTGAATGGCATTTAATAAAGGATCACAAACAGATACTTCAGATACCAAACTGGAAGATAAAAATGGGGTAGATATTTCTTTAATAATCTAAGGGCTGTGTTGTAAAGCTGGCCCTGTAAGGCTCAATTTGACATTGCACTCAACACTGAGACAGATCACCCTGTGCAGTGATCCTATACGACAGTGATAAGTATAAGAAGACCTAAGATGAAGGTAGAAGGGTCGTTTTGTTTTTCACCTCTCCTGAGTCAGTGTGACGGGGCTAGCCATGCTATTGATTTCTTGCGTTATTCCACATCAACAGAAACAAAAACCTTGAACCATGAAGTCTGTCCCACCTTTAACATCTCTCTCTCCATTGTTCCACACTTATTGATCAGATGTCTGCTCGTTAATTAAGACATGACCGCTATCGGTTGGCTGCACGGTCAGATGTGCACATCTACAGGGCTAAGACAGGGCCTGGGAATGTGAGGCAGCTAATCCATAAGTGCTAATGTGGTATTTCTCTCATCCCCTGATGTCATTCTCTATTTTTTCCAAACCTTTTCTCCTTTCCTTGCTCTTTTTCTCATACAAAGAAACACTGAGGAATGATAAGATTGAATTTATTTCAAAATTTATATTCACATACTACAACTCTTAAACACAGGGTTTTCAATTTAACATAAATATTATGTAAAATATGATGTGTTGGTGATTTATAAGCCTGAAACCTTAGGACCATCTATCTTGTGTAAATTTACTTCACTTACTGTACTTCATTTACTTCACAACTGTAATAATGATCATTTACGATTCCTTTTTTGGCTTTATAAATTACTGATCCTTTAACATTGACCGCATAATCATTTTTATAAATCCATTGGAGTTTAGTGTCCAAAGTCCTTCTTACATTAAGCTATTATTTGGCAGCTGGACCATGTGTTAAATACTTATTGTAGGCCCAATTGCAATTCCTCTTTTTGACATTACTGTTCTCTTCTTAATGGCCCTTGCTTTTTGGCTTACTCTCAAACGAGAGATACAAGGTGTTGAAACTGTTCATCTCTAAAATTGGATGCCACTCATCACAACATCAGTAAATAAGTTATATTATGGTTCGGATAATTATTACAGACATTCATACATAGGAAAACAAACACAAAAGTTGGGTCTATTAATCCCACAGCCGTTTGGCAGCACATTTATTTTCTGTTCAAACTTGGAAAATGTTCCTTGTTTGCTGGAACATCCCTTGAAAACATAAAGTATAAAAGCACAATTCAGGCTTGTTGTTCCTGCCATTATCAACTAGTGATAAATACGACCTGTGATAATTATGATAAATATATGATAAATATGATAAATGTGATAAATAGTGATAAATATGACCTAATGAGCAAAAATAAAACAAATTGCAGTGTGCAAAATGCAGGGGAAAGGGCAGGAGTTGCAGCCAAGGGGGAGAATTGGAATTGGGCTTCATAGTCTGCATGACCACAATAGACCTCATATTGTTGGCAAAATATCAACCCTATAACATCACATAGTACTAGCGGGAACCCGTGGAAATTCCACGATAAAACAATAATATCAGACTTCACACCAAACATATGAAAACAGATGTAATGGTATCATAAACCAAGCGCACCCTCCGTCACAGTCTTTCTGGCAGATACGCTGTGATTGGTCGGGCGGTAGTGGGGGGAGTTAAAATATCACACTGTGAGGTTTTCTAGTGAGTTTATTCAAAAATATACAGTAGGTGGGGAGATATGAGACGAGTGCTTTTATTCATCTTATGCAATCAGACCACATGATGGTAATTTGTGTAAATGGTGTAAAAGTAGATCTTTCTGTTGGTTACTGGAAAATTGGGTGGTGTTTCAAACACTATAAAGACTAAAGAGCATCCAGTCCCAAAGTGTAAAAAGATTTATGGTTTTCAAACTGTACTTTCTCCTCCCTAAGGGCTTCCACAAGCTAAGATTTTAATGGAAATTCACCCCCATCTTTGAACAATCTTTGCTCCTCTCTCTCTGGGGATGTTTGATATAGGATGATTTTTCTTTTCATGTGTGGTAAAGATTCTAGATACAATTGCTGTAGTAATATATGGAAACATTCCATAAACATTAATGGTAAACCAAAAAATACTCACTAAATCTTTATAGATGTAGAAAATATGTCTATAAATGAAGAAAATATGTCTTGTTATTTTATTTTCTTGTTTTTTTTTTGGGGGGGGGTGTTAATGTGTTCATGAGTATTAAATATAATCAGCTTCAAAATACTTTTCAGACCAGTATTCAGTGAGATGGGAGAAACAAAAATAAAAGTAATGTTAATAAAATAATTCCAATAATCGAGTATGTTCAGTTTATGGTCAATCCTGAAGAGATCAACTTGTATGACTGAAAGTAGTAAAAACCATTGTAAACCTTTTTTAAAAAAAAATACAAGATCATTTTTAGTACTGGACTAAGATCTTCCTCATTACTCCTTTAAATGGCTCCTCTGCTACCTCCCAAATGCAGGCATCATAAACACAAACACACTTCCAGTTCTCCAGATCCCTGGCATGAGAACCCATTGCTAACTTGGGAGGATTTGAAAGTCATGTTGAAGAGCAAGTTCATGCAGCCCTCAGCGTTACTCTACCACCGCTGTAAGGATCCCCCCACCTCTGCCAACGCCTGCTCACTTATCCTCCACCAGATGCCTGTCACATGCTGGGATGTTTTCTGCCAGTCATATCCCTGTCTCCAGCATTTAATTAGTACTCATTGAGGCTGAGGCTTTCTTTGTGAATAATATATGGTGAGAGAGTGCATCAACATAAGCTGTCTCCGGAGGGACAGCAACCATATAGTCAAAGTGCCTATATATCTTTTTGTTATGCTTTTACACTTTCAATATATGCTCCTCTAGTTCAGGGAGATGTTAGCGAATGTGAATCAATCAGCAACACTGAGCCAGCAAAGCACAGAAAGAACTACAAAACACTCACTCACATACTGTGGAATTAACAGGAAATGCTTTTTTAATGTTTGTTACTCCAATTCAAATATAATAATAATAAATAATAATAAATGACGAGGCATAATTATACCTGTAAACATGACAAAATACATTAACTGAGGAGTGTGGTACAAACATTTGTCCTTTACTCTTAACTTTGTAAGGGTCATAAGAAATGACCAATTTCCTCTGGGGTTTATAAAGTATCTATCTGTCTGTCTGTCTGTCTCTCTGTCTGTCTGTCTCTTCTTCTTTTCCTATCAGCTTTTCCCTTCAGGGGTCGCCACAGCAAATCAGTTGCCTCCATCTAACCCTGTCTTCTGCATCCTCTTCTCTCACACCAACTACCTTCATGCCCTCTTTAACTACATCCATAAACTTCATCTTTGGTCTTCCTCTAGGCCTCCTGCCTGGCAGTTCAAAACTCAGCGTCCTTCTACCAATATATTCACTATCTCTCCTCTGAACATGTCCAAACCATCTCAGTCTGGCCTAGCTGAAACTCTTCTATCACACCTGACACTTTTCTCCACCCTTTCCATCCTGTCTGTACACGCTTCCTCACCTCTTTTCCACACTCTCCATTGCTCTGGATTGTTGACCCTAAGTACTTAAAATCCTCCACTTTCTTGATCTCTTCTCTTTGTAACCTCACTCTTCCACCTGGGTCCCTCTCATTCACACACATGTACTCTGTCTTACTGCGGCTAACCTCCTTTCCAGGAAAAACCTCCACCTCTCTAGCTTCTCCTCCACCTGTTCCCTGCTCTCACTACAGATCACAATGTCATCTGCAAACATCATAGTCCATGGAGATTCCTGTCTAACCTCGTCTGTCAGCCTGTCCATCACAGTAGCGAACAAGAAGGGGCTCAGAGCTGATCCCTGATGAAGTCCCGCCTCCACCTTGAACCCCTCTGTCACACCTACAGCACCACTGTCTTACAGTCCTCATACATGTCCTACACTGCTCTGACATACTTCTCTGCCACTCCAGATTTCCTCATACAATACCATAGTTCGTCTCAGGGTATCCTGTCATAAGCTTTCTCCAGATCTACAAAAACACAATGCAGCTCCCTCTGGCCTTCTCTGTACTTTTCTATTCACATCCTCAAAGCAAATACTGCATCTGTAGTACTCTTTTTTGGCAAAAAAAACATACTGCTGCTCACAAATGCTCACTTCTGCCCTTAGTCAAGCTTCAACTACTGTTTCCCATAACTTCATTGTATGGCTCATCAGCTTTATTCCTCATAACTCTGCCCATCTCCCTTGTTCTTAAAAATGTGCACCAGCACACTTTTGTATTCCTCAGACATCTTCTCACTATCTAAGATCCTGTTGAACAACCCAGTCAGAAACTCTATTGCCACCTCTCCTAGACAGTTTCATATCCCACACGTATATCATCAGGACCGAGTGCCCTTCACTCTTCATCCTCCTCAATGCCCTCCTCACTTCATCCTGACTAATCTTTGCTACTTCCTGGTCCACAGCAGCCACCTTTTCTACTCTTCTAGCTAACCTCTTTCTCTGTATCCACTCTTGTACCTCCTCATTCCACCACCAAGTCTCCTTATCTACTTTCCTTCCAGTACTCTCCTACCAGTCTCCCTAATCACTTCAGCTATAGTTGTCCAGTTATCTTGAAGCAAATCCTGACCACCCAGAGCCTGTCTTAACTCCTTCTTTTTTTTTTAATATATACTAATCTGATCCCCGAAGGGAAATTAAGAGCACACTCTAGTTAGTAAATACTTCAATTGCATGCATACATGTTAGTTTTTGCGGGCCCCTGTTACACACGCACACACACAAGGGTCTGTAGGCATGCAGTGCAGGGGGAGGTAGAGTAGCAGGCAGTTCCTTCATGATGCACCCCAAATGAGCAACTTGTAAAGGGGGACAGCGCCGTGCTCAAGGGTGCCCCACTCAAGGGCGCCGCGGCAGTGCTCCAGAGGTGAGCTGACACGTCCCACTGTCAGCTCACGCTCCAGGTGTTTTTTTGAGCGGAATGGAAATCTAACCGCCGATCTTAGGAACATTGGACGACCCGCTCTACCGCCCGCTCTACCACTGAGCCATTGCCGCCCCAAAAGTTCTGCAACACTCTTCCTTTTTCAGCTTCCGCCATTTTGTTCTCTGCTCTGCCTTCGCCTTCTTCATCTCCCTCACCACCAGAGTCATCCTACACACCAATATCCTACGCTAACCCTAACCCTAACCCTATTCCTCTCCTGGATACCAAACCTGCCCATCAACTCCTCATCACCTCTTTTTCCTGCACCAACATGTCAATTGAAGTCTGTACCAATGACAACTCTCTCACTTCTAGGTATGCTCTGCATCACTTCATCAAAGTCCAACCAGAATTTCTCCTTCTCCTCCAGCTCACATCCTACCTGTGGAGCATACCCACTAACAACATTGAACATCTCACCTTCAATTTATAGCTTCAGACTCATCACTCTATCTGACACTGTTTTTACCTCAAGAACATTCCTAAAAAACTCCTCCTTCAAGATAACTCCTTCTCCATTTCTCTTCCCATCTACACCATGAAAGATCAACTTGAACCCTGCTCCTAAACTTCTAGCCTTGCTACCTTTCCACCTGGTCTCCTGGACACACAGTATGTCTACCTTTCTCTTCTGCGTCATGTCAACAAACTCTCTACCTTTTCCTGTCATAGTTCCAACATTCAGCGTCCCTACTTTCAGTCCTATACTCTTGGCGTTCCTCTTCTCTCTCTTCCTATGACACACTTTCCTCCTCTCCTTCGACCAATAGTAGTCCAATTTCCACTGGCACCCTGTAGGTGAACAGCATTCGTGGTGGTCGTTGTTAAACCGGGCCTCGACCGATACAGTATGGAAGTCATAGATTTGATTTGCATGTTTGACTTGGCTAAAGTTTTATGTCCGATGCCCTTCCTGACACAACCCTTTGTATTTATCCGGGCTTGGGACCGGTATAATAAGACACTGGCTTGTAGGCATTTGCTGTCTTGCGGCTACATTAATCTATATCTATCTATATCCCATGAAGTTACTGAAATAATAATAATAATAATAATGGATTAGATTTACATAGTGCTTTTCTGGACAATCAAAGTCACTTTTTCAAAAATGCTGTGTTGTATATCTGTTGGTGGTGTCACGCATTTTGTGTTTATGGGTTTATGTTTGGCTTTTTTCTCACTACACTAGAATACTATTTGTACATTCATCATTCTAGAATAGTAGAGTGAGTAACATATACAATACATGGTTCTGTACCTAGACACGGATACACATGCCCACAAACACATATACCCTGAAACATGTATGCACATACACACACGCACAGTACGTTGAGCCTGATTTCCATATTAACGTGTGTCCATTGCTGTTTTCTCCGCCGCTCCTCCCTTGTCTCAGAGGCTTACATCACAGGAAGCAGTCCTCCATGAAGGGGGAGGAGGTGGGTTGAGTGGGGTAGACGTTACCATGCTGTATCCCTACATCAATCCATAACTTTCATAATAGGGTCTGTCCTTGAAACAAATCAGTCTGTCTTTGGTAGTGGCCCAAGCCATGCAAATTCAAATTTAATTTCACCTCAGCAGAAAATTGAAGCAGCGAGAATTAACTTGTGATCCATTTCTAATATTTCACCAACAATTTGGGTAGCTCCGAAGGGGCTATTTTATATTTAAATAGGGGATGTAAACAATTTTTCTTGCAATGTATTACATTGACCCTCAAGAATGATGGCATTGGCCACAGCACAGAGCGACAGAAACAAGCTTAAACAGACTCTTCACTTTCATAGCGATGCAGTCTGTTGTAAAGATGCAACTTGAAAACCATTCTAAATGTAGAAACAGTCAATATAAAGGCATCATGATTCATAGATTAGTATTAATTTTATTTATTTATTATGTAAAAATTAAACTATGACAAGATTTATGAACTGTAAGATAAAATGGACATCAAAGAATAACTATATAATGATTAATGTGCTATTTGTAAGGAAAGAAAACATTCAAATACCACTGAAATGACATATTTCTGATTTTTTTGCCTTAATTTGACACAAATCTTAAAACTTTTCTGTCTAAACACAAAAACCTCTTCCGTTCAATTCAGATTTATGTCCCTTTGATACACATCCCTAATACATATTTAAGATCTGGCCATGTGACACGAAACAGAATGGACAGATCATAAACAAACACAAACAAAACAAAATGACCAGAGAGGGAGCAGAGAATGCAGATTGTCTGCAGCTACATAAAGGTCATCTGTACTTATGAATGTAAAATGTCACAGTAACCTAATCTAATCCAAGACAACCATCGGAATTAGCAAGGTCCTGTAAAAAGTAATGACATCAATAGAAAAAGGCCCATGTGAAAGAAAAGTAATTCTTTAGATGTAATGTGGGTTATTCTGGTATGATCAAGTAACAAACTGACAGACAGCTAAAGCACTAGTTAAACTGAAGTTCCCATCTACAGCATAGATCTCTCCATGTCTGCACAGCCATCACTGGTCAGTATATAAAAGGCTCTACAAGTGCGGTGATAGGAAATGGAAGAAGAATGCAGGCAGGCATCAACCTACAAACACAATTGGTTCTGAGTGGCTGTTCATATGGTGAATTGTTCGTAGGTTTTTATTTATTAAATTTCAATTCATAATCATAATCAAAATTTACAGAGAGCAATTTGAAATTAATGAGTATCATCAATTAAATGTATGATGACATTCGAAGTCACAAAGCTGCCAGTTCTTAAAGTACATAAAATAAGATGCACACTGGTGATTTGCAGACTAAAACAAAACTCAGCATTTAGTTTTAATCTCAATAAGTTTACATGTGAATTGCATACTGTAAAACTTTGTTGTGATTGAAGCATTATTGGGAAAACCACCGAAGTCAATATCTCTCATTTTGTAATGAGACATATTGATATGAATATATTTACTAATTATTTATTATTGCCATCACTGTTTATGTACAAATACAGTATATACACACATTTTACATTTATTTCATTGTTATTTAGCATGCAGTCCAAAGAGAAATGTTTTATTGGGACAAAGCTGATGCAATTTTCGCAATGACAAGGAACATTACAGTTTAAAAGTATTTGAAGCAAACTATGAATTCAGTGCATCTAATCTCATTTTTCTTGACAGACTGTAAGGTTCAATTTGAGACTAAGAAAAAAGAAAGTTTCCCTGTCAGCTCAGGATGCTTTACTTTGAGGTTCTTAATTAATGTTCATTGCTCGAATCTTGTCTGGAATCAGAAATGCTGGAAGCTGTCACAAAAGGAGAGCTGCTAGACATGGTGAACTTGTAACACTACCAAACAGCCAAGAGAAATGACGGTTAAGCAACAGTCAGAGCAAAGAAGAACTGTTGTCGTCTCTTCCAGAAATATAAGCCTAAACTAGACCCTCGTCTCACCTATCTTTAATAAAGATATTTTTTTGTATTATGTAATGTTATGTATTCAATGTTATGTATTCAAAATAAAAACTAATATGTGTTTCATTATTCATCAGGCATAGAACACATATATTCTATATTTTATTTCTATATTTCCTTAATATAAAGATTAAAAGGGTAATTCAAAACTAAGAAGGTCATTCACAAGATTCATGATTAGATTCAGCCTTAAGCCTTTGAATGCAAAAAGTGTTACTCTACTTGTATTGCAAAACACATTTTGTTTATTTCCTTTGCTAGAATACTAATATTTTGGTTCATAATTCAGCAAGCAGCAAAAATTCAACATTGTTTGTTTTAATTATATTTTAATTGCTGCTTAATTAACAGTTTTTAAGCAAGAATCGAAGACACTAACCAAAACTGAAAATCGAAATCATTTGAGATAATTTTTTTCTTTTTTTTGATTACTTTTTCAATAAAGTCTTTTAAACAGAAATACAAGTCAAAAATAGCATGTTTATTTCATCATCTCCAAGGCTTTTTACTCCATCGGTTGCAGTTGATTAGAAAGACGGTGATGCTTGTTGCATGCTTTGTCGCCTAAGTAACTTGTTGTGTTAATGATGTCAGTTATTATTGGGCTGTAATATAAATAAAATGTCATTTAAACTTAATGAATTGTGTATTTGTAATGATTCAGGGTCAAAAAAGTGGATATAGAATCAATCTCATCTCTCTCGACACATAAACGAAAGAAAAGGCCTCTGATTTCAGTATCGCAAGGCCAAAGGCAAAAGCATCTCATCCCAGTGGTCTCTGGAGTTCACGTCCTCCATCAGCAGTCTACCTGCAATGGTTGGGCCATGTGATCCAATTTTTGCTGGTTTTTAATTAAATGGAAGGTCAAATCTCATTGCTCTTTACTTCAGGGAGCTGCTGCTGTCTGCATGGCAGAAAAGCTCCAGTCATTAATTTTATGGAACAGAGACTTAAACTGATTAAAAAGCTAAGGACGATGGGGAATACTTAGTAAGATACTCACATGTAAGTGCTATGGTTGTGGACTGGTATTCAGTCAACGGTATTGTAGATACGAAGATTAAGAGAGAATGTACAAGACCTGGACAGTTGTTTTCAACTCAGCTGTAAATAATATTATGGTAAACAAAGCTTAAATCTGGATAACTTGTGTAAGTCACTAACACTTTACAGTTGCAGTGATAGTTTTATGATGATGTCACTTACACTTTTCTATTTTCTTTACAAACACCTCCTCAAATCACAGTGAGAGTTCAGGAATATTCAATAAAATTCATAGCAAGTCAACCCAACCCCCATTTTGAGATCTGAAGTTAGATTCAAGCAAGAAAAGGAACAACTTATTATAAGAAATAAGGTTATTTCACATTTTATTAAGTAGAAAAAGAATTAATCACTTGGATAAAGCCTTAACTTCTATGTTTGCATTGCAAATAAATTACTGTGAGTCCATGAAACCATGACACATTTAAAGGGGAGGCTAATAAAATGCTAAGGCTGATCATTTCATAGAAAAACATATTTATTCCAAACAAACAAACAAAATAATAAATGCAACACAATTCATATTCAGATGTTCATTTATATAAATTGATCATCCCTCATAATTCAGAGAGTGTAGTGTGTTTCCTTTCCAACACTTTTGATCAATAGGAGGAAAGAAGTCTGTTGTAATTTTCAATAGCAAAGTTTTTTTTAATTTAATTGCTTATTTTTGAATGACATTTAGTTAATGTAATGTTCAGTCAGGAAGTTGATTCATCACAAATATACAAGAGGAGCCAAATGTAGGTTCTCAGAAAATATTTTACAGTCTTGTCAAAAAGACGGTGATCAGAAGCTCCTATCAATGCACCATGTGCTTCCATATCAGCAACCTCTATGTGCAAAGGTAAATTATCTGTCCAGTCCAATTCTATCAGGCTCCTGTGAAACTTTGGTCACGTTTATGACAATAGAGGTTTTTTTGATTGAAAGCAATAAAATGCTCTCCATGACGGAAGTTGTCAAAACAGTTATAGAATTTCCTATACACGTTTTAGCAAAGTCAACAGGAGAGGACACTGTTCTCAGTTAACTTGTTTCATTGATTGAAAATGCATACAGTCTTCTTGAAGACCCACTTTTGAAATGTCCAGTTTCTTCTGAAAAGACTCAGAAGCAGCAACCAAATCATACAGATTTATTTTTAATCTTCTAATTTTAAATTTAGGTCATCTGGTTTGATGACATGTCAGCCAGGAAAATCAATTTTCCTGTCATCTTCAAAAAAACTGATCAAAAGCCTTATGATTTACTGTTGTGCCATAAAAATATATTTTTTAGAATTTCTCCCAACCCAAAATCTTGCTAGAATCCCAAGTTTTGTCAACCATCCAGTTATGGCAGCAGAAAATAATTTGAATTGAGAATCCAATGCTGATGAGATGAGGAACAGTGTAATAGATAATGCAATGATACAAGTCTGGTTTCCTTCTAGACACTGTTCCTTTTTCCTCCCCTATCATGGAAGGATTACCATCATTGTTGATGGACACACCATATTTTTCAGTGTGATTCCACTCTGTAATAACATTCTTTTAAGACAGATGTGACATTGAGGATTTCCTCACATCTTTCCTTTCCTTCCCTGCTAATATCAGTTGATTTATCGACTGCTAAAGCCATGCAAGGTGCACTCTGAACAGCAGCATCGATCTGTGGCTGCACATCCTGTGCTAATAACTCAGTTCTTCTTGTGGATGTCACTGCTGAAAGTGGTTTAATATTTTCTTTTCCATCTAGATGTGTTTCAGAAATACCATCCATGCAATCCTCGACGATTTCGCCAGGTCTTGTATTTGTTTTTTGTTTTTTTTAATCCACTGTATTCTCAGAGAGCAGTCGCATGCTTGTTGTTGAGGAGCCGATTCAGTCACTCATACTCAAATTTGTTTTATGGCAAATTTTTGTTCATATTTGTCATAAGCTTAATAATGACAGAATATATGTCTGTTTTATGACATCTCTCATCACTCTCATCCTCTTTCCTGTTTACTTTTACCCATTTTTATAATGCTATCTTTCATGTGTTATATGTCTCTTTAGTACAGTAGTTGATGTCCCATGCTGTAGACCATTTCAGTCGATAATAATGTATATAAAGGATTTGTGCATGGCCATATGTGCATAATTTCATTGTACAGCCTATGAAATAGCAGTAAGTTGTTGCATCCCTTTTGTAGCAATACATTCAGGAGTTAGTGGGATGCTATCTATAGAAACTATGCAGTTTAAAGAACTGTAACATGCCTGACCCTAACCCTAACATACCTAAACATAACTTTAAACCCTGAACACAAAAGTATCAAAATTTCATCAAACTATGCAAACATTTAAAATGACACATAATCAAGATGATCTTCGTAACCGTTATATGACGAGACACAGTTGGCTGATTATCATTTTGTATTACGGGAGCAACATCTGAGCCCCTTCCTGGAACAATGTCATCTGAAATATAACCTGGTCTGACATTATTAGGTGTGATATGACTATTCAGGTATGTGTATGTTATTTATTTAACACCTTTCCAGACCGTTTAGGCCCACATTAAACCTTGAATACATTTAAAATGTGTGAATCAGTAACATTTTTAATGTACCTCTTTAAATTGCCACTTTATGTTAGCACCAGTTACTAATATTGTTTGTATATGATACTATAGCCATAAAAATCAGACAATAGTTTCCCTTATTTCTGGCAGTAATTTATCATGAATGTCAAATGTCATAGGAAGGTCAGGTAGTCAATTAGAATGGATGGGTTTCTGACTGCAGCTGTCATTTCTGTGTTTCCTGTTCACCAGTAATTATTTACAACAGATACTCAGGTCCTCCCTCTCCAATAGGAGAAATCTTCTATTGGAAGCACTCTGTAAAAACAAACAGTCATGATATGAAACCATGAGCCTTTTGCATCCCCAGTGACGGCTCGTGTGTCAGATCTACTCGTTGATTACCCCTCCCTCAACCTCTGTGGCGACTCTTAGGAATAAAATCAAATAGAGAGATTTATCTTTGGAATAGATGTAGTATATGAAACTATGATCTCTCAGCGCAAAAATGAACACAGCCCATTGTGCTTCTGGCAGATTGTTTCACTGTGGGAAAACAAAATCCTCACTTAAATGAAAAAGATTATATTCTGAGACCATGCAATTTACTTTCTGCTCATTCTGGTTGATATTATCACACAAGAGAGTTAAATAGCAATGGACTTGTTCTGTTTCCACTCATCTGTGATTCTTCCATGTGGTTAGAAAGAGGGCTGGATTGGTTGAGTGTTGAAGGCCGTCAAACCGTCTTTCCTTTCCTGTCAGCAGCCTCTGTCAACTCTGTAAAAGTTCTGTCTAATAAACCAGCTCGATTGGTCGGTGGGGTTTTCTGCCTGAAGGCTTTCTTGTGAAATAACACAGTAAGTAACAGAAGGGAAAGAAAAAAGAGAATTTTCATTCTCTTCCTGCTATCATCTCGCTCTCTCTGCTTCACTCTCTTATTCTCTGTCTCTCTCTCTCCCTCCCTCTCCGTCTCTCTCAATCTCAATCCCTGCTTTGTCCTCAATTAGAAAAGCTGCATTTATCTCTCATAGTGGCAAAAGTGAACTCATTTGCATCACTACTCTCTCTGTAGGGGTTCAAACAAATATGAACCTTGTTTATTGTGTTTGTTTTTATAAAGAAAACCATAAAGAAGCTTTCTGAAGGCACAAACCAAGCCAGATAACCCAGCAGGATTTCAGTTTATTGTTGTCAAAAGTTTTGAAAGGGCAAATAAATGCAGGAACAAGGGCAGACATGGTGTATCCGCTCCAGAGGGTACAGTGTCATTGAATGCAGTGCGATGTCTATTCATGTCTGTTTTTTTGTTTGTTTATTTTATTTTTTTTGTTATCTTTCTGTCTCAGGTGCAAGTGCAACCTGCATGCCAACAGCTGTGTGTTTGACAAGGGGAAGCTAGGCTGTGAATGTGAACACAACACCACAGGGTCAGACTGTAGCCGCTGTAAGAAGCATTACCACGGAAGAGCCTGGAGTGTGGGCTCCTACCTGCCCATACCCAAAGGAACGGCAAATATATGTAAGTATCAGTATTGTATCAGTGGCACTAAACTTTAGCGGCTAAAGCAACCCATCACTTCCAGTCTGGCAAGGAGAAACTGGAATCTGAAGATCTTCACTCTGACAATCCTACCTTTTCACCTCCACAGTTTCACACCACTGTGGTAATCATATCATAAAAAAGCAAGATTGGAATTTTCTACGATGTAAACTGGCAAGCCACAAAGTTTCTGGGAGAATATCCTTTAGACAGATGAGACAAACCTGAAGCCTTTTGGCAAGACATATCAGCTCTATACTCAAATATGTCAAAATGAAGCATACTAAGACAAGAACACTGTCCCTATTGTAAAACATGAAAAAGGCTTTTTTATCTTCTGGGGCTGCTTTGCTACATTTGGCACAGGGTCACTGAAATCTTCAGACTATCATTTCTGAAATGTGAAATGTGCTGCATAGTGTCTCAGTCGCAGGTCATGGGTCTTCCAACAGGATAATGACCCTAAGCACACAGCTGGAAACACCCTAAAATGGTTTAGTGTAAAACACTGGACTATTCTGAAGTGACCTTCTATGAGTCCTGATGTAAAGCCTATTGAAAATCTGTGGAAGAAGCTGAAACATGCCAGCTGAAGAATGTACCCGTCAAACCTGAGACAACTGGAGCAGTTTTCTCATGAGAAGTAGGCCAAAATAGCTGTCAAAAGGTGCAGAAGTTGTTGAATTGCAGTGATTGTCTCAAAAGGTTGGGCAACAAAATATTAATGTGAAGCATATCATTATTTTTGTCTGGGTTTGTTTCATAAGTTTGTTTTTATAATTATTCTGTTGAACCACAATTCAAAAGCAATGCCTGATTTTCATTGGTTAATTTTCAGTCATTTTTATTCATTATTAATTTGGTCAGTTTCAGGTTGTTTCAGTGCCCATTGAGGTTTTTTTTTAATTAGGAGAGGGGTTCAAACAATTTTGTCCACATGTGCATGTAAATATACAGTACAACTAGTTGAACATCATTATATTCTTAGTAACTTTTAAGGCATGTTCAGAAGAAATAGAGTTTTGTGTGTTGATTCAGTCAGTTTGCCTACTTGGATGTTAATTTTTAAAAACACAGACTACTGATGTAAACTGTGAGATGAACAACACATTGTCTCAATCAAGTTACCTTTTTCAATCAGGGTGATAACATTTTTTTTTAATAAGTAAGTTTATGATAGAAAACATTTTCCTTTAACAATTACCTTTCATTAATGTTGAATCCACAACAATGAATGTTTTTAACTTCATCTCAATTCAAAGTGTGTTCCAACTCCGGATATTTTTCTGCCTGTTGATGTGATACGTCTGAGGCAGAAGGTGCATTATCCTCATTATAATCTTGGATGAGAGTTGTGTCACATTTAACAAATTCCATGCCTGAGGCATTGGGCTCATTGGCTCAATAAATCTAATACAGCCTCTCAGAGATGTGGTGGTGGACAGCCAGGCAAAGCCAGATGGTGGAAGATCTGGCCCTCTGGTCCTCTCCTCACACTGATTCAGCCTTACAGTCAGGAATACACGTGGAAGCAGTCTGCTGGGACTGAGAGCAAGTTTCTCAGATGCTCAGTTTGAATGTTTGATTTCTCAGATTAAGTGCTGAGATTACATTATATATTGATTATGATATTGCTATTGATCTACTGATTTGTGCAATAACTTTTTTTTTTAATTCCTTAAGCTGGTTTGGTAATGATAACATGATGTACATTATCCCATGGGACAACTAACAAATTGTATGTGAAGTATGTATGTGCACAGTTTATGTGTTTACATACATGAAGCTCATGCAACATGTTTGCAAGTGGGAATTCATTCTTAGGAACTCTATGGAGATATTGCTGCATTTATACTTGCGCCCTTTTTTATTACCTTCCCTGCATTGTGGTTCTCACTGTCGGACTGACAGGTTATTATCAAAAAATTCAACACTCGGTCACATCTGCACTGAACTGATGAAACCGAGGTCTACCCATATCAAACGCAATATTAGCACTTGTTTGGCAGTGGCATAAAATGCAATAATGATGCACATGGAAGTGACAACAATATTGGTTCCCCAGGTGTTGAATGAACACATTTAAATTATTCTTATATCTCTCATAATTGTGATCCAGGTCCCGAAGCATGCCTTTATCCATTATGCAAGCTCATATTTCCTGTGAGGATATTAAACATACAGCCCTCGATTCAAGACAAATATCCCGAACCTACAAAATTTTGGTTTTAATAGCTTTTATCTGTCATCAGGTTGTCCTCTTTAATCATCAAAGAAATGTATTTTGCAGATAGGAGGCGAGGTGTCAAGAGCTGCCATGGACATGTGAACACTGGCCTTGTGTGCATACAGCTCAAACACTAGGAGTCTCAGTCTTAGTCATGGTGGCAGCATTACAAACACAAACCAAGAAACTCACATGCCACACTTGAAACGAAAATGCAACATTGCTAAAACATTACTTTTTTAACTTGAACATTAATAGTCCTACTAGGGTTTAGACCCCCAGAGAGGGTCAGAAAACACCAATGGACTGATTGAAATCCAATACTTCCCTACAAGAGGAAACACTATTTTTAGATGCTTGCAAAAGAGGAGAGGAATCACTTTGAGAGTTATGTTGACAGTCTATTTTGCAGGAAGCACAAACTCATCTTGTGTTCCAGAGCAGATTCATGGGTTAAGATGTGCCTGAGCTGAGGGTTTGATCAGACTGGAGAATGTGTTTCAGTTTCACAGGGTATTATTGTTTGCCATCCATTTCACTCACAGGAGAGCAATCAATTAGGAATTGCAACTCACTTGCTTTTGTGTTAGAAAGCAATTAGAACTTAAGATCTGTGCCTCTCTTCCAGCATTGCTGAGCTCTTACCAACAATAGTTGTGACAGTTCCAAACTAGTAATGAAGTGAAAATCCCAGAGGGACATAATCAAAGATAGAGCAGGAAAGCTGAAAGAAAATTCTCAACAATTAGTTATTTTAATAAGACAAGATTTGTCAGCTGATTGAATTAACACTGTACATATTTGGTCCCGATACAAATTATATGTGTTTTAAACAAAGGTAGCAACAAAAATGCCAAAAATCAGTTCCAGCTCCTACACAAGATAAATTCTGGTGCTTGTAAAAAGATTTTTTAGGTTCTTTTTTCTCCTGCTCACAGCCAATTTTGACATTTACAAATTATGTTATCCACTAACCCAATAAGACTACAACAAACACATTAGAAACTGATTGGTTTTAATTTATTCAAATATTAAGCAGAAATATATTTATATAATTCAGTTACAGTTGATATAGTTGATTACATTGATGTTTCAGGCAGAAATTTAAATTCGTATTAAAAGACATTTCCTCTCTACTGTAGAATTTTCATTCTGACATTTCATCACTTCGCAAACCTGTAAGTATGAAAACTGATCTGTCTACTTTTAGTGGACAGATCTACAGCTGATGGTAATCAATGCACACAGTTCAGTTTGTCGCTGGGCTTTGAATCATTGAAGGGAAACAATGTGCACAAATGGTTTTGTGTCCAAACAACATGTGTCACCTTTAAACTAAAGCTGGGTTTTGCTCTTTCTCCAGGTATTCCCAGTAATCATGGACCAGTGCGTAAGTTGATCAAGCTTTTCAAACTGGCATGCTGCTCTCCCCAGTGGTGACTTTGTCCTTTGAGATCATGTTGGTGCTGTACATTCCCATTATTTTTCACCATTTTTTCCCACTTTTAAAACACAAAAAAAAGCATGAATGAATACCAATTCCTTAGCAAATGAAAATAAACCAGTGCATGATTTTAATACGAATTGTACATAGAATATTCTTTAAGATAAACCACAATGAAACAAAAATTGTTGTTACAAATCATGTAAACTTAAAGGGCTGCTCACAATTTTGCAAACCATGTTCAATTTTTTTTTCCACCCTGGAAAAAGAATGTAAACCAATAGCTTATGTTCTTATATATTCATTTCATTATGTAAAATACATAAATATAAAATGAAACACCAGTTAAGTAATGAACAGTTCTTTATTTAGTTTGTGTTGAATTATATGTAGCAAGTAGGTTTTTACAAAACTTTTTATTTTTCACAAAGATGTGAAAAAAGATTCCTTTATGCAATATGTGCTAAATACATACAATATGGTTTGCAAAATGATGTGTAACAATGACTACATTCTTTGTTAATTAGAAGTTACGATAGAAATTTGGAAAAATATGATAAGAAACTAGCTGTTTTATTGACTAATAATCAGTGGGTACTAACTGAGACTGCCTTTGGCTCTACATTGGGGTATTTACTCTTAGTATGCAGCAATTTTCTCCAAGAAAGATAAAGAAAAAACATTTTCAATGAAAACCTGGCTCCTATCAATGCATCTTTACATGTGGTGCTGCCTGAAGGTGGCTTCTTATCCTGGATCACAAAAACAGCCGTCACACCCCTTTGTTTTGAAGAAGATCCACTCATTTGAGTTGCATGCACACAACGCTACATCAGTACATTTACTAATGGAAAAACAAATTGAGGAAACTAACTCCTGCTAACATACAATTGTAAAAAAGTTGATCTGCATGCTGTCCCTGTGATTTAGCCACATAGCAGAGTACATTATATAGCAACTCAGTGTAATATATAATCTTTCCCATTTTTACACAGATCGAGCAAATGCTTCATCTCTTGGTGTTGCAAATCGTAACCAAGGTAGGCTGATAGGCTTTGTAATTTGAGCATGACATTTTGATTGGCATCATTATAAAAAATGATGCCAATCATTTTTTTTAAATGATTGGCAGAAATGATGCCAATCATTTTTAAAACCCATGGAAATTCCGCTATAAAACAATAATATTAGACTTCATACCAAGCATATGAAAACCAATGTATTATAAACCAAGCGCACCCAACGTAGTCAAAAATCAACATGGTGACGTAACGACTCTGTGTTGACAAATCAGGTACTGCGCTGGGCGGGCATTGTGAAGCCACAGATGAATGTTAGCAGGCTAACTGGAGCTACGTGTGTAGCCACAGCTGCCCTGGGGCAGACTGATGGAGGCGTCTACAGCGCAGAATCACTGCGTTGTTTTTTTTTTTTGATAGTTCTGTCTTTGTTCTTTTTATAAATAAACTTTCCGCCCAAAGGTCAGAGTGGGCTTGCTTCGCTCTCCTGTATCGCGTCCATCTCTGTTGTCAGTCACCCTGCTTTTGACTAGTGGCGCAGGTACGAAGTGACGTGCCACTGCAGCCTACGGGTCCCTCAATGGGCCAAATTTAAAATGCTTGCGCATTGATTTGCCACTCGCAATTAATTCCGTTAATTTTTATAGCGCGTTAATCTAATTAACGCGTTAAAGTGACAACCCTAACATATATATATATAGGTATATATATACACACACACAGTATATACAGTATATTGTATATAGTGGCAGGAGCCTTCTTCTTACATCCTTTAAACTGGCCGTTATAAGACAGACCTTTTTGTTTTGAGAACACTGTAGGGCATTGATCACATACCTCAGAATCACAGGGTTCACAGCCTCCTAATTCTTTTAATCATGCCGTTACTTTAAATTCCCATAATGGTCTCTTGAGGTAAAACCCTTCAGCCATGTTCAAAAGTTTTAAAAAAAGCGAGGGGAAAAAAAAGGAAACAGAAAGTGAAGGATTGAAGATGCTCTGGGGAGTTTTATGTAGATTGATCTTCAGCTGTCTCCCTCAACTCCTCGGGCCCAGATATCCTGTTTAGAGTTGCATCTGCACTACAGACAGCCAGAAGAAAATATTACAAGAGGACATTCAGGATAATCACAATCAAGGAAGGGCATGTCATTCTGTCTCATACTGTGCATCTAGAGCAGGGGTGTCAAAGTCACATACACGGAGGGCCAAAAAAACAAATTTGCTACAAGCCGAGGGCCGGACTGGTTCAATGTTTATTAAAATATATTGAAACGAACATACTCTATTGAAGTAATAGAGTATGTATATAATTTTGTATATTATTTAATGATTAAATAAATTAAGCAATATTTTGTTATAGCTATGTCAGTAACTTCAAGGGGAAACCTTTTCAACAGGCAAACAGCAAAAAAGTAAATGTCCTTCTAAAACAAAATATGTTGCTTAATATTAAGATAAATGCATAAATTAATTGCATGCATTATAGATTGAAAATACAGCATTGCGCATGCATTATTGCATGAACAATAATAATGTTGTGCATGCACAATAATAATGTATTATTGTGCAAAAAAATTTGAAAAAAAATGTTGTGCTGTTCTATGATCCTACCAATTACTGCTTTGAAATAGTAAAATAAAAAAATCAAATCAGTTGTATCCTTTCTCATGGCTCTTATCTGCAATTTTCCTTGAGTCCATTCAACTGAAATAAATATAAATAAATAAAATACAAAAATCTGTGGCACACAGAGAAAACAATGCTTCCTTCAAGGAAACATCACGTCTTGTACAAACAAATGTAAAAATTTAAATGAATTTAAAACTGAAGAAACGTTACTGCTCTGTGATGATCACTTGTCTGAGGCTGACCCTGATATTTGATGGTGTCTCATCGGGGACAGGCTCTGAGCTGAGGAAATCCTCAGGTTGGAGTGAAGGTGTTTATCAGTCAGAAGGCTCCTGTGTGATGTTTTGTTCTGCTTCATCAGAGAGAAACATTCTTCACACACGTATGTGCGGCTAAAGATAGAGCGTTGGAGCTGGATGCATAGCTGGGGCATTGCGTGTCTCCTGCAAACTTAGCAGAAGACACACAGGTTTACCTTTTACCTCTTTGAACATGTACTCTGACTCCCACCTGGCTTGAAATTCATTGCTCTCAGAGTCCACCTTCCTTTCAGCAATTTTTTGAGGAGGGGAGTAACTAAATCCAACCTCTGCTCTGATTGCTGATTAACAATGACGCCAAAGCCCGCTTGTTTCGCTGCATGACTTCCGTTTCCATTGCATTGTAGGGAATGCAGTTCTGGTGCATGCAAAATACCAGCGGGCCGATGTGGCTTGTGGGCCGGTTCCATTAGTAATTAAAAATCAGCCCGCGGGCCATAAATAATTTGTCACGGGTCAGATCTCGCTCGCGGGCCTTGACTTTGACATGTTATCTAGAGGAAGTGGCATTTTTAGAGAAGTTAGATTTTAAATAAGGACATTATAAAGCGCCTGTGTAGGTTCTCAATCATCCAGGTCATGGTTATCCAAAAGCTGTTTAAGTCAATCCACTGGATGTTTAAGAAAGTTCTTGAAGACATTTCGTCTCTCATCCAAGAGACTTCTTCAGTTCAGAGGGTGGCTGATCATGTCCCAGGTTATAAACCCTGTGGGGTGTGGTCAGTGCTATTCACATTCCAACGAACGTCGTTGAAACCCGTCTGGCTCCTCGACAATTGTTGGTGGGGGTGTCAAGGGTGGTCGCTGAGACCAAACAACGACTACACAGGTGCATGGCTCAACACAGAAGAACTACACATCAGGACAGGACTCAGCAGTCGTCCTTCACCTCAAGGAAGAGGGACACTCATTTCAGGACACCGAGGTTCAGATCTTGGACAGGGAAGATAAATGGTTTGAGAGAGGAGTGAAAGAGGCCATCCACGTCAAAGTGGAGAAGACATCTCTGAGCAGGGGGGGTGGTCTGCGACATCACCTTTCTGCCATTTACAATCATGTCCTTTCAAAACTCCCAAAAAGATTGTCTCAGCAAAATTGACCCAGGTGATGTGTCTCATGCTAATGACCCTCATTAGCATATGAAGGTGAAACTCACATCTCAGCGACCCCCTTTGACACCCCCACCAACAATTGTTATTTGCGTTAACTTTCTCAGCATTAACACTGCATAGTTAGTCTGACAGCTAATAAGAACCATCAGTGACTCCAGGAAGACAGTAAGTTGAGTTTCCTTCTTTACTTTTCTTATGCAGCATGTACGTCACTTCACTATGATTCATAGTTTCAACATTTACATAGGCTATATGATTTTGGCCATAAACTTGACTTCCACTAGAAAAATACTGTCTCCCAAAATGAAACCTGCACTTCATTCTCTTGTTAGATGTGATAAACAGTCACATGTAATACTCACATTCATTCACACTCATATGTGCTTAAGTATTTCAACCCTGCGCTGTCAAGTGTTCATAGCGCTGCCTGTAATTTGTATCGAACTTCAGCCTAGAGCCATGACTAATGAGCAACCATTCATGTTAATATAATAAGAGGCTAGATCAAGTTTCAGTTTACCCTGACATCATAGCAAAGGATATTGAATGAATGTAATTAAAGAAAGGTTATAATTAGCACGTTCTGTAAACGTAGCCACATATAGCTAATCGTACTGATGAATTTACCTTACTGTAAAACTATTAAAAAAATAATAAGCCCATGTGATTTTAAAACTGATGAAGATCAATGAACCTATGAGCAGTTGGATCACCTTCTGGTCTGCAAAATACCCCAACGTGACATAATCAGGGTCATTGTGGTTTGAGACTACACATTTTGAGTAAATGCCTTTGGTACAACTTAAAACTATCCTACATATTATTTTACCCATAAACATCTTATTTCCCTCTATATTTGGTAGTTTACAGTTCCAAAACTGAACCAAAATGTGGAAAAATTGTGTGACTTGACTATCACGTGAATGTGACAGTGATTGGTTGTTTGTCTTTCTTTGTGATGTAAAAAAGACGGCACATTTTTAAAGGCAATTTTGTTTTATGGTACTTGTATTGTATAATGGCAATAAAGGATTTTTGATTTCTGGTCATGTGCAACATTTGCACACAAAATCACTGATATCTGCTCACTTAACATTGAAATTTCACAGTGATAACAAGCAATGGAAATATAATGTAGTGGACTTTGACGGGTGTAGTGATTATTTGTTGAGTTGATGTTAAAGCCACATTTCAGAATGGGATTACTTTACGTACAGAGAGAGATCCTATCATACTGAAATCTCCTGACAAATATTCTGACAGGATTCCACCTGAACGCCTCCTGTGGTGATTGAGTTTTGATCTCTTTATTAATGAGAATGTTTGTGAATGTATTTCTAATCAATCCATGTCAATAAAACAAAGAAATAGTTTGTATCTCCCAGAGCAATACAGTCTTGGACGTAGTGCCATTTTGTTCTTGTTTTTATTTTTCATATATTCATTTTTTGCTGTATTTCATGTCAGAGATGAGAATATTAATTGGATAAACAAGTTATAATTCCTATTTGCACATCAAAGATATAAATAGTAAGCTGTGCCAGGTATCCATTCAACATTTTCTGCTTTCATTTATTGTCATTGTGTAGACAGAACAATTTGATTCTTCTGTCCAGAGAGCGCCAGCGTCACAATACACTGCCATCCTTTATTCACAAATTTCACCCTATCGTTGCCATGGTTTGTTTGTTCTTTTGTTTTCTGATGATTATTTTCTCCAAATTGCCTGTGGTGCCCCTGAATATAACCATAAATCCATAAAATGTCTGGGTTTTTTGGCAGTAGCAGTCATTGAAAGGGTTTCCACAGGATGTGGGTTGCATTCTCATATTCATACAATATCTGGCGATCTGTTGTTTCTTCTTCTGCACTTTGCTTTTAAAAAGTCCTTGGTTTCACCCTCTCTAATGTGTCAGCTGTGCTCTAAGGACACAGATCGATGCAGACAGGACAAGAAGAGGCAGCTTGTGCCCTCTGAACTTGGCTGTTGATGTTCTCTGCCGCTCTATCGCTGAGTGATCTATTAATCACTGCTTCCTGTCTCTCCTGCCCCTTCTGCTTTGTCTCTGCAGCTCGGGTGTGTGACAATGCGATGTTGCGCTGTCAGAACGGTGGCACGTGCCACCACCATCAGCAGTGCCACTGTCCCCCTGGCTTCACAGGCGTTCTGTGTGAGAGAGCTCGCTGCCAAGGCCCTGGGGATTGTGGTGAACAATTGTCTGGACAGGCTTCCTTCAATCATCTCCCCATTGGCCACCAGCTCACTCTCACCATTGTATTGCTCCAACTATTGATTATTTCCCTTTGCTGAGAAACTGGACAACCGCTCATTTTCCAAACAAAACCCTAAAACCAGAGACTTACAGTACCTCTCAACCGTAAGGACATAAAGACAAAGGTTGTCTGAACAATGTTCTAAGAATCCAATATCAGCAACAACTTTGTTTTTTCAGAGCCACATTGGTGAGTGAAAGTGTTACTAGTGCAACAAATTCTGCACTGGTTTGTTATTCTGAATAAAAGTTGGATTTAAGACTTGCTGTCCATCACAGAGGAATGCTCAGGCAGTGATGAGGTCATTGGCTGACTCTTCTTTAAAGACAGTATGGAGACTGGAATAGAACTACCTATGTACTGAGAACAAACTACAAAATTGACTCACAATTGCTAAGAATGATCTGAAATTATCAAATGAATAATGTGAACAGGTACATCTTCAAACATGTTGCTCACTGCCTCCTTCCTTACATCCATCTTCTCCACCATTTTGCCCATTTCCCTACCGTTCTCCCTCTATCCTTTAGTCACTGGTGATTTTTACCTTGCTGAAGGGTGTCTTTTGTTTTGCCAAAAACTGCACATGTGTTATTATTAAGCCCTGTGATCTGTACCAATCTACTATTTCTCTGTTTCTTTTTCAGGGGCTCTGTAGTCATGTTTCAGCTCACCTGTATGAAAAAAAAAAAGTTGTAACATACTGTAATTGTATTTAATTTTTGTATAAAACAAATATTTTCATGACTATGCTTAACTAAAAGATGTATTATTTGTTTTCTATTGCTGCAGGCCTAGATGTGGACTGTGAGTGTGTAAGGAGTTTGGTTGTTTAATTCTTTGCTTGTGTGGCTTATTCTCTTCATTTGTTTCCAAACATGCATACAATACACCAAAGGTAAAAGAAAAACATGTTTGTATCTTGTTGTTGAACTGTAGTAATTTTACCTAGTAGTAATATGACATTTGAGACGGATATATAGAGTGTATTGTTTGTAGATACGTACAACCAATGGCAAAAGCTTAATGTCATTTTAAATAATTTATTTAAAGTATTTTTTAAACCTATCAGTGTCAGTTGAGCTTCTCACTGCAGGCAACACTGACTGACAATTATATTGTAGTTTTTTTCTCTTTCTAACATGCTTTAAGCTATCTTTAAGTCCAGGAAACATAGCAGAATCAGAAGTACCTCAAGTCAAGATCTCTTCAAACTTATATAATTCTTAATGGAAAATAAGGCAATGAAATGGCTGTAGAACTCAAACTCCAACTTATACAGATATAATCGTTGAATCAGATGGGGAGAGGGAAAGGTTTTCTGCGTCCTGCTGTGGAAGTGACACGTTCAGGAAAGGAGTTTTAATTCACGAAGGTCAGTGAACAGAAAAGATATTGCATCCCACTGGGTGATACATTGAGCACGACACCAGTTTCACTTGAGAGATTAATTTTACTCCAGCGATTGTGATGAAATACCAAATTATGTTAGCGTCTACTGTAAGTGCCTCTCATTAAATGAGACTGTCAGTGACAAGAGTAGTGAATGTCTTTTTTGACAGTGACTTTTATTTGGATACGAAATCTTTGGAGTTAGAGTAGGCTATTTGAAATGGGTTGACACACTGTGTTAGATGTTCATGAAAACATGAGAAAAAGCTATTTGATTAAAATGATATTTTATTAATTAATATATGTGATCTTTCAACAGCTGTGATTAGTTGAAGAAATCATTACAACGTTTTGGATTTCTCTGTGTGTGGAACTTGTGAGCAACAGGCTTTCTTTAAGGCTATTATTAACCTTTTTCAGATCAAAAGTCTGAAAAATGGATTAAACTCAGTTTTTATTTTTTGACATGACTGTAAACTTAAGCCTATTTGCAGTGTTACACTTTAGAATGAAAAAATACGATCTACTACTACCACTGAACCGCTGTCTTATTGTCCTCTAAATATGGGGAAGTTTATCAAACTCATTAGTTAACCCACAATTTTAATACCATGTACCTTCCTTGACAAAGCTCATAAGCTGTCTTGCTGTTTGACAGTTAGTCAAGTTAAATAACTTCTAATAAATACCAAGCCAAAGTGTCTCTTCTTTGTAATGAGGTACCAACTGATCATAAAAAAGTCTTGAAACATCTCAAATTTAAGTTTTAATATTCAAGGCTCAACAGTGGACAAATGTTCAATGAGAAGTGGTTGAAAGACAAAACCATCATAGACCATGTAATAGTTCATATAAAGCCCAATACATACTTTCCTGCAAAATATTCAAACTTGGGGCAATAGGTTAAAAAGCAATAGAATTCCACATGAAACCATATTAGCTCTCAGAAAACTGTTACTCATTTTATCTCAAGTCCTCCTCTGCTGCTACTTTATCGTTGCTAACTCTGTTGTTACTCTGTCTGCTGAGGCAAAGCCTTCAAGGACCGCAACATGTAGCCTTGTTTTTCTCCAAGCGCAGGAAGTATAAAAGTGGATGTTGCTTGCCGTAACTCACCAGCAATTGTACACCTCAGAAAACAACATAGATTCCATGCAGTGACTTAATGTTTAATCCAGGAGGACATTGTTTTCCAATGGGTTAATTCAGTGCTTCTCAATTATTTTGTTACGCCCTAGCTTGCAAGAAGAAAACAATTCACACACACACCCCTCATTCTCTGCCACGACTATAAATATATATTGTCCATAAAATTGTTATGAGTACACCTCTGCATAAAATTGTATCCTTATTAACATTAAAGAAAACAAAAAAGAAAAAAAAGAAACAGTTCAATTTATAACAAAATTAATTTATTAACATTATTTTTTAGTCTATAACAGAAACGTTTTAAGTGCATCAATTTGCCTGAAATAAAAAAAAAACGTGTTTAAACTGTAAACATTTTTCACCAACTTATTGTGCCATTTGATACTGAAAAATAAAATTAAATGAAATCAATAAATAATAATAAAAAATAAATTCAAATTCAGTTCAGTAACATTAACTGAGGAAGACAATATATAAAGCACCTTAACCTACAAAACAAATACGAATAAAATAATTTATGCTGATTTTTTTTTATTTTTTATTATAACGAGGAAGTCAGTATTAATGGTTACACCGAGCTCGTTTAGGCAGTGCACAGCTTTTCGGGTTTGAACCATAATACTGTACTGAACTCTCAGCTCCTGCTCAATGTTTCAGCTACTCTGTTATGGAGGTGGTGGTAGGGGGGGGTCACTGAGCAGTTTGGTACACCACCTTATATGATGCTAACAGAGCTGGCTGGCTTACTGAAGTAGCATTCACAAAGCAGGATGATTGTTGGCAATATTCGGCACATTTTTTGCTGAAAAAAACTCCAGCGGCTTACCAGCGTGCTCGGGTTGTAATGTCTTTAAGCGGTGCCTTCATTCATTTAGCTTCATGCTGTCCGCTGCCAGCATTATTAGACACAGTAAAAACAACAGCCTCTCCTCGTCTCCCACTGTAGTCACAGTGAAGCCCGGCATTACCGATGCTTCTTCAAAGTTCCTCGAGCTAATACTCCCTGCACACACCTGACAATGAGAGCGCCACTGCCACCTACTGTAGTGGATGTGCGATTACACTTTATTCTAGTACGGCAATGTTCCCCAGGGTTACACACGCGCCACCTGTCATCGCACCGCACCTCTCCAAGGTGGGCGCACCCCACTATTTAAGAAGCTCTGGGTTAAGCTCACACCCTTGCAGTTCTATTTCATTTTTTACTGATGAGAAAGCAGACATTTCTTTCTAAATGTTTTTCAAATCAATAAAACTCAGCAACAATTTAAACAATGGTCTAGTTTGTCAATTTGCTGCAGTTACTGCATACTGTAATATGATTCTCTTCAATTTAAAGGACATAATTCATTACATAATTCATTCATTATGTCTGTAAAAATCTGAAAATTCCCTATTCATGAAACGATGCTCTGTATTTACTTTCATGTCTATATAGAGAAGTAGAACTGAAGATGACTTTTTGTTTGTGATATAAAGCTTTAAACTTGTTTTACTTTATTTCAGTACTATGTATCTAGCCATTATTTGTTGTACATCATGTGGGACATAGCTGTGTGTTACACTCCGGAAAAAGAGGGGGGGATTAAAATCACCAACGAGCGATGCCGTTTTCTTAATCCAGGTGTATATTTTATTAATTTTTCATCCATCCACGCAACGCTCACCAAATTCTTCATCTGTCTTTTCTGTCTTTTTTTCAACTCTTTTTTCACACAAAACCCCGCGAAACTCTCCTGTTGGGTCGCAGACCCAACCAATCCATTTTCACAGCTATAGATCTAGACATTCGTAATCTAAACAGATATCAGTGCATACAAACAAGTTGTCATAATGCAATATACAAAAACTCCTGAAGAGAATAAACAATCATAATAACCATGTTCTTACAACTGTGATAAATCCAAAATCAGTTAAAGTAATAAACATTTCTATCACGTTCGTTCAGTTATCTCTTGTACACAAACTATGAGCGTATCCTCAATTTAACAGTTAAGTATTCCTAAGGTACATAAATAAACACATATGTGCATGTATGCTTTACCATTTGTACACCATTCTTTTTCCACCATAACAGCATTTCTAAACTCTTATAGATTATTACTATCTGTTTGCTTTTTCTGAACCCAATTCCTATCTCTTGTCTCTCTCTTGATCCAATTAGTATCATTTTGCTTTATCTACCCATTTATCGTTTTGCTTTATCTAACCTAGTTTGCCTGACCCTGTTAGATATTTTCTTTAGCATCTCTAAAGTGTTCAGCTTCTTATCTATTACACCCTATTACCAGTTATTATACACTATTACATACTAGTACACTCTCACTGTTACACACTATTACATGTGGACATTGACATCATTCTCTGATTTGAAAATTAATGAGTTCACATTAGTAGCTAGCTACAGTATACAAAAATCAAGTAATACCAACTAGAAACATGAAAACTTACTTCTGGTCATTAATTAGAAATCATTTTCTTGTTGTTAAAAATATTATTATTAATTCCAGTGCTCTCTTGGTAATTTCGTTCAATTTTTGCAGTTCAGAAATCCAAAGCTTCATGGGCACACCAACAAAACACAGTTTGGTAGGTTTGAATTCTTTTTTCTGGTGGCATATGTGAAAAAAGCAGAAAGAAAACCCTTACCTTTACCATTATTCAAATTTCCAGTTGTTGTTCTGTTCAGAGGGGGTTTTCTCCCCCTCTAAAAGTTTTGTTTAAAGTTTGTGTCTTTACACTGACTTTTGTGCCCATTTATGATGACAGTTGGAGGAAAAGGCACTTTTAATCAGTGTTTAAGGGTGTGTGTGTGTGTGTGTGTGTGTGTGTGTGTGTGTGTGTGTGTGTGTGTGTGTGTGTGTGTGTGTGTGTGTGTGTGTGTGTGTGTGTGTGTGTGTGTGTGTGAAAGATAATTACCTTTATGACAGTGTAATAAATATGATGTTTTATGAGACTGGTTTCTGGATTTGGGCTGTATTTTTCTATTAGTGCAAAAAATTTTAAGGTTAAATGTAAGCCTCTTGCATTTAAATGTAGATCATGGCACAAACGTTTAATGAACTACTGAGGTGAGAATATTATCCTTCCCAGATTGGCATTACCCAGATTGTTATTCTCAAGTACTGAGAATTTTTTAAATATAATTCCTGGGAATGTCACTGTTAAATATGGGCATATTTAAGAAAATTGAAAGGACCTTTATTTTCCTGTCAGCTAGAGAAATCCCAAATACTGTACAGGGTCAGAATTGATTGTACTGTATATAGAAACCACCTGGAGATGCTGCTCACATAGTCAACATGTAAAAATGCATTTATCAGTTTTCAAAGAATAGTGTTCATGATATTTGTTTTTCCAAGCCAATATAGTATTAATTTAGCTAATGCTAAAAAATGGGGACATAGGTTAATATTTGTTCCCTTACTATGTTCGAATCAAGTAACATATGAAAGTAGTTCTAACAGTTTTAGATATTAAGTATTGCATTTTTTTTTAATGGCTTTCAGCTATTCTTATATTGTATACAGGGATTTTAAGATCGGAGCTTAGAGGTTGCAGGTCCTTCCAAAAGCTGGCTCACATGGTAGAATTTTCCTGGAGTGTCTATATTTCACACATCATTACATCTATAACTGTCGAACGGGTGAATTTTTCTATGAGCAATAGATTAAATAAACTAGGAAAAGGCTAATAGAGAATACACACTTCAACTGTGACTGCCTGTGTCTAAATTGCTAAAAATGTCATGCTTGATTATCTACATATTCTCTATATCCAAAGTGAAAATTACAGGGAGTCTGGGTATCAAGATGATTAAATGTCCTGGATCTGCACCTTCATACAATTTCCATTTCGCTACACAGTTTAGATATTCTGCAACAATCAAACAAATAGATGGACAAACAGTTGCAAAAAAAATCCATTTTCTTCCAGGTAGAAGTAATAAAAGTCTAGGAATTAAATGTGAAAAATCTGTTGCAAGAGCATTAAAGAGCATTGTTTTGTCTAGAAAAAAGAGGAGCAGACTGCATTTATGTAGCTGTAGCTCATCTGACTGCTGCTTTATGACACAAGCTGATATTCAGGCATTCATGCAGAAGGTACCATGCTGTCACCTGCTCATCAGGAGTAGTAAACATTCACACAGTCACCCACAGTGTGGATGACTGTGTGAATGTTCCCAGTGCAACAGCTCCTGGGAGAAAATTTAGAGTTATTATCTTGGCCATCTAAAATGCTTTGACTGCAAAGGCTCGTGGTCAACCACCAGCCTTCTAACAAGTAACTGACTGTTCTACCACTGTCTGTCAGAAGCCCAAGATGGAAACTGTGGGTGCATACTGAAGAAAAACACCCAAGCAAAAGTATACAGTATGGGCTTTAATATACTGTATATAGTACATAGTGTACAGGTACCCCTGCACACTTAAACACCTACATCCAAAAGACTTCCACTTGCTTTGTTGTAATTGTTTTTTTCAGCTGCAGCGGTTCAAAATGAATCCATTTATGTAGTGACGCATCGGAAATGGCATTAAAGGAGGGGTGGGAGCTGCCTCCCATCTGTGGCTTATACAACTCCTATTCACATTCTTGACATTGTAAGGATGGCTGGTGGGTGGTTTTGCTGGTTTGATATACAGAGCCAGAGTACAGTAGCATCAATAGACAGAACAAAAAGGAAGTTCAGCTGCTTCAACTGAACCATAATGGAAATAGTTTTGTTCCAATCAATCAATCAATCATTTAGCTCAAGAAGGATGAGATACATTTCATGCAAACATGCTACAGTTACAATATTGGTGTCTTGCAGAAAATCTGTGATTAAAATGCAAAGGCAAAGTGAATTGTGGCGATTCAGATGCTAGAAACAAACAAAATGATGCAAAAAAAAAACTGCTTACATGTCGCAACTTCAATCAAGTCAGATTCAATACAATTCACTCATTTCAATACAATCTAGAGGAGCAATTGGCTCTTGAGCTACTGATGGTTATCCTTTTCATTGTCATACAGGACCATAGCTATTGTTTATTTTTTTTCTCAATTCCAACTTCAGCGCTTGTGGCCTTCAGTGCCACACCTAAATTCTGAATCAACCTCAACTGGGAGAGGTAAACCCCAAAGCCGTCTGCAAGAAATTATTTATGTATCACACCAAATACATCTATAAATAAAAGATACCATTCATACTGCAGCAATCCCAGGGCATTGGAGAAAACAATTTATCAAGGATTGGGGATATGTGTTGGTTTTATATAAACACTTCTGACGGAAAACACATTTATAACATACCTGTAGGATATGTAAGATTATCACCTGCTCTAAAACAGTTTGACAGAGAGAGAGAGACTGTTAATGGAAAGTATGACGACTTTCCGCTGAAAAGTGAGCTGAGAAAAAGAAAGGTGAAGGAAGTAAAATACCAGTTTCCACACGGCAGTCATTTTTCTCACAGCCAACTTCAAAAGCTAATGCTGCCACTGAAGCGTCATTATGAATGAGTCAACTTAACATTAAAAACAGTCCTTCCAATATGGAAAAATGGTAAAAGATACATTTCTTTAAGCAGCTGACTCAATTAATTAACAAATAGTTAATGCTTTCAAATGAAAGATGCAACATCTCTCAAAGGGCTGCGGTGCCGTGATTTGGAAAATTCCAGAGCCTGGAGTCAGAGCTGGAGATGCAAGCGAAGGCCTGTGTGCATCTTGACAGTGCACGCTACACCAAGCAGATTAACAATTGTCTATCAGAGTTAGACAATTGCTTTCAAGACTTTTCTTTGCCCAAGCCAGTCACTACATCCATGTGCTATCCTTTTCGGGAAGATGCAGTTTGAGTAGCTCATCTATAAATAATACCATGATAAGGGTTGCATGATATCCATTCATTTATATAAATAGCAAGGATATTTTTTATTTTTTTATCAAATAGTCATTAACTAACAAACCCACGAGGTTTTGAACTAACTGGGTTTCTGACCTAACTTTGTTTTGAGCAATGTTTTAAACTAACTACTTTTTGAACTAACTAGGTTTTAACTAGTTTAACTAGTTTCTGAACTGACTAACCCATTAAGTTTTGAACAAACTGGTTTCTAAACTATGTTTTTTACCAACTAGGTCTTGAACTTACTCACTTGGTTCTGAACTAACTGGGTTTTGAATTATTTAACATAAACAATAAAAGTAATTATGAATACAATATTTAATTCTTGTTTATGTTTTATGTTATTTATGTTATTATTTAGTTATTGTTTATGCCACTAAGGTAGCAGTTCTCCCCCGAGACCTGCTACTAATGATGTCCGCTTTGTTCCGGCGCTCCAATACACGCCCTGGACTCGGTGGGCGTTCCATCGTGAACCACTGCTCCGGAGCCTGCTTCAAACATGGAAAAACCACGTGACTGATGACGTTTGGTACACTCAAGTGCTCCGAAACACTAAGCACTCCATTCACCAGGTGACTCACTGGCGCTTCATTCACCAGGTTTAGTGGTCCAAATCAATGTGTGATCCGAAACACCGACAATTCCCAGATGTATTAAAATGGATGAAACAGCGCAGTGCCTATGGTGTCAATGACCCGTGGCTTGATCAGATTAGCATGTGGGTTGGTGACAGACAGCTTGCTTCCTAAATGCTTTTCAATGGAACCAACCAGAAAGAGATCTCAAGTCTGGAAGTAATGAAACAGTTTTCGGCACAATTGTCACAAACGGTTCGGAGGCCCATGGGGCGCCATTCATTCGTCACTACCTGCCACCTTATCGTGGTGGGGAAGTTTGAGTACCCAAATGATCCCAGGAGCTATGTTGTCAGGAGCTCTATGCTCCTGCTAGGATCTCCCTTGGCAAACAGGTCCTGGGTGACGGCCAGACTAAGAGCAGCAACAAAACCCCGATGGCAAAAAAAACATCAAGGACTGTGACATCGTCCAGTATGGCGCAACCGTGGCCCCACCCTCGACCGAGGCCCGGGGTTGGGGCTCATACGCGAGTGCCTGGTGGCGCTCCCAATTACTTCCACTCTGAGTCTCGTTCTAACATTACTTTAGTAAGTCTTTTATTTCAACAGGAACTTGCTTTTACGTAAACTAGTCAGAGTTGATAATGCATTGATTAATACAAGGATTTTTTTTTTCAGATTTTTGAGAAAAAAGAGGCACGGGGTGTGGTGGTGACAGAATATGCCGAAAGAAGAACAGCAACAAAGAAACAATAAGAAAAGTTATACTGTAGACCAAGACATCAGGAGAGAGAGTTCCAAGGCAGACAACAGGAAATCAAAACAACAGCATCCAAGTTGCAGAGGAGTAAATAAATGAGGGGACAAAGAAGTCTTCATTACAAAATGCCACCATGAAGAAAAGAGTCCCTGATGGAAAGAAGCAGCAGTAAACTCAAACACCACTGGGAGGTTACAGAAGGGGTGAAACACAGACAGGCCTTGCCAAAGCAACCTCCATGACAAGCAGTGCCACCTCGTTAAACCTGTCTGCAGGAGTCACAGGCAGATGTTCTATTTTCTATGATAATGACCAGCCTGCTGAGCAGCTAGCGGCGTCATGCTCCTTTGAACAAGTATTGACCTCAAAGCTGTCACTTGGCTTCACGCCAATTTCCGCTTGGTTTCAGATCAACTCACTCAGAAGAGGCGTGTTGCACCGTAAGTTTTTAATGCAGGCTTAAATATATTATTATCATGTGTTGTGAAATTTTTGCAAAAAAAATGCCTTTCCACGGGCAAATGTGATATTCTGAAATCCGTGAAATGCTTCTCAATTGCACAACATGTGGGCATCAGATAGAGTAGCTACAAATTCATGATCACCAATTATGTCATGAGACCTTTAAAGGCATGTGCCCCAGCCTGTGAAAATTGGCATTATGGAAATGAAAGTGTTACCCACTGATGCACATTTATGCACCATTTTGCATTTAAGAGACCCACAACTGTCAGGCATCAAAGCACAGTCAGCACAGAGTCAAGAGGGAGGAACTTGGGTGAGGCAGGGATAGAGAGGGAACTTAAGAGATAGACGGCAGAGGAAAGAGCTGTGGTTCTCTGAGGATTAGTTCATTTAGACTGCTTTGATCTGTTAGATCTTAATTAATGTGTAGCACTGATAGAGTTCTAACAGAGAGCAACACTATCCAGATGGGGAGGGAGGAGGGTGGTCCCATCTTTACACTGTTCTCCCTCCTCCCTCTTTTCTCTGAACAAACTCAGTTCTTGGACATTCTTGTTTAACTGACGTTTGGTTGATAATTAAAGAGAATAAGCATCTTTTGGGAGGCTGCACGTAGGCACAGTGATGCTAAAATCAGCATCACTGTGCCCACATGTTATTCTAACAGATAACAAACAGTTTGATTTTATTTCTAAACAAGGCATTTAAATTTTTTTTTTTTTTCATTTGCACACACATGCAGCAACATCTGATCTCATTTGCAGATTTGAAATGATGGGAATTATTCCTTACAAGGTTTGACTTAATGACATCAAAACATTGTGACCATTAAATTCCAGATTCAGAAGCTGTATTTAGATTTCTTCCAGAACTAGATGCCCTGATACTGTGATCAACGGCAGTTGTTCTTTATTTTTGAAGCACTCGTTAGTTGCAGTTTTATGATTTTGTAAGGAGTGTTTTATGGTCAAAGATCAGCAATTAGGTCATATAATAATTCTAAAACATAAAGTATTTCAGAGAGTCAAGCCCTTCTGAGAGAAACTGAGAACTCACCATATTTGATGGCAGCATCAGCCTTTGCAAAATCCCTGTTTAACCCCACATAAAGATCCATATGGGCTTATTGACAAACCAAGGGTTTTTGTCAGTCATTTTCTTCTTTTTCTTCTCTGATTCTCTCTCTCTTTGTTTCTCTCTCTCTCTCTGCCTCTCAGACACAAACACACACACACACACACGCACACACGCACACACACATACCAACACTTTACCTATGCAACCTTGCAGATCCAATCGAATTTTCCAATCTCTTTGGCATCACCTTTCATCTCCTTGGTGAAAACCAGAACAGGCAGATGAAGGAGAGGAAGAGTATGAGGGGATATATTCTTTTTTTTCCTTTTTGTGACAGCGTAGTCAGGAAAAAAAATAAGTTCAAAGAACTGGAACAATGCAGGGAAATATGTCAAAAACCAGCATGAAAATTATTGCTGCAGACATATACACATTGGATGATAACTAGCTGCATGCTATAGTGCAAAGGGCTTCCTCCCACAGGGCAAAAGGAGTGAATTTTTTGGCTCTAAATTCTGCTTTCACCCAATGTCAGGTGGGATTCCTGTGACCCTGCATGAATAGGCAGCTGTGGATGATGGATGTTGCATCTTCTTCCTCTGTTTATTCTGAACGTACTAAGGCAAACTAAACATATTTTGATTCACAAGATGAGATGCACGACCTTTCCCATTATCGTATCATCCCATTATTATGTTTCCCATTATCCCAGAGACATCACAATATTTTCTAATCTATGTGGTCAACGTGATCAACAGTCTAATGACCACTTAAAGAAGAATATAAGTTAAAACTACCACAGATTCTAAAAACCTAGAATCCTATTTTGAAATGAAAAAGTAATAGGGCTTGATGAATGGTTAAAAGGGATATTTGAACTTTTAAGGCCATAATTTGTCACTATCATTGAAAAGTATACCAACATATCATTCACATATCTTAATCCTGGAGGATTCTTCCAGCACTGCTTCTTATTTTTTCAATTCAGCATTTAAGACGAAGCAACTTTGCACACTGGCTTCTCTTCCGTGTACCATGCCAAATGCAACCTGTTGTGAATTGTGATGCAATTGCAAAGGCTTCTTCTTCACCAATGTCACAAAAAAAACAGACCTACAAATTTCAGAAATACAATTCTAGAAATATATCTTTATTATTAAATATTGCTGTCATACATGGTTGGTGGAATGTTTATGTTTGTAGTAAAATGAGGGCACTAGTGCTACCTGTGCTCCTCCATCATCCCCAAATCTTTTACTCTGAGATCAAAAGGAGTTGAGGTAAATACAAAATCCAAGAAATGTAAAAGGGCCCTCTGGTTTCTGCAGTAAAGGCCCAAACAATGAATGATGTCAGGTACAGACAAAAACAAACACATGCATCCACACACTCATTTGGCTTCTCTATTTTAAACTTTACTCATCTACAGGCAAAAATAAGATCTTAGCATCAGTTTGTTTTGTTTGTTTTTTTTCTTTGAGAACATTTTTAAATATTGTCCAATTGTACTTATTCTATGTTCCTTCTTCCTTTAGATGATGTACCATATCAAATTCCTAGAATTCCAACCCAATCCAGCCCATTTTTGGAAATACAGTATGTATAACTTTCTTGACAAATTTAATTACGCTATAATGTTTGTTCCTCCAACAAAAACATGTGAAGCTATTGTATGTTCCCAGTTAGTTTAGCTAAGAATGCATGGGTCATTCTACCGAATTTGTGCAAATTGCTGTCCCACAATAAAAAAAAATATTTAACCAAACAATTAAGAATTCAGACTTTCAATATTTACAAAGATTATGTTGTGACCTGCTTAAACACAGTACTGTAACTAGATAGTAATTAAACTAAATATATACAAAATCATCATTTATGCTACCTTCCTAGGTATTTTCAATTGGGAAATAGTTGTCCAAATCTTCAACCCCTAAATTTCAATCCCTGAAAATAATACTTAAAAGATTTTTAAAAAATTTTTCCAATGGTATATTTTAAAATATATGTTTTGTTTATTTTAAACAGAATGTAAAACATTTAGATTTATGTCGCAGTTTCATTTTTTATTACAAAACATGCTTCAAAAAATGCTGTCCCACGCTTTTATGTCACAACCATAACACAAGTTGTTTTACCACTTGGGTGGAGCCTGGTTTTAGCCACACCTTTGAACTTTTGACCAGGAAGTTACACCACGTCCCTTTCCCTTATGGCTGCACGGTGAGTCATTATCTCTTATCATTTTTAAGTAAATGTGTTCCAAAGTCTCAAAAATCACTATGTTACATTAACACATGTCACAACCATACTCAAATTATCTACAAATTAGTACATCTTTAAGGACTCAAAACAAAATATTATGTTTTGTTGTGTGTACAACTGTTAATGTAGCCGCGAGAGGGCAAAAGCCAGTGTCTTTTGTGCCGGTCCCAAGCCCGGATAAATACAGAGGGTTGTGTCAGGAAGGGCATCAATGTGACAACAGTCAAAGCTCATCAGCTTCAACATTTCAATTTGGAGAAATACCTGAGAGATGCAATGTTAGTAGAATATTCGATACAGTTGGGTGAATGAGTCTTCAAGGTATCAATACAGTAATGACAAGTTTCACGCCTGCTAGTCACTAAAAGACAAGGTGAGCAGGACGGGAGGGAGGTTATCTGAGCATTCCACCTTCTTTCCCGTAGGCCGCGGGGGCAGACATGGCCACAGTAAGATATGGCTTTATGCTCCAAGAATCTTCTGATTTGACATCTGCCTATGTCTGTGGGTCTGTCAGAGGGCAACAGAAGGATTTTGAGGGCACTGCCACTTCCTCTTGAATCTGAGTCTCGGGGTTTTAAGAGTTCTGCCTTCCACGGTACAGAGAATAGATGAGCAGCATGGCACTCACCAATGGACTGACAGCTTTGAATGGATGTTAATGCAGAAATAGTTAGCCCTCCTCTTCTACATATGTAGAGGGAAACCAACCAACCTGAGGAGCAGCAGGACAACACATAATTAATTACATATACATATCTAAACTGAACACAATATTATTGCAAGGCTTTTTTTGTTAAGTTTTGACTTGTGTGTTGTCATCTATAAGTATCATACAAGGCACAAAAATATCAAGCACAAATATAATCAAAACCTTACTAAATGAACACTAAACACTAAAATATTTGTGATTTTAATTGATAAAATACACTAAAATCCTGCACACTACCTTAAAACACTGAGAAAACCAAAGACAACAAGCTTCATGTATATTTACAAGATACCAAATATTGTAAATCTATCACATGATTTTCTTTCAACAAGGTGCTTTTGGTACTACTCGGTATTACTATGTATTAATTAATAAATATTACTAGACAATAATAACATAAAAGGTAAACTGAAACTTTTACAAACTTACCCTGCCATCAACTTCGCCTTTCCACCACCCATTGGTCATCTTGTTGTGGATCCTGATGACATCCCCCTGCAGCAGAGAAAGCTCTCTTGTGTCTCTGGAGCAGAAGTCATAGCGTGCCACTGCAACACCCAGCACTCTGGGAGCAAACACTGAGACAGAGAAGTCCTCAATAAATCTCCAATGAATTAAAAAAAAAAAAAAAAACACCTGTAGAATAGTATCAGAGATTCAGTAAAATTCTATTTTGAATACCATCAAATCAGGAATAACAACACTCACTAAATCACACTCACTCCTTAGAGCAGTTTCATAAGTCTCTAATCCAACAATGTGCTTTCCAAATATGTATGTATTGAGTTAACTATTTCAAAAACCTAAATAGTATAAAGGCCTTTTCACTTTAAAGTGAAAATGTTTGTTCCAATTCTGAAAATTTTAATCTGCCGCAATGCAACATTTAGCATTTGGAGAAATTTTCAACTGCTCTTGAAGCCATGTTCTCCTCTGCATTCCAAAATCCTGAGCTTTCTAATACTTATCCTCTACTCACTTAGACTTGTCACATTGGGAGCACTCGTATGATGAAGGGTTCCGGGTGACTAAACTATGACAAGAAAAATGTCAACTCAAATCCCCAACAGCTCATGATCAATCTCTGACATTCTCTGATGAATCCGTCAATATGCACTACCAGCTTTGACACTAAAAATATTTTTGGGACTGTATGAACAATGATCAGTTATTGTTACAATAGTCCCTATGTATGTATTATTATCATCTCTCTATCATTATTATTACTTTAACAAGCCTGTGTTTTACTTTATTTCACAATAGAATGAAACATCTTTATGGGCATGAACCACATAAGGAAAAACAGCCGTTCACATACACAGCAAAGATAAAAAGAGGTGTTATCATAGTCATGTGTTGATTATTGTTTCACATTAATGTTCAACACAGTTTACAAGTTGCACAGCAGGTTATTTCAATAGATGCAGGTGATGCAGTAAATGCAATCCTCATGCAAACAGTAATCACACATCAAGGCATTATAGGCTTTTGTCACTGTGACAAAAGCCTATAAAGATGTACATGTATATATGTTAACGTGCAGTGCAAACAAGGAGAGTCATACACTAGTGTAGGGAATTCATATTGTGTCCACAGAATTAGAAAAGTGTGAAAAATTCCTAATTATTGACTTACATGAAAATAAATGCCTTTTCTGGTCTTGCAGTGATACGCAGAGAATTATACCTAAAGTACTTATTTCTTGTTTCGTTACATACACTCTTGAGTTTACTGAAAATGTAAATGTCAGTTATTATGGCTTTGCAGATCTTTGCTACTGCTGCCAGTTCTGCAGTTATTCCTGCCAAATGGGAGACCTCATAGTTGTCAGAAAATCACAATATTTCTGATTTGGATTTCCATGAGGCTGATGTGAATGTTTTCCCACTCAAACGTTCTATGCAATATGATGTAAAAGCAACATCATTAAACTACATTATTTAACAGAGGCAGGGAAAAAAAACAAGACAAGGGAGAGACAAAGAGAGTAGAAAAGCTGTACTTGTACCTGACCAGAAAGGCGAGGAGGAGGGAGGAACAAAGCTGCAGCTGCCAAGAGGAACTACAGAGAAAAGTGGTGAGTGATGGGGGTTCAGGCCGTAGTGGGAGCAAAGACAGAACATAAGCAAAGTAAACACAAGTTTGACAGAAAGAGAAGACAGTTAAGGAGAGAGAGTGAGAGGAAAAGTTGGCAAAGTCAAATAACAAGCAAAAGCAAGGACAGGTGGGAGATAAGAGGTAGAGTGGAGGGCACTGAAGACCTCAGACATTTCTATGTAATACTGACCTATAGAAGGTGGATTGCCACTTCCACATATTATGGTCCAGTCTAAATTTTTAATATTTAAGAAAATATACACAATTCCAACCTTTTGGCAATTATTTAATTTTTTTTTTTCTTTTCTGACTCAACACAACACAAAAGTTACATGTAGATGAATCTCACTGGACTTACTGTCAGACTGGACTTACTGCTACATGCCCACATGTCTACTACTAGTCCAATTTAATGAAACTTGGAGGAAAATTTTAGTATTGACCAAAGAAAAGGCCTTTAACACTAGAACTCCCATGGCAGTCAATTTTGAATGCTTTCATAATTTGCAATGTCAAAACATATGTACCAATAGGACCCTGACTTTTCTTAAATGTGTGTATATATTCTTAAATTATTTCATCATTAAAATTTCAAAAGATATCTGAATGTTTCTACCTAGAACTCCCATAGGCAGTCATTTTGACTGCTCGGACATTATCCATCCATCCATCCATTCTCTACCGCTTATCCGGGGTCGGGTCGCGGGGGCAGCAGCTTGAGCAGGGAAGCCCAGACTTCCCTCTCCCTAGCCACTTCGTCCAGCTCCTCCGGGAGAATCCCAAGACGTTCCCAGGCCAGCCGGGAGACATAGTCTCTCCAGCGTGTCCTGGGTCGTCCCCGGGGCCTCCTCCCGGTAGGACGTGCCCAGAACACCTCACCAGGGAGGCGTCCAGGAGGCATCCTGACCAGATGCCCGAGCCACCTCATCTGGCTCCTCTCGATGCGGAGGAGCAGCTGCTCGACTCTTGAGTCCTTCCCGGATGACCGAACTTCTCACCCTATCTCTAAGGGAGAGCCCGGACACCCTGCGGAGCAAAACTCATTTCGGCCGCTTGTATCCTGGATCTCGTTTTTTCGGTCACGACCCACAGCTCGTGACCATAGGTGAGGGCAGGAACGTAGATCGACCTGTAAATCGAGCGCTTTGCCTTTCGGCTCAGCTCCTTCTTCACCACGACGGACCGATACAGAGTCCGCATCACTGCAGACGCTGCACCAATCCGCCTGTCGATCTCCCGTTCCATCGTACCCTCACTCGTGAACGAGACCCCGAGATACTTGAACTCCTCCACTTGGGGCAGGATCTCATCCCCAACCTGGAGAGGGCACTCCACCCTTTTCCGACTGAGGACCATGGTCTCAGATTTGGAGGTGCTAATTCTCATCCCAACCGCTTCACACTCGGCTGCGAACCGTTCCAGTGAGAGTTGGAGATCATGGCTTGATGAAGCCAACAGCACCACGTCATCTGCAAAAAGCAATACTGAGGCCACCAAACCGGACACCCTCAACACCTTGGCTGCGCCTAGAAATTCTGTCCATAAAAGTTATGAACAGAATCGGTGACAAAGGGCAGCCTTGGCGGAGTCCAGCCCTCACTGGAAACGAATCCGACTTACTGCCGGCAATGCGGACCAAACTCTGACATCGGTCGTACAGGGACCAAACAGCCCTTATCAAGGGGTTCAGTACCCCATATTCCCGAAGCACCCCCCACAGAACCCCCCGAGGAACACGGTCGAACGCCTTCTCCAAATCCACAAAACACATGTAGACTGGTTGGGCGAACTCCCATGCCCCCTCAAGGACCCTGCGGAGGATGTAGAGCTGGTCCACTGTTCCACGGCCAGGACGAAAACCACATTGCTCCTCCTGAATCCAAGATTCGACTTCCCGACGGACCCTCCTCTCCAGAACCCCTGAATAGACCTTACCAGGGAGGCTGAGGAGTGTGATCCCCCTGTAGTTGGAACACACCCTCCGGTCCCCCTTCTTAAAAAGGGGGACCACCACCCCAGTCTGCCAATCCAGAGGCACTGTCCCCGACGTCCATGCGATGTTGCAGAGGCGTGTCAACCAAGACAGCCCCACAACATCCAGAGCCTTTAGGAACTCCGGGCGGATCTCATCCACCCCCGGGGCCCTGCCACCGAGGAGCTTTTTAACTACCTCGGTGACCTCAACCCCAGAGATAGGAGAGCCTGCCTCAGAGAACCCAGACTCTGCTTCCTCATGGGAAGGCATGTCGCCGGAATTGAGGAGGTCTTCGAAGTATTCTCCCCACCGAGTCACAACGTCCCGAGTTGTGGTCAGCAGCGCCCCATCCCCACTATACACAGTGTTAATGCTGCACTGCTTCCCCCTCCTGAGACGTCTGATGGTGGACCAGAATCTCCTCGAAGCCGTCTGGAAGTCGTCCTCCAAGGCCTCACCGAACTCCTCCCACGCACGAGTTTTTGCCTCAGCAACCACCAAAGCTGCAGTCCGCTTGGCCAGCCGGTACCTATCAGCTGCCTCAGGAGTTCCACAGGCCAAAAAGGCCCGATAGGACTCCTTCTTCAGCTTGACGGCATCCCTGACCGCCGATGTCCACCAGCGGGTTCTGGGGTTGCCGCCACGACAGGCACCGACCACCTTACGGCCACAGCTGCGGTCGGCCGCTTCGACAATGGAGGCGCGGAACATGGTCCACTCAGACTCAATGTCCCCCGCCTCCCCCGGAACATGGGTGAAGTTCTGCCGGAGGTGGGAGTTGAAACTCCTTCTGACAGGGGATTCCGCCAGGCGTTCCCAGCAGACCCTCACATTACGTTTGGGTCTGCCAGGTCGGACCGGCATCTTCCCCCACCATCGGAGCCAACACACCACCAGGTGGTGATCGGTTGAAAGCTCCGCCCCTCTCTTCACCCGAGTGTCCAAGACATGCGGCCGCAAGTCCGATGACACGATCACAAAGTCGATCATCGAACTGCGGCCTAGGGTGTCCTGGTGCCAAGTGCATATATGGACACCCTTATGTCTGAACATGGTGTTCATCATGGACAGTCCGTGACGAGCACAGAAGTCCAATAACTGAACACCACTCAGGTTGTGATCGGGGGGGCCGTTCTTCCCAATCACGCCCTTCCAGGTCTCACTGTCATTACCCACATGAGCATTGAAGTCCCCCAGTAGAACGATGGAGTCCCCAGTGGGAGCGCTCTCCAGCACCCCGTCCAAGGACTCCAAAAAGGGTGGGTACTCTGAACTGCTGTTTGGTGCATAAACACAAACAACAGTCAGGACCCGTCCCCCCACCCGAAGGCAGAGGGAGGCTACCCTCTCGTCCACCGGGGTGAACCCCAATGTACAGGCGCCAAGCCGGGGGGCTATAAGTATACCCACACCTGCTCGGCGTCTCTCAGCAACTCCAGAGTGGAAGAGAGTCCAACCCCTCTCGAGAGGACTGGTACTAGAGCCCAAGCTGTGTGTGGAGGTGAGCCCAACTATATCTAGTCGGAACTTCTCGACCTCACACACCAGCTCGGGCTCCTTCCCTGCCAGAGAGGTGACATTCCACGTCCCAAGAGCCAGCTTCTGTAGCCGGGGATCGGATCGCCAAGGTCACCGCCTTCGGCCACCGCCCAGCTCACAGTGCACCCGACCCCTATGGCCCCTCTCACAGGTGGTGAGCCCATGGGAAGGGGGACCCACGTTGTCCTTTCGGGCTGCGCCCGACCGGGCCCCATGGGTGCAGGCCCGGCCACCAGGCGCTCGCCTTCGAGCCCCACCTCCAGGCCTGGCTCCAGAGGGGGGCCCCGGTGGCCCCCGTCCGGGCAAGGGAAAACGTGCTCCACTGTTTTCATTCATCATTAGGGGTCTGTGAGCCGTCCTTTGTCTGGTCCCTCACCTAGGACCTGTTTGTCATGGGTGACCCTGCCAGGGGCACAAAGCCCCAGACAACTTAGCTTCTAGGATCATTGGGACACACAAACCCCTCCACCACGATAAGGTGACGACTCAAGGAGGAGTGCTCGGACATTATTTGTATATAATGTCTGAGCACAAATAGTGCTCGGACATTATTTGTATATAATTTGGATTATCATTAAAATATCCAAGATTAAATTGGTGGAATAGGTCAAAACACATCAGGACACTAAATTAAAACTATAATGATTGAATGTTTTATTTATTTAATAGACACAACATAACGTCTCTGCAATTCAAACTCTGAAATAAAAACAAATGTATCTCTGTGAAATAAAAACAACTGTTTCCTGCTTCAAAATAGGTTGGTTTCATCATTAGATCTTAACAATGAAAATTAATTACCATTATGAACATTCAAAAATGCTGTGATGGCTGCCAGCCAAGAGGGTTTGCTTATGGCTCCCAATCACTCACAGTCAACATACGTAACCTGTACCTTTCATCTACAGCTCCCACTACCTTATGACATTTGACACAATTATCCTTTGCTTTATTTTTCTTACACATTCTTCACTTGGCACTGCCTTCTCCTCTCTGTCTTCTTCTGCTCCAAACGGGCTCTCGCACCATCATTTGTCGGCTTTTGCTTTCATGTGTCCTGAGCAAAATTCCTTTGCAAGTTGCACTATGAGGATCCTCTGTGACATCATCTTTTTGGTGCATTTCTTGAACAGGATCAAGGCCTTTATGGCAGCCAGGTCAAGATTATTACGAAACACCACCAATGGCCATCTACATGTTGCAGCTCTAACTGAACATTTCCTCGCCATTTAATCAAGCCCATCTACTCCAACTTTGGTTCTGTTGTAGTACGTAACAGTCTCCAGTTTAGCCTTGTGGCCACTTGTGGCATTGACAGCTGGTGTGGATAGTGATTAGAATGGGGATATTTTCCTTTGGTTAGCATTGATAGACTTGTTGAGGTTGCACTGTCACATTTCAGCACCCCTTTAATGTGCAGGGCCATTTGCTCCTCTACAGATGGAGGAAGCTCTTGTCTTCTCTTATTTACAGGACCAATCAGGCTGGTTTTCTGGGCCTGTAGTGCCTTGTAAAGTTCAAAAGAAGTAAAAAAGTTGTCAGTAGTGATAACCCCCCCCAACACAAGTTACCTGTGTTGAATGGGGGAAATATTAGTGAGCCATAAGAAAAACAACTTGACGTTGTAACTGCAGTGTCCAGCTGGCTGGCAGCCATCACAGCAATTTGGAATGTTCATAATAGTTAATAATTTTCATTGTTAAGGTCTAATGATGATATCAACCTATTTTGAAGCAGGATACTGTTGTTTTAGTTTCAGAGAGATACATTTGTTTTTATTTTACAGTTCAAGTTTGGATGTGTAATTGCAGAGATGCTATCTTTTGTCAATTAAATAAATTAAACACTCAATCATTAAAGTTTTAATTACAGTAAGTGTCCTGGTGTGTTTTCACCTATTTCACCAATTTATTTTCAGATATCTTCAATCATAATCTAAATGATATACAAATAATGTCCTAGCAGCAAAATGACTGCCTATGGGAGTTCTAGTAGTTGCAGAATTCTGGGAGACCAAGTGTTAAATTTTTATGCAAAGCTGAATCAAGGTCACATGCGATCATTATTTTTCAATGCCATGGAGTAAAAATTCCTGTGCGTTGCACCTCCACCTCTGTAGCTCAAAAGAACATCAGTGGTCGAGCAAGCCACACTGAATGAAGTCAGAAAGTAAATTTTGCAGTTAGTCTGAGACAAAAAAAATTGTTATTTTCTCATTGTTCCCACTGGTTACATGGAAAAGTGTAAAGAAACCATATATAAGACCTTGTTTCAACACAACCCTGCAGGAATGGACTGTATTGCATGGATTATGAGTGAATGCAGAAGCTCACAGTGAAATCAAACGCCTTTGTAGTTTTTTATACATTGACGGCATAGCAAGTAAGGAGGGAGCAATGGAGGCAGCTATGAAACTGGTTGCTGTGTTTTTAGCCTACACAACACTGCATACTGTTGTAGGCTAGATGCTGCAAAGCCCACAACCGACAAGCTTTGGCGCAAGTATGTTCACTAGACAATACAATGTCACTAACAACATGTATAACATGCACTAATAACACATACGTTCACTGAAGATACTATCCTACAGTGATAATTGATCCTTCAGTTACAATCACATTTTTACAAAATTCTTAACAATATTCAGTAGGTTTTTTTTAGATGTGCATTTATCACACAAGAAAGCACCATATGCTTTGGCAGTGATACGTATACAATCTATTAGTGCCAACTATTCGAGTAATTTGCCAGCAAACAAATCAACACGTGCACTTTATGCAGTTTAATTAGGCTTGTTGAATGTTTTCATGCATAATTCTGTGCATACAACCATATTTTTAAATATGATGGTGCAGTTTAGTAGGATTGGCTTGAATAATGTAAGGTGTTGTTTTAAACTGTCACTTTTGCAGTGGTCACAAACTGTATAATCGTGAATGTACATTGTGTTTCCCAGCAACACTGATATTAGAAAATGGTCAAATAATCTGTCGTTGTGACAATAACAAATATTTTGAATTATTTCTCAGTCGTAACATTTACAAATGACAAGTATTCAGTCCATTGTAATTGAAAGTTGTGGCTGTTCTTTTAACGAATGACTCCAGAGTTCTGAAGGTTTTTCAGTGGCGCTTCATCTTGTGGTTGTTTACTCAGGCTCAGATTTGTTTTTCTTTGCTATAAGGAGTCTGTTTTCAGATTCAAACTATTTTTTTTTGTGCACGACATCTGTCTTTCTACAGAACCTGTTTACCATTCAGAAATGTGGCGCTCACACTAAGTCTGTCTATGGGGGTGGACAACCTAAAGTAATAAAAATCTATCCCAGCATGCAATGAGGCAACACTGGGTCTGTCAAGGCTTTCTCACTGAAGGAAGCGCAGTGAATGGCAGCGAAGCACAAACATACCTATGGCAAAGCAGCTTTGAAGCCTGATGCGCTAGGAGACGGGGGGGACATGGATGCAGCAGAATTTTACATCGGAACAGACACAAAAGGCTAACTTTGACTTTGTTTGTTCTTCTGCTTGGCTGCTGTTGCAGTGATGGTGGTTGTTTACACAAGCGCCTCCATTTATGTGAAGACAGTTTACCTCCAACTGCTTCCACTCTTTCTTTCTCTATCAAATCATATTTACAAACTTTTCCCGGCTTTGTGAAAGCACACACGGCCCCTTAGTTGGACAAGGGGTATCCCCCAGGACTGTGTCAGCATGCGGCTGTCAAACACTTTCCTCTGCTGCCAGCCCGAGTGAAATGTCATGTCCTGTCAGGGAAATTGTGAAGCCATCTTGGAGCTGAGCGGCAAGCGGTGTGTGACGTTTGGAGTAGTAGACTCCTGGTGCTTGCCTGGGGCATCAGGCCCTAACTGGGTTCTCTCTGTCGAGTCTGGTGAGCTGCTGAGCCTCCTGTCGCTTTCTTTCACTCACTGTTTCCTTCAATCCCTTTTTTTTCCTTTTATTTCTCTCTTTTACCTTGTATTGTCCCTTTATACCTCATGTCTCACCAACACCTGATGCAGATATGACATTAACATGCAAACTCGACTTGGCTATCTCATCTGGGTAAGGTAAATATTAATTCATGGTGCTAATGCAAAATATGTATGCATCAGCAAGCTCACTTCAGGAGGTTGTCTGGCTTGTGTTGGCTCTCAGTAGAGTGAAAGTGTGATCTATAATTCTTTTAAAGCAAAAGTTCAGCATTTTGGGAGACATTATATTTTTCATCAAGAATAATTAATATAATAATGGAGATTATTGCTAATTTGGTATGGAAGGATTGAGTTGACTTATTGTAAAAAACATCTCAAGCACCGTAAAACATCAACACAAAAAGTCAAGGCTGGTTACACCAGGTTTTATTTCTTATTTAATTAATTAGGTGCTTTTGATTACGACGGATTGGAGCAGTTCAGACCATAGGGACTTGGCTTGGATACCAGAGCATGCCTACTTCAAGCCCAGCAGGGAAGACTACAGTACAGAGTGTGGACCAGTAGCTTCAGAGGTGTCAGTTTACCTCCAATGCACACCTTAGGTGCCCTTGTGCAAGGCAAAAAAAACCAAAACAGAATTGCTCCCAGTGTGCCTTTGCATTGCTGTCCATCACTCCACCATCAGTTGTATGTCCATAGGCCCTTTCTGTGCTTGTGTGTTGCAGCTATTATGTGCATAAAATGTATTTCCCCACTGGGGAATAATAAACCATAATAAATCTTAAATCTAGGTCCTATGCCAGCTAGAGAACAATTTGGTGTGTACCCTTACCTACTTCTAGGTCAAAGTTATGCACTAGCATTGACCATAGATCATGGCTAGTGCATAGGTAGGTCAAAGCACTAGCTTTGATCTATGGTCTTACTCACACTGGCCTTCTCCCTCACCTTTCTATCTTGTCTGAGTGTACAAAACTTGAAATTTGACCCCGACCTAGTTTTCTCAAGGTTAAGGTCATCATCATCTCATTTTCATCCCCTTTGCTTCCCGAGTAATGTGCTTTTTGTTTAATCTTTCTGTCTGCAACAGTTGCAAAGATATTTGGTGGACATACAAACGGATGAACACTAACAATTACAATACATCACCGCTTTGAAGCGGGATGTAATAACAAAAGAAGATGAAGTAAGCAAAACTGAAGAGTTTGCCTCACAAGGAACACTAATGCTATTATGCTGGACTAAATATTTCTAACATGTCTCACACATCACAGATAGGACTGCCTCTGATGTCAGGAGACAGCTTTGAGTTGAGAGTCTAATAACTGAATAAATGCTCTGTCAGCATGGCTCAGTGATGTGAACTGGGACATGTTTCTACAGTTCTTTGAGGTGAGAAAACAGGGCATTAACTGGCCTGGAACAACAAATATAGAAAGCAAGATTCCAGTGTTTCCCATCCCACCTTGTTCTGTTATTTCTTATCTTTGACCTGGGAAAATTTATATGACCTTCTATTAATTATTTCTGTCATACTGAAAATCCGCAACCGCAGTGATGAAGATATTTGCTCAGAATTACTTTCAAATGTGACTTTTAAGTTCAAGATATAAGCTAAACTGCATTTCTACCTTTCTTGCAGCTGTCAGATGCCAGTTAACCTGCTGAGCTCTGCCGAGGTGCTCTTGAGCAAGGTACCCTTACAAGTTGTTCATCAGGGTGCAACAAGAAGTAGCTGCCTGCCACTCTACGTCTCATTACCTAATGCATGCCTGAAGGGCCCCGTGTGTGTGTGTGTGTGTGTGTGTGTGTGTGTGTTTCGGGCCTGTGCATATATATATGGGTGTGAATTCTATAGTGGAAAAATAATTTCACCTATGGCAGATTACTAAATAATAATAATAATATAATTATAATTATTATTATTATCATCATTATCATTATTATTGTTATTATTATTATCATATACCTGTCAGACAGATATTTTTGATGGTCTCTGCCCAGGATATTGGATATCTGTGAGGGAGACTCACCACTGCCAGACTTGGTAATTGCTCTGGGCGTGTTTTCACAGCAATGTTCCCTATAGGGGACCTGCAGAGAGGTGTCAAGACTGCTGAAACCCTCCTTCAGAGAGTACTGCTTGTAGTATTCAACCAAGTCCTGTGTAAGACAAGCACAGTGGACAGGATGAATCTTGATTTTATTGTGTCCCAATGCATTAAAATGAAAGCAAAGACATGAAGTTGGTTGGTTACATAGAATTTGCTTGCTTCATCTCAGCGAAACAAGAGACATTCCTGAGTAGGCCAACAATCTACAGCATACTTTTCTCTCCATCTCAAGTTTAACAACTGCAAACAACCTAAAATATAACCTATAATATATAGGTTTTATATATATATATATATATATATATATATATATATATATATATATATATATATATATATATATATATATATATATGTGTGTGTGTGTGTGTGTGTGTGTGTGTGTGTATATATATATATATATATATAAAGTATGATTGTTCTTCTGCCTCTATAAGACTTGTTCCTGACAGCTTTTCATTCTTGTCTGCATGGTTTCATCTCAGCAGAATGCTGCAGTAGTAGTGTGCCAAGGTTCCTTCAAATGATTATACTCTAGTTAAAAACCATTACCAGCACAGTTCTGAACAGGCGACTATCTGCGATGTAAAAGCAGCCTTCCTTAGTCAGGATCTTGATGTGCTTGACTTTATTGTTGAACCTGTAAAATATGATTGAAACACATGTATATGTACATGATTTCACATTAAGTTTCAACGAAGAACTTCTCAAAGGTCTAAGTGAACTGATTGTCAGCTGCCATGATTAAAAAAACAGATGGTCACTTACTTCAAATAATGAAAACACCGTAGCAGTACCCCCTTTTACCTCTAAAATCAATTCATGCCTTTTCAACTATTAAAATGGAGGTTTTGTTTATATTTCACTTTTATTTTAAAGGTGAAAAAAGTGTTGAGTATGAAACAAAAAATTCATAAATTAAAGGTCCTATTTCATGTCATTCAGCTGCCAGATGTACAACTACACTGTATTTGAAATGTCTTGCCTCAAAATGATCCATGGCCCTCAATATTTTTGATTGAATATTGATAAATTCTCTTCCGCCCCCAAAACCTCTGTTTTAATGGGGCGTAGCTCTCAGCTCCCTATCTCCACCTCCCTGCCCACTCTGAGCTGCCTCAATCAATACCTCCCTCCCCCTCACATTCACGTGCATTTGTATGTGTGTGTGTGTGTGTGTGTGTGTGTGTGTGTGTGTGTGTGTGTGTGTGTGTGTGTGTGTGTGTGTGGACACACGCAGCTCTCCGATCACTTAGAAGCTGCTTTAATTCACCAAAAAAACAATTGTTCTGAATTAGTAACTAATCGGCAAATGGTTATGTGTTCGCTATGATTCTGGGGCGGACACACACATACACACCTGAGCTAGCCAAATGCTAGCTCACTTCAACAGCTTGTGAGGAACTTTCAGTGTGTAGTTCTGAGCTAGGACATTACCACACACCGCTATGTAGCCTGATCACGAACAACACACACACGCACGCACACACACACATTCTCATACACATGACTGAAGTGGACATAACTAGTTAGCTAAATGCTTCTAACTGAGTTCAACAGCTTGTGGGGAACTTTCAGTGTGTAGCTCTGAGCTAGGACATTACCGCACAATTCTACCATAGCCTGAACAAACTCCCCCCTCGGGGATTGCCACGCCCTTGGGAATGTTAACCAATCAACATCGTCAATCACTCTGTCCAATCACAGAGTGCCGTTTTTGACGTCACAAAGGGCAACTCTAATAAAATCCGATCGTTTTGATTCGGTCCGTGCCATGAATTCCTAAAACTCCAAATATCTATTGATGAAGGAAGCATTCGTTTACCAGATTCTAGGAGTTGGTCGAGTTATGGAGGACCACTATATATATTTAAAGACCTGAAAAAAATTGATTTTCACAATAGGACCCCTAGAAAAAAAGCTTTTTAATTTCTTTTTTCCCTAGTATTACTACTGTATGTTCTTATGAGCAGATAAAAGTGAAGATGACTAAATGAAGATGGAATAAAGATAAACCATGCACTCTGAATGAATGTGTGTTGTTCAAATCAACTTTTTTATCTTCACTAAACCTTCTGACAAATTAATCCAAAACAAATAATCTACATTTGCATATATGACCTTTAATCTGTGTCATTTTCGATACTTTTGCAATTTTTGCAATACTGTACTGTATACAGATGCATGAATCTGATTGTAAATATCATGATTTTAAGGAAAAAAAATCAAACCTGTGATATTGAAGCCTCAAAATCCTGAAAAGCCAAGTAAATCAAATTTGATAACTTGGTTTTAAAGGGTTACAGTCTTTTTGAGCCTCTTTTTTCAAATGGTCAAAATCCATGTCACCTAAAAATGACTTTTTTAAATTAAGGTTAAGTTGTTTAATTGGTGATAAAAATAAGTGCAAGCAAATCAATTTTGTTGTACTTGTTGTACCCATATTCTGTATTAATTATTTCAGATTCATTGTACTGTGGTTTATCTGGAAAGAACTGCAGCTATTAATTGACAGAAAATTATACAAAAAGCTTTTTCACAGCCGTATGATAAAGAGCAGCGAAAATTGATAATATAATTAATAACATTAACAATAGCTTTGCTCAGTTTAGGAATATCAACAAGCCATTGACTAAATCAAAGGTAAAAGGTTTGTAGCCCTTTTTAATATTATTAATTGCATTGTCATTTCCTGGTGTATAAATATGCTGTGAAAAGGAAGGTTTTGTGTTCCTCTGTATGAGTTGTGTAAAGCCTTTTGGGAAAATGACATTTATTAGTAATGAATGGGTCAACTCATTCCAGGGTCTAACTAAGGTTCAGGTTCAGGCAGGTCCAGATCAGTTTCCATTAATAAATTTCTGATCTTAACAAGTTGGTCAATAAGTAACAAAAATACATAGAAAATATTTTTAAAAGATTGACAGAGACAGAAAAAATATTGATATTTTCTGATTGAGAACTCATGTATTTAATGTTGGGTTACTTGAGTTGGTTTTCAACAATAAAGAATAATTTTAAAACAATCTGGTTATTTATCGTCAATTGTCTCACTATTATAAAAACATAAGAGAATATCAGGATCAAAACTGTCTTAAACATGGATGATGCATAGTGTTGCAGGTCAGGTTGAGTTCAGCTTGTTATTTTTTGGGGTCAGGCAATACTGATTGGCTATCACTAGGGCGCATCACTATCCTATCATATTCAAGGAGACAGCATGATTCTTATTGACAACAATTATTTATTATTTTATTTACTGTTTTTCTTATAGATATCAGTCTGCACAATGATTACCGTTTAGGGGAAAAAACCTGTTGTTTTTTTTTTTGTTTTGTTATGGGTTTTTGGCAGAAGGAGACAACTATTTATGCACTCAATTCTGGAATGCACCCTTTAAAGTGCTTGTTAAAATGTTGTCTCACAGCTAAATGTATAGCATGATGTACAATGCCTCCACACATGTACGTGGCCGCACACACAATAAGGCTTCCTAGTAATGGACATGTCATATGAGAATCAGATCTGAGGCTGGGTACTTTATTGAATAGTGATGTAAGGCAACCTTGACAATACGTACATACTGTTCAATACATATAATGCAGGCACACAATGATGTGTCAAGCCAATTGCAAGTGCAGCACAGTACAGTATATTGCATGAATCCCAGATTGTGACAGTGGAGGTAGATCATATACTGCACGCAAACGCACACACACACACACACACACACACACACACACACACACACACACACACACACACACACACACACACACACACACACACACACACACACACACACAAATCTTCATAGTGTTTGACATTAGACAGTTCAAGTTGATTAATAGCAACACTTTGTATAAAGCTCTATTATCTCAAACAGACATCCTGATAATGATCTTAAGCAGTTAGACAGGCAATTAGGATTGGAGCATTGAGAAACTGGTCTTATGTGTTAAAGGGTTGGATGAGGGACGGCATGAGTTCACCAAACCAAATGGTGTGTCACTTGCTGAATGGTCTTAACAACCAGATGCCACAGTGCTCCCTAAATTATTTTAATCTCTTGGACTAAATGTGCCAGGCCAGAGGGGGGATTCAACTCTGCCTTTACCTTTTTTAAAAAGACAAAAGAAAATCTTTGATGTAGCCTGAAAAAATGCATTTTGATTTATTTCAAAAGAGGAGTAGCAGGAGATAGAACTTGTAGAAAAAGTAGTTCTTTATAGAAGTCTATGGGAAACAATGTTTTATCTACAATCCCAATGCAATAATTGTTTTATTTAGAAATACTTGTCTAAAGCTGAGTGTACTAAATAGTATTGAATAGCACCAAACAGTATATCAGGGTTTCCCTGAACATTTATCTGTGCAGGACAAACAGAGAATTGATATGTGTTAAAGAGTAGAGGTGTTGAGATTTATAGAATTACACAATGGTTTCGGTGGAACAGTGTGATCTGAAAAAAGAAAGATCTTGCACAAACTTTGTATTAATCCACAAAGAGGGTAAAATAAAAATACTGGGAAACATTCTCTGGATACAAACTAAGAGAGAATAAAATTACCTGTAGTTGCACTTGAATAACACAGCAAGTCACAATAAGTTAGCTATCTTTAAACGGGTCTTATAATGAAAAACACATACCGGTATACATAGTGGTCCTCCCTAACCATACCAACTCCTAGAATCTGGAAAACAAATGGGTCCTGTACCAATTATACAGCTTAAAGTTGTCCAAGAGTAAAAAAAAAACCAAAACGGTTTGGCGCCTGTCATGACGTAACGATCGGAGTGATTGACAGGAGTGACTGACATGTCCGTAGCCCGTCTGCCCAGATAAGGGAGTGTTCTTGCCCGAGGAGAAGTTCGTGTTCAGGCTAAGGTAGCAGTGTGTGGCAATGTCCTGTCACACACTGCTGAAAGTTCCTCAGTTGTTGTTGAAGTCTGCTTGTATTTGGCTAACAAGTTAGCTCTACTTTGGTCTGTATATGTAGACCCAGGGTGTGTGTGTGTGTGTGTGTGTGTGTGTGTGTGTGTGTGTGTGTGTGTACCATCTGGGTGTGGGTGTGTGTGTGTGCGTCTATGGTTATCCTCAGCATCATAGAGAACACACACACACATACACATACACTCACACACACACACACACACACACACACACGCACATGGTATGTTTTTATCTTATTTACAATTGCTTATGAATATGAGTAGAGTGCTATATTGATATATTCTTTATAGATGGCTGAAGGGGAATCAATCAGACAATACATTTCAAATGCAGTGTAGTTGGACATCTAGTAACTGTGTGAAATGAATTTAAAAAAGTATAAGATGGTACCTTTTGATTTTGACTGCAAACTAAGCATAAAAATACGTTTATGTCAAGTCATTTTGTTTCCATGTCAGTTTTTAGCTTATGAGTCGATGATTATTTCTTCTAACAAATCTTTTTCTTAGGTAGCTAATGTGATTAGCCAACTTGTACAAACATATATGGCACATTCTAAAATCGCAGCTGGAGTTATTATAGTCAAAAATCTTGAAGATTTATAGTATTACACCTTCAATATATGAAAATATCACTTAACATCTGTTCCTCATTTTAAAATTATGTAAGTTATGACAGGATTCCTGGAAAGCCTTGAAGATGTCATGGCCCCTGAGTTCAAAGAAGAGCATCACTGAATGGGTAATGATCTTCTATTAGTAGTGATGTTATACTGTATACACATGAATATCACAAAATCCAGTGAAGACAAAATTTCTCTTAATCATGAGGGAGTGAGCGATAATCCAAAGCTGTTTAAGTCAATCCACTTCTTCAGTTCAGAACTGAAGAAGTCTCTTCGACGAGAAACGAAACGTCTTCAAGAACTTTCTTAACGTCCAGTGGATTGACTTAAACGGCTTTGAATAACCATGACCTGGATAACTGAGAACCTACACAGATATCGAGTGAATGATAAAAAAAAATTGACGACTGTTTAGTTTTTGTATTTTTACATTTTTGGTAACGACCTTTTCAAACTTGATTATATCCACTACCATCTGGATTAACCGCAAGTGATCAGACCAGGCAAACTTCTTCCAAGTATTGCTTGTGGCTGATATAACTCCTTCATTGTCACTGGCGTGAGTGGAACACAGTATATCTCCTTCTGCTGTGGCTCATCAGCATCAAGATTTGATGACCTGTTTTCAGATACATCACCAGAGTTTTATTTGTGAACGTGGGCATCTTGTTAGCCTGAAAGATTCTTGTGACTTGCTTCTAATAGTAAGAGTTTTTTGTCCGAAGGACTGCAACTGATTGCATGCATTTCCTCATATAAAATTTTAAATTGTTGAAATAAATGGAAAACAAGCCATTTTATCACTTACTTTATACTAATGGCATATTCAGTGCACTCTTTACTCCTGTGTCGAATAAGGTAGGTGCCATTTCCTCTATCCTGGAGCTCCACCTCAGCCTGGTATCTTTCCATCGGCCCTGCAAACCTGAACCACCCAACTTATGCAATTACATTGTAGTAAATCACCTTCAACATGAGATGATATCAACAATCTCTGAACAATCATGCAATAAGTAAAATGGACTAGTGGTTAGCAAGTATTTTGAACTTAAGTAAAACTAGTGTTACCACACTGAAAACATTATTCACTGCTGCTTTATATCTAATCTGAAGAAAAAGGATTACAAATAGCCATAAACATACAAACACAATTGGTTCCGAGAGGTTGTTCATAACTAGCAATCTCCAGTCATTTGTTAACGTCGCTTACCAGAGCTGGGAGGAGTAGTCAATGGGTTTTGGAACCTAGTGTAGAAAGAATTGTGGTCATTTTGTGTCAAAAAAGAGGTAGTCATTTGTAGTGATGATAATATGATCAATATATCTAATGCTTAAACTCATTCTTCTATAGTGAAATGTTGAAAATCTGTACATGAAAAGTACTGCATTCCTTTGCAAAGATCTGAAAAACATCCATTAGCCCCTCAATTCAACATGATCACACAAAATGCATCTTATTGATTATGAAAACTATGCACACTTACACACGGGCAAGGCCTCACAGCATCACTGGGAAAGAAGCCGATCTTGCTTGTTGCCAGAATTTTTCCCTGAAATGGCAAATGGCTGTTAATCACGTTATATACTGTATGTCTGAGAGCAACTACACCTCCATCTCTCTCTCTTTCTCTTTTCTCCTCCCCTCGCCCGCTTCAATAAATCCCCGGCAATTAGCACACAACAAGCAGTGCATCTTATTTGCAGCCCAAGTTAATTATGGTTAAAACTCTGCAGGCAGTTACATTTGTGCTGCACCAAAACAAGAGCTTTGTTTAACACAAAGTAATATATCTTATTTTGGTCTTTGAATACCCAAATGGTGTGAGCCCTCTGGTTTTCATTTAAGATAAACAACTGTATTTCAACTTTTCAAGATACAAGCTTCATATGAAAGTCATTAATGTTTTAAAGCTTTAAAAAGGGTGCATGAAAATGTAATGGATTTGATTAATTTTTTTTCTCCATTATATACATATATGATCTTGTTGGCAATAATGAGCTTATCCTAAAGATAATTTGAGTTCACAGTTTTGAGTTTGATGTTAATTTAAAGTCCACAGAGTCAACCTGAGGAGACAGTAAATGTTGGGGACATGTGGAGCTCCTCATTCTGCTCCCTACCCTGTTTACGCTTTCCTCCTCACTCCGCTTTATTAGAGTATGAAATGCTTTTTGGGACCATGCAATCCCAGGCAGTAACTAGATTGGAAAGCGAATCTATGCCCATCTCTATGATTCATTCCGTGCAATAACATTTCATCAAAGGTTTTTTGAGAGCCCCGTTCTATTTGTTATGCTTTCGATAAGCGTATGATAAAGATTAAACTTATTATTTTGTTGGCATAAACAGGCAGCAGCCAAAGGATCAAATGAAATTATGGTGATTGATTATATTGTTCCACCAGTGGGATGGGGGATAATTGCCTCCTGGGTAACAGGGGATATGAATTCTCAGTGTTCTGTAATTCCATCCTCTGGCGCCACTGGGGACGCAGAGATTAAAGGCGCCCTGTGGAGTTTTCATTGTAAACAAAACTTTTTAGATTCAGAGTTTCTTTTGTTCATGACAGAGAGTTAAAAACTTGTAGAAAACACTTGCAGAGCTTCATTTTATTTTAGCTTCTCTGTTGTTACTGCAACCTACATGTCAAAGCTCATTAAGGCCATCAGTTGTTGATGTACATCAACACACTCTGAGAAATGAAAAATAAATAAATGAGAAAAGCAGTACCTAAATGAAAGGATAACAATGAACCAGTCATTGGGTCCAGAGACTGAAGCAAGTAGAAAAGAATGAATGGCATCAAACCAGCAAATAAAAATGGACAACTTCACACAAAAGAGATTTGGTGTTGCACGGTCTCTGTGAGTCTAACTCAGTGTCTAACCCTGTGAAGATAATGGAACATCAACAAATTTGCCATAGTTTTGTATTGTTTTTTTGTTGTTGTTTGTTTGTTTGTTTTTTGGGGGGGCGTAGGCTTTTTTTGTTTGTTTGTTACCGAAGTGACTGATTACCATTATTTTTACTTGCTTTAGTTTTGCATTATTTGAAGACATAATTTTGTAAGTCAGTCATAGCACTCTTCTGTAACCTAATGAAAGTGCAAATTTCATCTTCTTCCAAGCACTAATGGATAATGTAACAAGTACAGAAACTGAATATGAAGTTTATTCCTGAAGCTTATCTTGTGCACAGCACAGGAATACACACACAAGTGTATTATCATTTAATTAATTTAATTATCCTGTCCCAGCATGCTTAGTTCCCATGGTAGCAGAGAATGCAGTGCCATCAGGTCTGCAGTATGACATTCTGCTGTCTGTTCTGTTGGCTTACAAGAAGTCTCCTGGCATTCATGCCTCACCCTCCACCTTGCGCTCTGTCACAACAGAGTGAAACATGGAGTGTAGGAAATCAGGCTAGCGGCCAACTCCCAGCCACGCCGTTGGCAAAGACTGGAGTCTGATTGGAACATCACCACAAGGCGAGTGAAGCTTTAATATCACCATAAAGCTGTGTGAGAAACAGCTAGGGAGGCTGCTGGAGCACCCTAGATAAATTAAAATCCTTTCTGAAATAGAGAAGGTCAAACACTGTCAACCACTGACTGACCTCATGAGATGGTTATTAAATGTGCCTCACCCACAAGGGTGTGCACCGCTACTAAAACATCCTCAAGAGGGCGAAATGTCTGTTGTTTTATTATCTCAATGTGGCATTCAGTTAATCAACCAAAGCCCCTAATTGGTTAGATCATCTCATAAAGATTGTAATTCAATCTGAGTGAAACAATAGACAGGTAACCTGCTTGTCATGTAATTGGAGTTCAAGAGGATCTTCAGCTGTTATTTCTAACTGACCTCATCATTAAGTCATGTTCATGGCAGACAAAAGATGAATTACTAATATCAAATGCTCTATAAAAAAGAAGGAATGGCCATGAGGAATCATATTGTTGATATCACCTCCTTTCATGTTTTAGAAAATATGTTTTCCTTCTCAGATTGTGCGACAATCAGCAGGACAATCAGCAGAAGTGAGATGACATATAGGGAATCAATCTGATGACACTGCAAAGACATTGCATGCACTGAGCCAACCCAGTGAGCCGTAACATGTTATTTTTTCATGAAGTTGATGAAATGAGGATGAGCTGAGTGACACGCACCTGCCACCAGGAACTGTGCAGGTCGGCAAACATCAGTTCAATGACATCTCCTACATGAATGATTAGTGGGGGTCCACAGTGTGGAGAGGGGATGCCACTGTAGTCTGTAATCACAATCATCCTTGGTAAACCTGGCAGAGAGATAACACTTGAAATTGACACTCATGTTGTGTAAATGGAAAACTACTGATTGTAAAATAGAAGGCTTTGAATCTTGTTGGTCAGACCATGACAGGAAACTCAGATTTAAGGCATAGATTTAAGATAATAAACACAACATGTCGTTTAACTTGTAGGGCAGCAGTAGCTCAGCCCACTAATTCTTAGGCTGAGGATTGGATAGTGACCGGTTAAAAATTCGCGTGGAACAAAAAAAAAAAAAGATCTAAGTGTGAAATGATATTGAAGAGGTGCCAGTTCACCACCTGAGCACTGCCAGGTTCAGCAAGCACCATCTCTTTACACGCTGCTCATTGGCCGCAACATGATGTGGCTGCCTGCCTCTTTACCTCTCACAATATACAGCAATTGTATGCTTACAGGCTCCTTGAGTGTGCCTCTACACATGTGTGTATATATATATATATATATATATATATTTATATATATATATATATATATATATATGTGTGTGTGTGTGTGTGTGTGCGTGTGTGTGTGCGTGTGTGTGTGTGTGTGTGTGTGTGTGTGTGTGTGTGTGTGTGTGTGTGTGTATGTCAATCCATAGACTAATAGACTAGAGCAGAATAAATCATTTCCCCCAAGGGGATCAATCACAAAATTATCTTTTCCCATAATGTATTTGCTGTTTTTTTAAAATGAAAATGCAAAGCTTGTTAAAATGTAGTTGAATGTCACAAGGATGGTTATATACTTGGATGAGATGGAAAACTGGTGTATTAATAAAAGTAGTGTGCAATAGAGACAGATTTGGCCACTTGACCAAAACAATTGGGAAGCATATAATTAATAATCCACCAAAGGATATGTGGTAAAGATTGCTGCATAAAATTAATACAAGAAACACAAAAAACCATAATTCTTCATTGTGTTTCTAACACCTGTGATGGTATGGGCATTGTTAGTTCTCATGGTATGGGTAACTTGCACATCAAAGCTGAAACACACATGTAGAACATGTACTGCCATTTTTCTGTTTGGTCCAGCTAGACAATGAAACCACATTCTGCCTCTTACAACTTATGGCTCTGAAATAAAAGATTCTGGGTGCCAGGCTAGTCCATCTACAATCAAGACCTATCCTCCATTGAAAATGTGTAGTCATTATGAAGAACCAAATATAAGAGAGACCTCAGACTGCTGAGCAACTGAATTCCACTTTCGAAACCTAAACAATTACTGCTTTAATACATTGCGCATAATATCTGAACTTTTTTGAAATTATATAACACCTCATATCTTTTTGGTTGAGGTCTAAACCACCAGTGTGGCACAATCCGAAAAAAAAAAAGGAAATTTACTCTAATAAGAAATTCATTTCTTTGATTTGTGTATAGTGCAATACAGTCCAATATTTTCTTAGTAAGGTAGACAAATACAGCCACAGGCATCCGGCTAAGGCAAAGACTAAACACCCTTGCCAACTAAAAAGACAGAGCCACTTTTTCTCTCCAGATTTGCACATCTAGTTCCTTCAGACACATCTCCCTTCCAGCCATGGCCCCCCTACAAATCAGCCTGAGGAAACTATTTCATCTGATGGTGACCTCAGATGAAAGGAATACCTCACATTCATGTTTTCATTGGAACAATAATGTCTTTCTCATAAATCCCCTTATGGAAATTGATTTGTCACAAAGGCACAGCTTGGCGGTTAAGACTGAGGCTTACAGCCTGCTGGAGGTGCTTTTCTGTGAGCGTTTCTTCCGCCACCATCCTCATTATGATTCCACCCACTCCAATTCATCTCAACGCTGTACTGGCTTGAGGCAGCGCAGAACGTTGTGAGTTTGGTTAAGGATCCTTGAACAATATAGTATTCATTCTTCATTCTTGCTCAAATATATTTGTAAAGAGGAAACTGTTGCTCATTTTTGCATCAGTTGGACAGATTCACACCCATTGCAATTATATAAAACATTTTTTTACATTCATTTTTATGGTGGTTGGGTGGGTAATTTTTATGAAACATTTTTGGGGTGAAAACAACAGGTTAGTTTTAAACCATCATGTTTCTCCTCCAGGTCTCACTCTGGCCTCTGTCTAACCATCTCCCTTTCATCCCATTCTGTTTTGTTACATAGCCAAGATGAAAGCAGCTTAAGAGGTTCCACATAAAACCCTTAGCAGGCTCACAAAAGTGAGAAAATGGTCAAGCCATACTGACCTGGGTCTGGTGGTGTTGTGCTTTCCTGTGGATGGAGTCAGAAAATAAATAAGGCAAAGTAAAAGCAGGAAGACCATGGAGAAAGAAAAAATTATGTAAAGAGAAAGATGGACAAATTATTAGGTCATTCTCCCTTCATGCCCTAAAAAATGAGTCACAGATTTACTGCTATAATTCATGAGACTTTCACTCTTTAAATGTTAGGTTTAAGCATTTTGAAATGGTGAGAAATCAAGAGAAAAAAATGATCTGTGTCTGAAAACTTTGATATAAAAACCAGTGTTCCCGATTTATAACTCCTAATTCCTATGTTACAGAAAATGAATGTCTGAGGAGCAATAGATGTTGTGATTGATTTAATTTAATATGAGCAGAGTAACAGCATGAAATTATATAACACGCAGTCACTGGCATTTACAAAGATGGATGACGTGTCTCTACTTCATCCTTCTTTGCAAAAATTAAAACAAAATATGCCAGATAAAAGCACTGCAGTCATCGCGGTGACAATATTTGGGCCAAACATGTGCTAGTGGGCTCAGGACTCAGTAATGTCCGTTTTATAGCATGAAACAACGAATCAGAATGACACTCAAGATACATCAAACGTGTTTTTAGTTTGGATCATGTCCCCTATGGTGACATTGAGGTGGTAGGGAGATTAAATTAGAATGGTTGGGCCTTGTGACCCATAATGCATCCAGCAACCATGAGTTGATTGAGATGTTCTGGCTTCACTTTTAGGGAGTTGTCAACAGTAGTTCTCCTTTCAGTGGCTGCATCTTTTGAAGGCTGTAGACAACAAAGGCCAGGCTGCATTACCTCTGTCACAAGACAGAGAATTTCACTAGCCATTCATATATTTACCTTTGTGTCATAAAGCTCTACATTACTTATAAACACATAACTTTAAAACACAAGGATGACCTTGTGTGTGTGACCTTATATAGAAGGGTGTTGTGCTTATATGATTAAAAATAGTCACTTCATTTTTCAATTTCAAGAATATTCCCAGCCACTCCTTCCACGTTCATTTAATTGCCATTATGTGTAAAAATACACTATAGTTCTTCACTGGTTTACTGTGAGTGTGAGAGGTGATATATTAGATGTCAGTTTTATGCTTGGTCTGCTGTCTAAGCTGGAACAAAGAAACAGTTTGAATCTTACCTTGGGTTTCAGCTTGGCAGGATCTGCAGTGAAGTAAGAGACAGATGCAGTGAGAGGAATACATTATAAGTGTACGGTGGCTTCATGACCTACCACCTCAACTGTCAACCTCTGCTGGCCTTCATCATGCCTCAGAATACATAAAAACCTTTGTTAAGACGGTTTGTCAGAGTCCTGCGCTGCTATTAGCTACCTTTGTATTCCGATAAACTAATGTACCTGAACTATCAGCCTCCAACCGGTGTTTAAGAGTTAAAACCTGACTCAGGATCTAACAAGTGCTATATAACAAAATTTAGCTTTCATTTACACATTGGCATATTGCATCAATCTTGCTTTTTTGTTACAGGGTATGCATGGATGGAAACATAAGCTGAGAGTGGAAAAATAACAAAGTCAAAGAGTTAGCACACATCATGAATATTTACAACACATTTTACAGCAGCTCTTATATATCTTAAGTGCAATATTTACGATCTGGCAAGAGTGTGTGGTGCTAACTACTCAGGTCAAAAAATCTATAGAGCACATGAAAGGGCTTAAATTTTCAAAATTTATACATATTAAATATATAATATTTTATATATTTAAATACAGCTTGATGGTGGTGACGGGAAGGTCACTAAAAAATTGGGCAATATTCCCCTGAGGGTCACAGATATGGAAAATTATGCCATTAGTTTTCAAGATTGCTTTTTAGAAAGTGAAAACACAATCAGTGTAGTGATCCGCCTTTTCACCTGTTCTGCCGCAGAGTCCCAGCCGACCCAGACACTCCTTATGAGCTCCCAGCCCACATTTTAGACAGAGATAGCCCTGGTTAAAGATGCCCCTGGATACAATAAACCACAGGATATATTTCATGAATAACAGCCTCCTGAAAAGGAATACCTTGACATTTTGAAATTTCAGGCTTCTGTCACAGTCTCAAGATGAGGATAATCATAAAAAATGTCCTTCAGCTTTCTACAACCATAAATTTTATCTAAATCCGATGAAAACTAAGACAGCTAGCCTAGTCTTGAGGCCCTGTTAATTTCCATCAAACCCAGTGCTAATGAGGGATTTCCAGGTAAGTTTATGGCTAATTTCTAGAAACTTCAAAAGTCGCTTAATGGGAATAATACTGATTAAAAACTGAGATGTGAAAATTGTTCCTTTCAAAACAGCAATATGAAAAGTATTTTCAACTGCTTTCATAAAACCTCTATATTAATGAATTCTTTGCCATCATAAAGCAATTGGTGCATTTGGAGTTCACTCTTAGTCTCGCTTGGAAGTTCATCTAAGAAAGAAATGTACAATGTAAAACAAAGAAAGTTCAGAATCAACTCTCAGTATTACCTGAGTAAAAGGTGACAGAAGCTACAGGAAGTGATTCTTTCAAAGGTGTGCATCTTGAACTGGTGGGAGTTGTGGTTGGCTGTGTCTGGTCGAATATTTGATCTGAGGAAGGACATGAGAGCATAAAAGGCTGAATGAACAGTCTGTAGCCATGATGACAGTGTGCTTAAACAATGCTGTGCTTGCAGCAAATTTCAGTATGCTTACATGAAATTGCAATGTTTTCGTGCTACTGCCATGATGGTATACTGAGTACAGTTCTACCAGTCTTAACATTTTGGTCTGCACAAATCTGATTAGTGCAAAGCACACAGTACAGTCATGGCAACTGGGGATGTGCATTGTTTACAACCAAAATGTTTTCGACCTCATCATTTCAATAAAAAAAAGTCACCATTGTTAACTCACTGTCACAAGGGATGTGAGTATCTGTGTGAAATCTGATAATAATATAAACTAAATAAGATCAGATCATGTGGGTTGAAACATAAATGGTAGCAGTGATCAGCTTTTCTGGAATGTGAACAGATACTAGTGACAGAAAAATGATTTTTGTATTGAACACACCATCCTGAAGCCACTTAGACTGAGCTCCTTTCTATAAGTGTTTGAACTTTTTTTTTTTACCAGGTTCAGTTTTCACTTTCTGAATGGGCCCCTTCTGGTGCCATTACCCAGTGCACAAGGTACACCTCGCTGTTTCCAGGCACTGTGCACTTGTATGAATAAATGTACTGAGAAAGAAAAAATATCAATCTCTAAATTTAGGTTGTCTGAGCAGTGGTCATGTAGGATGATAACATGTAGGATGATAAATTCATACATATTCTAACATGTTCATCTTTAGTTAGTTAGAGAAAGTTCGTAACATTCTTTAACATGCATTCCACAACAGTGAGAACGGTGTTCTGTGCTTATACTAGTATAATTCAGCACACTTTGAGCCATGGAAATGTATTCAGGAGGGCCACAGCAGGTAGTCAGCAAGTCAGGCATTAGTTCATACAAGTATTTGTTCAGTCAATCCCAGTATTATGTCAAAACAATATTTCATACTACCGAATCAACATAACAAAGTATGCAGATGGGGTATCGGTCTGAGAAAAACCTCCCACAGTTAGGAAACAAGGAAATGCACCTCCACAAAAACCGATTTGAAGACACATCAAGACAAAATGAGTTCTCTGCAGTTTTGAAACACTTTGGAACAGTTTATGTTGGTTTGTTTGAGTGTGTTTGTGTGTGTCTGTGCGTGCGTGTATTATCATGCTGCTGTCAGCAGTGTGCGCTCAATTAGAGCAAAAGCCTGATCAAACAGTGCTCATGAAAGTGTCAATACATTTCTCTGCCTCGGAATAGCATGCATGTAAAAATAGACAGCTTGTGTTGCCCATGATACGCACACTGCTCCTTTGCATTGATTACAAACAGCCATGATTATGGTGTGTTCATGTCTCACTGTACTGACATGGCCATTTCAAACTGCTCCAGCCACTTCTTCTTCAGCTCCCTGGTTTTAAAGAAGACTTCAAACCCCATGTGTCCTTGTTGGTGAGTCACATAGAAGCCGTAGCACCACTGTGGAGGTCAAAGAAGACAGATGTCAAACTGAATCATTGTCACTGTGAATGCACTTTTGCTTCCTTAAATGAATAGAAGGGAAAGTCTATTGTGAGAAATGTTTTTCTTTTGATTATTTCAAATGTTTATTTTCATTGGTGGGTGAAATTCCAGCTCAGTGGTAATTATTCTGAATGTTTGCTTTTTTTTTTCTTCCTTATAAATCTCTCTCATAGCAGGTTGTTATGGCGTGCATTTATAGAATATAAGCTTTAACAGTATGCAACACTCTGTGGCTCCAGACGGAAGAAAAAAGAAGTCTTGAACAGATATTCTTAAAAGTAGAGGCAAATAATTGACCCTCTCACTTTGGAAATCACAGCCCCTGCTCCTTGGTGAAGGTGATTTGATTAGTTGGGCACCTCTCCAACAGGATAACCACACTGTTTGCTATTCTTTTGTATTTTTGTTCGCTTTGTTTATTTTGTTTGTTTTGTTTTCTTTTTTGTTAGCTTTTTTGAGTGCAGGAGAATGACAGCAATCAGAGCTAAACCAGAATTCTGCCTACGGTAGACTTAGACTGTGATGACAGGGAGTCAGTTAATCTGCCTCAGAGGAACTGAAGGCCGAACTCCATCTTTTTTTTTCCTGAATTTAGAAAAATCACAGTTACCAAATTCCGCCACTTTGGTATTAGGCTTATTTTTTGTTTTCTTCTTTCTGACTCAGCTGACTGCCTAGCACACAGCAGCCTTTACTGATTAAATGCTTTGCCATATTGTGTGATAGCAACACTTTAATCAGTGGAATCACCTTCACAAGTTTCATTTAGCAGAAAATCATATACTGCTGTAAGCATGAGTGGAGAACTGTACACATTATCTTCTCTGTCCTGTGTCTTTTTGAATTCTTGTTCACATAATCCACAGATACATTTCATTTTATCCCATAATGGCCTTACCCACAACTGAATGTATGACATGTGAAGTTTCTCTTATGCCTCTATAAGTAATAATAAATAATAATGAAGAGTAAGTAGTTGTGTGGCTGTGATTATTTACATAAAATGTCTAATCTTGCACTATGGTATCTATGTCCATTCTCAGCTGTACACCCATGATGGGGTAGGAAGGACAGGTTAGGTGCTTCTTCAGCTCAACATCACCCTGAAATAAGACTTTTTGAGAAGATTATGTGGTGGAGATATGCTGCTTGTTTTGTTCAAAGCAAAAGGACCATTTGCAAATTATGCACCAGATAATTGAAAAATAGCAAGAATCATATCTACATAATTAAACAATAATGGAAAACTGTTTGATTCTAAATTTGGAAGCAGCAATTAGAAATTATGCTTTATGGCTTGAACTTTGAAAAACATATGTCTTGCAATTGCGCTCATTCTTTGTTTTACCAGCTCTGTGAATCCAGTCATTTTTACCCATTGAAATATGTTTAAAACAAATGGCAAAACAGTCATTGTCCAACAAGCACTTTTTCTGCAAGGCTAACCTCTAGACAAATGCTACTAGCAAGTCTGCCTGTGAGTTTGTTTTTTCTAGTACAGTAATTCATGTGGTCTTCCATCACTGTCGTGACATATTTATGAGGCTATGTGACTTCATGTGCAGTAAAATGTTTTGGAAGGCAAAATAAAGAGCCATGCTGTATCTGCTTCTGTCTTTACATGATCAGTACAAGATTGTTCATTTAAACCCAAAATCACAAAAGGATTATACATTTATTTTAAAAGTCATTGGTACCATACTACACATGTATTCCAAATGCAGACACTCAAAAAAAAAATCATGACTGCACAAGGTATGACAATTAAATTAGGATGATAATGGAGTCCATTTAGTAAAAACCATGGAACCACGACATTCTAGCAAGCTGTCAGTTTCACATTAACAATCAGCAGTGGGGTGAGAAGATGCCATCTGTAGTATACATCAACAAAACATCAGCAAATCCCCTCCTTTTAATATGGCCTGCAAACATTCCCATAACGAAACAGCATACTGTATAAACTGTGCAGGGTATCCGAGGGGAGTCTTGCAGATCTCTAAATTTGAATTTCCCTGAAAGGGCGAAAACAAACTCCACAGCGGGACGGGACAAAATCCTCTTTTATGTTTTTGAGTTATCCGACATATCTTTCAGCAGTAAATTCTGTAGCCATACATGCTGAATGGCAACATTTCAGTTGAGTGGTGTAGATTATTGGTCTAAATCATAAATGAATCTAAATGTGAGGTATGTACAGGCAGAGATGATATTCAATGCGATTGAAAGTGCACATATATCATACACAAAAGAAACTGCGTTTATTAATATGAATGCAAGTTGGGCGCGAATTGTTTCCCCAACTGACCTTTTTGGCCTCTCTGTCAGAGGTGGGGTTGTTTGTGACCTTGAAGTAATTGAGGTCGAGCACATCCTTCATCTCATAGTTGTCGCCTCTTCTCTTGCAAACAATGACAGCCACGTCAAATAAAAAGATGTGTCTATAAAATGAAAAACAGAGTTATCTTCTTAAAATATTTTACACTAGTGGAGGACATTGGAATGAATTTAGATGGAGATAAATCCTGATGTCATCCACAATCTTTTTTCCAGATACCTCATACCCTCACAGATCCACTTTATTTGAGCAAACCATATCAAACTAATTGAGGGCAAAATAAATCATCTCCCATTGTATATCACATTAATTGACAAATAACAGTGTTTATAAGCTGTTTGCAATAACTACATCACAAAGAATAGCATAAATAGCTAAGTGCAACAGATATTACAAATCATTTCCCTTGCTAAATAGAAAATCCCAGCTGATTCCCAGTTGACTTTTGGCAGGAAATGGAGCTCACTCTGGACACGTTCCCAGTTCATCACAAGGCTACAAAGAAAGACACATAATCATTCTAACCTACAGTCAGTTTAGAGTCAGCAATTCATCTACTGCATGTTTTTGGCAGTGGGAGGAAGTCGGTGAAGAAGAAAAACATGTGAACTCGACACAGAAAATTCTTCAGATGGATTAAGACCAGGGACGTCTATATGAGGCAACAATTCCACCTACAGTGACAACGTGTCACCCTGAGTATCGACAGATGACTCAGGTGACAGCAAAAGAACTCCAACAAGACTGTGTGCCAGCAGATGCAGAGGCTTCAGTTGGGACAGTAAGGGTCACATTAATTTTGAAAATTAAATGAAAAATTTTTAATTTTGAAGGCTTCCATGCTCAAACTGTAAGAGACCACAGCAGACCCAATAGCAAAAGTAAAGTTGGCTCCAGTAAGATTGAAATCATCTACGTCAGCCACAGAAGTTTCTGGAGGCTGTTTAGGCTTTTCATTGGTATGTTTGAAGAAGAAAGATTGAAACATACAATAAAAGAACACCCTATCTACAGTATAGTGAGCTTTGGCGATGCCTCTGTGGTGCTCTGAGCAGCATGTAGCAGGTAAGATGGATTCCTTCAGGAAATCTTGGGATAAAAGTACTCATCTGAGAGGAAGCTGAAACTTGAGGGTCATTTCATGTCAAAAAAGCTGAATAATCTAAAACAGACTTCAAAGTACACCAAGACTTGGTTCTAGAAGTAGTCCTGGATCATTCTAGAGGCCGTCACAGTGACTTTAATCTCAGAGAAAATCTCTGGCGGATTTGAAGAAGGTGGCTGCAGCATGTAAACCCAGGAGGATTTTACCCATGAGGAATGGGCTAAGATTCCTCAGGAATATTCCCAGAAGCTGGTGGATCACAACATGTTTGCAGCAGCTCATATCAACAACAGGATTTCTATATCACTAACAGCTGGCTAAGAGTATTTCTCAATAAGCCTCAATCGTGACGGTGATTCAGTAGCCTCCAGTTTTATCAAAGCAACTTACGTAAGTCTTATTTATTAAGATGAAGTTGCTGAGTTTCTTAAATTATATCAACATCTCTTTATGTTGATATAATGTGTTTTAATATATGTTATTATATATATCTGTGCTGTTTATTCACATACTGTCTTTACAGTGTGATAAAAAGAAGCGTTTCTTTCATAACTGTATTCAAGAAACGCTTGAATGTTGCAGTACATTCAACAAGTACTGTACATAGCAACATAAATCATTTAGCTAACTAACAAGATGTAACATTTTTCACACACTGAATTCATGGAGGTACTATTAAATAACTATCCTTTGACTCTTCATTTGTATTTTCCCATCTGTGATCCTAATTTCTTTTTTAAGGACAAGAAAGTACAACAACCTGTCTTGTTTTCTCTTGTCAAAACTTGAGGCCACGCGAACTTCACCATCTCCCTTTGGTCGACCGTAGCTGATAAGAGGCTGATTCTGAAAAAAACACAAGAGGAGCTTCTATTATTCAAGTGTTAAACTGGCGGGAGCTTACGGGAATTCCACAATAAAACAATAATATCAAACTTTGTTTGTATTTTTTTTCCTTGCCGTCACAAGAAAACAAACGGCTGTGTCCGACGAAGCCGTAACGGCTCTGTGTGTGTGGGATGGACGAATGCCAAGACAAAGGCCGCTTTGGCGTTACGGTCCGGCCATCTGGGTAGACGCCGGCTTTGTGAGTTCGATCCTGGTAAATAAAGCATTGGGGTTCCCCATACGACAATGTGAGGTCCATCACAATCAAAGAATATAAACCGCTATGTTTGACGAAGCCAAAACGGCTCCGTAAGTGACAGACAAGGACAAATGTGAAGACTGGAGCTAACTCGGTTAACGGCCCGAACTTCCGGGTGGACGCCGGAAGAGTGACAACATGAGGTTTTTAAGTGAGCTTATTCAAATATATGGGTGGGGATCTTAAATACTGCTTACTTTTACTATTTTTGCATGTACATAATCCATAAATAATATTAAATAATGTTAATCAACACTCCATCAGACTTGCCAGAGGATATCTCTCTGGTTCTTTAAATTTAACCCAGATCAAAGATGCTTATTTCATCAGAAGGTTGTAGAAAATATTTTTTATAACACAATATAGCTGTAAATGCTATATAACTTTAACTATAGAGGTTCCAGCACGACCTGCTGATGAGTAAATCCTTGGTTTCAACAACAACAACCTATCAAGGCACTAATTTTGAACACTCATGAAACCTTTGCTACTAGACATGCACTTTTCAACCTGCTGCTGCTTCTGTCAGCTAATTTCTTGCTTCACTGGCTCATCTTACACTGGTCTGCCTTCTCATCAACACATTTGTCTTGCATTTGAGGTCTATTTCATATATCCTACATTACATGATATGGTTGTTGCATGCTCTCTGCAGTCCAGGGAGGATTAGCATTCTCCACGCTGGAAGCTAAATTATTGGATGTGAGTGTCTTTCAACATGATAATAAATTTTATCTTCATCTTCAAACCGCCTCATCCGATGTAGCGGGTCACGAAGAGCTGGAGCCTATGCTAGCTGGCTTAGGGCTTGAGGTGGGGGGAAACTCCAGGGGCGACGCCAGTGTACCACGTAATAATTTTTAATCTTTTAAATATATTGTGCCGTTGGTGCAGTTAAGTAATACTGTTTTTTCTGAAATGTTCTATTGATTGTGTTTATTCTTCTTTTCAAATTCTTCTTTATTCCTGTTTATTTAGTGTTTATTTTTTTGTTTACCCTAATAATTCCCAATATCCTGTGCTTTCTGAGTAAGTTTGTGTTCACAAACTCGGACAATAAAACTCATGCTGATTCTGATCCTGTGAAATTGTCTGCTTCTCTCAGCTCATTCCAAATGCAAAGGAAGAAAGATGTTGTTAAAGTATAAAACTGACCATCTGCAAACAGTAAACTACACACACTTCTGTGTTTGCCATCACATCGAGTCTATTACAGTAATGTTACTTGTAGACAATGATTCAAGGTTTACCAGATTTTCGATAGACCTCTGGTACTGGTCGATCTCCCTTAACGTCTCATTATCTCTCTTCACCTCGTTGACATATTGAGCTAGGTCCTGTGCAATACAGACACACACACAGAGATACACACACATTACATTCAGTTAGTTCAGTCTTGAAGGAAATAAATAAATCCCGTACTGCAGGTTTCATTGATTTGTTAAAAGTGAAAGAAAAAAGGCTCATATTCTCCTAATGAAAATTCTGCATATTTACACTTCTACACAGAATGCTCTGTCCAAGGTAAACAAATTTTGTTGCAGATGCCCAACAATAAGACTGGGAAACAACAGTAGAAGTAAGCTGGAGAGGAATTTTAGCCACGTCAACATCCAGGCTATTCAGGGAGATGGGAGTACGAAGGAAGGCCCTTTCTTTTCATCTGCAGCCAGTGGCTGTGGATGAAATGAAAGGATCCAACCTGGGCCTTTAAGTGAGGTGATGTCATCTCCAAAGTGAGCCTGAGACGCTGGGACTCACTGGGTTAGGGGGTTGAGCCCTGTACTTCATCCAGCCACCAGGGGGCAATCAAGATGGTTGTTTCACTTGTTGCATCATCCATTTTTATATTCATAAATGAACATTCATTTTAAAATGCATACAAGGGTATTTATGAATATCAAGCAAGCCTTTTAGGTGTTTGAACACATGAATTTCATATTGTTGACAAGAAATCAAATAAGCTGTAAGTTATGATTCCCCTTATGGTTCGAAAATGAGGGAGACCTTGTTGCTCACAAATATGATTTAAATAAAAAGTGTTTTTACTTCACATCTGTTTTATAGAAGAGATTAATTCTAAGACTTGTATGTGGCAATAAAAAACAGTAATTCCTTGTTTGAGATTGTTGGTAAGTATCAACTAAATTAATATCTATTCTTAACAAGCTGAAATCAAAATGATTTGAGACACATTAAACACTGTACTTACTTTCATGGCATCCAGAGCAATTTTCAAGTTGCTCTTATCAGCAGCATCATGAGTGTGTTTGACTAGCTCCTGTTAGAGGGGAAAAGAACATACTAATGCACAATTTGCACACAAACTTCACACACAAACAAACTCTTGAACAACTTGATTATCAATTTTAAAAATATCAACTCCCATTCATTCCATTGCTTTTAAAAAAAATACTTCTCTAATTACTGTCTTTTGAATGAAAATCAATGGACATTCAAATGAAGATGAACAAATAATATTCAGATAATACCATAAAAGAAGACATGTCAGTACACATCGAACATGAATAGAGAAAAAAATAGAAGTGACGTGTTTCATCTGTTCTGTTTCATTTTCTAAGAAAAATAAAATCTCTCTCACAAGCTGTACAACAACTAAAAAGAGCATTGAAACAACACAGAGCAAAGATAATTAATGTTCACTAATTCTTTGACAGGGTCAGCATTACTTTGTATTCAAAACACCCAACTAAATAATAATAATAAATAATAATAATAATAATATAATAATAATAATAATAATAACAATAATATATAGACACACAAACACGCACACACATATACTGTATATGTATTTATACACCGATATTTATACATATCGATACAGGCCTGTATACACACAAATACACACACACACACACACACACACACACACACACACACACACACACACACACATCAAGGGGCCTGTAGACATGCAGATAATGGGAGGTAGAGCGATGGACAGCTCTCATGTGGTGTGTATCAAATGAGCTACTTGTAAGGGCGCGGTGCCTTTCTCAAGGGCACCTGGACAATGCTCAGGAAATGAACAGGCACCTCCAACCACCAGTTCACACTCCAAACTTCTGGGTCTGCACAGGCTTTGAGTTGGCCACCCACCAGTCCCCATCCCAAGACCCAGTGGACTGAGATACTGCCGCCCAAATTAATACCAGTTTAAACTGACATCATAAACAGAATAATTTCTCCCCCTTACGTTACCGTGAAAGAACCCTCTCCAACAGGGTACTCTAGCTGTTATATTGCTTTCTCCATGGCAACCAGACTCCTTTGAGAGAAAGTCCTTTTACCAGACAAAAACTGAAAGTGTCTGGATTAGCTTTCTGGTCTGTGTGACTTTGGTATTCTTTCAGATTCACCAAAGTCAACATGACACAAACTAAGGCATCCAGGCAGCCGTGGACCAGAAACATTTTGTCAAGGAGGCTGGTGGTTTTGCAGAGTGATTAAAGGTATAGTTTAAACATACCATTCATCTTAGCTGATTTTAATAAATTGAGAAGATTTATTTTTAAGGAGGCTAAAATAAATTTTGTTACTGAACTGGTTTGCATCTGCACATTTTTCATTGTATTTCCTACTTCTTGTACACCTGCTGCTTCTCCAAATATAGAGTATGCCAGCTGAAAACCACTAGAGGTAAATACAATGACTTTGTACAAATATTTTACATGATTGTTTTCCCCCTAAATGTGACACTATTTTAACTTTTTTATCAGTATCACATGCAGCAACCCTCATTAATTTCTGGATGTAGCATTTGGATTTTTCTAAATTGTAGACATACTATACTACTATAGTATACAACTATACTTCTTGTGTAACAAATGTTGTCCATAATATATCATAATTAAAAGAATCCGCCCTTTCTCCTTGGAGAATGGTGGAAAACAGCTGCCATCACCACCATTTACTGCACAGACCTTCACCCCCCACAGCTACATAAAACAGCTCGCTAGTCATTGTCCTAATCTGCCCTGCCAGCTAGAGTCTGACCTCTGATTCATGCTTACCAGGACAGATGATGTCACAGTTATCAGAAGGCAGTGAGAGTGAGTGGGTTTTGAAAAGCTACATGATTGATTCCTGCAGAAAGCAAGATTGCAACTATGAAGTAAGGCATACCCAGGTTTAAGGACTGTGATCATGTGTGAACTCATCACATCATGCAAATATAATGATTTTTAAGAATCTATTTAGCTCATTGTTTCTCAACCTGGGTTGGATCGAACCCTAGGGGTTCGGTGAGTCAGTCTCATAGGTTCGGCGGAGGTCAAGACAAAACACCCGACAGATGTTTTGTCTTGACACGATGTGTCAAAACATCCGACACGATGTGTTGGGTGTTTTGTGTCGGGTGGTTTGTCGGCAAAACTACCGATGTGTCGGGTGTGTTTGCCGAACAGACACGAATCACTGTGTACGTTTAACACATTGTGTCAATTCGTGATGACACGCCCCCTTTAGCCATCATTGGCTGCAGGTGATCACGTGACGCTACATCGATTAGCCTACCTGTGCTGCAGGGGATTTTGCACACTCAGTAGTCGATTTATGCCTGTCATGATTTTACGTCATCTGATTGCTTTCTTAATATTTTAATTCATAGTAACTACGTTGAGCAAAAAAAGATGCATGATTTGCAATGTCAAGTTGAGCAACTCCAGTCTCGCACTGGCAAAAATAAAGGAACACTTCCTTAAGATGCATGGAAAACAAAAGAAACACTTTGCTGTGAAAATGACGTAAGAGTAGCACTTGCCAAGGTGAAGCCACGCGTATCTGAACTGGTCTCTCAATAACAACAGCAGCAGTCACACTGATTTGCAGGTAGGTCATTTCATTTGAGTTCATGCACTGTCTTAATTTTGTTCTTTGAAAAAGGTGACATTAATGCACAATTCATTAAATACACCAGTACAATATATACAGTATTTTTTCAGTATTTAATTTTCTCAATTTCTTATAATCCAATGTGTCTTATAAATGAAAAAAGTTTTAAAATAGACCATTCACTGAAGATGAGTTCTCAGGTGCGTTTTATAATCCAGTGCGCTTTATAATCCAGTGCACTTTATGCATGAAAATTACAAAAAAAAATAGGCCAATCATTGAAGGTGTGCATTATAATGCAGTGTGCCTAATGTGGAAAATACTGTACTTACGTCTTAAATTTGAAAAATGAAAGAAATGACCAAATATTACAAACAATGTTCTGTCTTTGAGACGTGTTTGATAAAACTAGCAACTAAAATACTCGTTAAAGAAGGCGTTTAGGGCAGTGTGACTTTTTAGGTTCCATGTGAGGCAAAAGGGGAGTAAAAATGAAGAGCATGTCTCCCTCAAGTGGCCAATTTTATAGCTGCAGACAAATATTGTGCCCGTAGCAATTTTAACAGGCAGGCAGGCAGGCAGGTAGACAGGCAAGTTTGAGAAAAGGGGTAGTATAAAATACACAAGTGAGTCTTTGCAAAGACCTAAACCTTACAACAAATGTATACAGCAACTAGAAAACAAGCACTTAGATTCAGCAAATTCTGTCAAAAAAGAAAAGGCAGAATATATAATCCTGATGGTAATGGCATTTAATCTAATTATGGACATTTAAAATGGGATGCTTCATTCAAAAAGACACAAACTGTGGATTTCACTCCTATTGCTTTAAATCAAAGTAACCATCCCACCTGAAGAAGTAAATGGTACTTGAGGACCCTCTGCATTGGTACAACCAGCAGGTCCCTCAGGGTAAACTTCCCGTTGTTGGCCCTCTTTGAGCATTCCTGTAACAAATACACTATACATTTATAAAATTATAAGTGCTACATTTTATATTGATGTATATGAATTTCTTTATTGTTCCTGAAACATTTTCACAAGGAAACATCAACCAGACACAAACAATGTGTTTCCTAAAGCTCATACGTATTTAAGAATTAAGAAAAATGCAAGTCAAGTATTCCTGTGAAACTGATTATGGTACAATTATGTAGTCTGTTTTAAGGAACAAACCTGACAGCTTTAAATCAAATATAAACAATTAAATAATCAATTTCATTTATTGTTCCTCCAATACTTATCAAAATCTATTACACACAAATCGCTATTTCAACCAATTATTACGTACTGTACAATTGTTTGAATTTGTGAAGCTGGATAGACTTTTGTTTTTATACATCTTTTCTTGTTTAGTCTTTTATGTTATTATGTCTTCATTACATCATGCAAAAAAAAAAATATCACTGTAATGCATATGTACTTTAGAGAACAGGCTCTCAACGGGAGCAGACGTTTTTCTTCTGTCTCCTGTCGTCGCTATCTCTCTAACTCATACCCAGACTGACTCACTTATTCTCTGCAAAATGCCTAAAGGAAAAGGAAAATCGGAGGATACTAAAGACCAGATGGTCTCTATGAAAGAATTAAAGAGTGAGTTAAAGAGCAACTTTGATAAGTTAGGGAGTGACTTTTATAAGTTAAGAAGTAACTTTGATAAAAAGTTGGAAGAAAAGCTAAAACTGGTGCTAGACGCCTTGGAATAAATGAAGGTCAAAATGAAGAAAATGCAGAAAGACATGGAGGAAAAAGACCGAAGAATTGTTGTCTTGTAACAGGGACAACAAAGAATGGATGATTTGGAATCACAGAAATGCTGTGGATAGCGCTGACATCGAATCTCTGGAGCAACAAGTGAGTTCTCAACTGAGGGCTCTGGAGATAACTATGGATCCTGACCAGATTGAGACATGTTACCCATTACCATCTGGAGGTAGGAGACCACATGCAGTGCTGATAAAATTCAACAATCATAAACACAAAATTGCTCTTCTGAAACAAGGCTTCAAACTGGAAGGACAAAATGTCTACATTAATGAGAATCTCACTAAAAAGAATGCTGATATCGCTAAAAAAGCTCGACAACTGAAGAAGAATGGGCTGATCGACAACACCTGGACCAACAACTGCAGGATGTTCATCAAAACAAAGGGGCTTTCTCTGGACCAGATGAAAACAATGGTGATCAGGAGTGCAGAGGAGTTGGTGAAATATGAGAAATAAAGACAGACAAGAATTGTTACTACACCAAAGATCAGTACAACAGAGTCACTTCAATATTGGGAGCTCTAAAATTTTGGACATATCAAGTATTACATGGAATAGTTGAAAAAAATCAACATCATCGATGTCAGAAACATGGACTAATGAACAATATAATACCATGTAAAACTGTTAAAGTGTCTGCAACAAACTGGTTAATTCTTGTATAAACACTGTCTGCTGAAAGAGGTTAATATGATCATTATATTCTTCAGGAGAACACTGGCAAGGCCAACTTCTTGTTTTGACTATCCATGATTTTAACAAACCTGTCAATTGGACTATTCTTTGAAAATATATCATTGACTTTCTCCCAAAAAGTGAGCTCAGGAAAAACAAAGGTGGAGGAGATAAAAGTCAGTCGTCTGCAAAACAGTCATTTTCACATCCCGCGAAGCGGTGATGTATTGTAATTGTCAGTGTCTGCGTGTTCATCCATCCATCCACCAAATATCTTCACAACCATTGCAGATAGAAAGATGATACACATTACTCGGGCAGCAAAGGGGATGAAAATGAGATGATGACCTTGACCTTGAGAAAACTAGGTCAAGGTCAAAGTTTAACTTTTGTACTTTTTTTGCACATATCTCAGGAACTGGATAAGATAGAAACACGAAACAAAGGGCATTATAAATATAAGGTGTTGTAAATAAATATCTGTTTTGTATTTTTGTAGTTAGTAGATCTCTTTGATTCGGTCATTTCATAAGTAGCTCGCATGCTGAAAAAGTGTAAGCCCCCCTGCACAAGAGCATGATGGAAAACTGGCTACATTTACAGTTGAAGTATTTCAGGTGTCTCACCTCCAGCTTTAGTCGAACATCCTCTTTCTCTTTGCAAATGAGGTCTAAAACTGCGATGGCAATCTCCACCTGACTGCAGTAAATCCCATAAATGAGTAGTCTGCAGTTCAGAGAAAGGAAACCTCAGCCACTGATAGCTAAGAAATGTACAGGAAGTGTGTGTAGAGGATATAATAGTGCAGATAATGATAAAGCGCTTATAAAATATAGGTTCAAGTGATCATATCTATAGTAACTGAATAACGTTCTTAAATACCTCTCCTTGTAGTTGATAAAGATCTGGTAGAGATTTAAGGCATGCTTGTTTAAGATGGAATCCTGCACATCCACCATCAAGTTCTTGTGTACTTTGACTAGGTCCTGCATTAAAGATGGAATGTATCAGTGCCTATTCATAAATATCTTTAACTTAATGCCATGGGACAGACAGGAAAACTCACTGGAATGTTGAGAAAAACTTTGTCAATTTCTGCCACAGAGAAAAATTTCTTCAGAGGATTTAAGAAACACTGGAGAAAGAGAGGAAGGAACGATTTTTTTTACGTTTTCAAAAATTATTATTCAACCACAAGCAACATTAAGAGCAAAATTATATCAGGCAGTCGTGACTACAACCGCTGGGGTGTCCTCCTACTGAAACCAATAACACCAGATGAGAACTATAGTGTGGCTGATCAGGAAATAGACACCTGAGCATTTCCTGAAATGTTACTAAATCATATTTTAATGTCATGTAACTTTTCTCAAAGACTTAATATCTCCTGGGTTGTTAAATTAATTAAAATTACAATGCATAATTTTAGCCAAATGTTAGGTATTCTAATAACTCAACACCAATAATACTCTTTATCAAAAAGACTGATCTCAGAGGGAAACTTCAGTACCTTCTCAATGGACTCCAGGGTCTCGGTGTATTTCTCCTCCGTCTGTTTTATCTCTTTCAGGCAGCAACTCCGAACATCGACCTCTGCCTGCTTCTGGAAAGACACAGAGCTTACAAAGTGTCACTACTACACAACTGAGAAAGGATTTTTTTTTTTTTTTTAATTATCCTTGGACAAAAAAGTGTGTATTTTTAGGAGGTGACTTGCATCTTCTTCTTGTAAGAATTATATATACTCCAGTGCCAATTTTTTATAATCCTAAATATACTTATCGCTTATACTGTAAGCTTTATCTTGAGCAGTGCTTTGGCTGATTATGTATTATTTTCTTCATTCACTCATATACTGTACATGCATATGAGTGCATTAAAGTTGTCCATAATCACACAGGTATGTTATAGTGTCTTTTAAATCTGTTATCTCATTATTTACTGGATATTTCATCATAGTATACATAGAACATGAACTGGAGTAATGACTAATAATGTGTACATGACAAAATTACTTTTTTATCTGCAAAGATTGTTTAAAAAAATTGCTCTTGTTAAATTTTCAGTTGTTTTCCTACATGACCAAATCCTACACTTGAAACACTTTCAACAAGAGTAATTGCTTAGCTGTACTCGAATATAGTTAATGTAGTTTTCTTTTACACTTTGGCTGAAAATGCATTTTTATGTCCACACATATCTGGTGCTACTATAATACAAGAGGTACACACTTCCAGATTAAATACACTTCCAGATTCAAAAACTACATTCTAATTGACAATCACATTAGCTCCTCCTCAACTCAAATTCAAGTAATAAAATGTCATCAATACTGCAGCTCAAAACATCAGTTATACTGTGTACACAGAAATATTAACTTCACATTTTTAAAATATTCATGCGATTAGACTATTGTCATTTCATTTATTTAAGTACGCGACTCCAGACTGTGGCCACATAGTACAAAAATAAGAAAGCATAAATAATACGAAGTACAGAAATGTTGGCTTAGCTGTGGTAAACTCACTGTTTTTTAAATATGGAGGGGCGGTTTAAATAATGCCTTTTCTGTAATTCATGATAATTATATTTCTACATTCACGCAAAACATGATGTAACATTTCTACTTGATTACAGTACCAATGGAGCAGACTGTTCAGTCCTCATGAGGTCTTCATAGATCTCCTCTCCTGTGTCATCTTCTTCAAGGCCATAAACGGCTGCGTACAATTCTCCCTCATCCTCAGGGGCCTTTTCACTGACACACACATACACACACACACACAGTACATTTCTAAAATATGCTAATTCACAGATTATTTCTTATATACTGTGAAAACGGAGGGCAAATGTAAAGTGTATAATAAGCTGCACTCAGTTGACTAACGTAATATTGAAAGAGAAATGGTAAAATATGGAGCTTTAAATGAATGGTAACACATTCTAACTACAGCAAACTCATTGCCTTTTACTATGTTATCAGAATAACAATACTATACTGTATAACAATAAAATAAAAGATAAAATGAAATAACCCATCATTGAATAAAATGGCATGAAAAAGCTGGAAATACGATATATATTTTTGGGACTTTATGAATCAATCTGATCTCTGCATAAATCACACGACCAGCAGCTCCCACCCAGAGGCTTAACGTGGGAGACATGCAGGCAATCAGCAAAAACATGCAGACTTACTCATTTGTTCCCTCTGACAGTTACAGAGAACAGGAGCCAAGTCTTTTACCGAAACATGGGGGTGTCCAGACCCCTGGAGAGCATGGATGATGAGCAGGACTGGCTCTGGTTCTGAATGAAACAATCATGGCCTAGCAACACCAGTAATGTGATCGCTGGGGGAAGACTCATACATACTCAATCAAGTCTTCCAGGTTACTGTAAATGTCTTCATCTTTCAGGCTCTCTTCGGTTGGGAATGGCCTGAAAATTAAAGCAGAGAAGCGTGAGACTCAGAGCAAGTACCATGAAGACACTCTGATGTGAACTGAGACTGGAACCCAGGTATTAGAATACACTGACACATTTACAACAGACAAATGTGCTTTTTAACAGGCAAATTTTTTTATAACCAGGTTGGACAAGAAGTATCAGAGCATCTTAATAACAGAAAACCAGTGCCACAAGCTTAATTTTGAGATTCAAAAATTTAGAATGAAAATATGAGTGCATTAAATATTTAAAAAATCTGACACTGTGACAACAGACACTGACTGACATCTTGTTTTTTTGAGATGTTAGACGGTCTTGTTTGAAGTTGATGCGGGTCACACGTCTGCTGGAGCCCATCCCGTCTGGCTATGCAGAAGGGCCCCAGGTGAAATTCAACCAATCAACTTCTTGATGTGAGGCAACAGCTGTCTGATGTTGATTATCATTATCAATTATTATTACTTACTTGAATCCACCTTGTTGCGCGATTGTTGTGTATGAGAGCTTGGATAAAGTGTCCAAAACCTGGTGGAAACAAGATGTATTGATTTTTGTTTTTTAATGACAGACATTTTTAACAATAGAGAGAGGACACACTCACTAATTCCATGTTCATTTCAAATTGAAGTTATTTTAATGATTTTTTTTTTTAATGAATTGTGGACAAGTAAATGCTTTCACACCTCTGAATTTCAACCTAAAAAGTGCACCTGAAACCAGACCAATAGTGTTCTCCATTAAATGAATTATAAAAGTCAGACTGATTAATTTCACAGTTAATGGATACTTTCAGTCCATAGTGTTCATTAGTTCAGTCGTCCAATGGTACAAGTTCTGACAGCTCTCTGAATCCAACGCTTAAATGCTAACATGAGATAAGTCAAAGCATAAATCACTGCCTTTAGCAAGCACCAATACAGCTTTATGTCCACTTACATCCCTTCCATCAACATTTTATAACTTTAAAATTATAAAAAGAAAAGAAAAAAGAAAAGAAAAGAAATGTGGTTGGAGCACATGACCAGACTCATCAAGATTCAGGCTTCATCAAGATCTGGCACACTTTCAGAGCTATTCATTCACCAGGACGGTAGTAAAATATTACATAACAAATGACTATAGCGTGAGAGAAAACAAGCAGAATTTATGTTTTATCTGTCTGGTAGTTGTACTTTGTCAACCATAGTTTGTCTTGTTTTATATCCATGAAAGGAGTTTTGTCCCTGTCTGTGATCATTCATTCATTCATTTTCATGTACCGCCATTGTATCCGACGTAGCGGGTCACGGGGAGCTGGAGCCTATCCCAGCTGACATAGGGGGGTGAGGCGGGGGACACTCCAGGCATGATGCCAGTGCACCGCGGAGCACTGGCGTTGTGCTTTTTTATGGACCGTGCCATGTATTTTTTTATGGACCATGCTTTGTGCAATGGTGCACAGTCATGGTAGAAGAGGAAGGGGTCAGCTTCAGACTGTTCCCACATAGTTGGGAGCATGGAATTGTCCAAAATATCTAGGTATACTGAAGCATTCAAAGTTCCTTCCACTGGATCCTGAAAAGCATTCCCACACCATAAATTCCCCTCCATCAAACTCTACACTTGGCACAATGCAGTCCAACAAGTATCATTGTCCTGGTAACCACCACCCAAGACTCATCCATCAGATTGCCAGATGGAGAAATGCGACTCATCACTCCTGTCTCCACTGCTCTATTGTCCAGTAGGCACATGCTTTACACCACTGCATGTGATGCTGTGCATTGCATTTGGTATGGCTGGGATGCAGCTGCTCGACAATGGAAACTCATTCCATGAAGCTCTCTGCATAGTGTTCTTGAGCTAATCTGAAAGCCACATGAAGCAATTGCCAGAAAGTTGGCGACCTCTTCACACTATGCACCTCAGCACCCGTTGATCCCGCTTCATCAGTTTACATTGGCAGACCACTTCATGGCTGATTTGCTGTCATCCCCACAAACTTGCACGACTGGATTTGTTACACTGGTGGCATCCTATCACAGTTCCACGCTGGAATTCATTGAGCTTCTGAGAAAGACCTATTCTTTCACAAACGTAAAAGCAGTGTGCATGTCGAGGTGCTTGATTCCATACACCTGTTGCCATGGTAGTGATTGGAACACCTGATCATGATTATATGGATGGGTGAGCGAATGCTTTTGGCAATTTGGTGTGTTTGTGTGTGTGTGTTTGTGTGTGTGTGTGTGTGTGTGTATATATATATATATATATATATATATATATATATATATATATATATATATATATATATATATATATATATATATATATATATATATATATATATATATATATATATATATATATTAGTTTTGTTAAGACGTTCGTCTTCAAAGATACAAAGTGTGTTAACAGCATCTGGTTTTGCAGACAAGATAATTGTTGAGGTTAGATATGACTGTCTTCCTGTGTGAATGAGTGAATGACAGTTGTGGCTTTTCGGGTGTCCGTGTCACTACTTGCAGTTTGAGAAATAGGGTCTTTCCTTTAGATTAAGTCTGTTAATTTTAAAATATTTATTATTTGAAAGGTATTCTCAGCCTCAATATGTGGTTGGGTGTCATTCCACTCAAGTATTACATAGTTGAAACACATAAAATATTCAAAAGTAGACGTAAAAATAACTGTAATTATCAGTTTTGTTCGAAACATCAAGGCATGTAGTAAGAAAAGTAACTTGAGGAAGAAGAAATCTTCTCTGTGTAGCATGTATTTGGAAGAAAATGTTACAGATGAAGAACCATGTATTTTTCTTGTGAGATCTGCAGTTACTCTTTCAAAACAAAGTGTTCACATGTCTGATGATCTGACACTTAGTTCGAATCACATGTGACATGAGAAGCAAAGCCACAAGCCAAGTCCAACCACTGTGGTGAGTATGGCCTATCTACACTGACTATCATAAATCCCCTGACAAAAAGAAAGCAAATGTATCTTATCACACATTTTGAGTTTAGGTGTAATCAGATCAAATAAAAAAACAAATGATGTCATTTAAATGAATGATCTTAAAAGTAAGAATGTGTTATCACACAGAGCCAGCTTTGCCGTTTCCAGATCTTAACACTCAGCTAAGCTAATTATCATCTGACTATACATGAAAAATACATGAAATAAAATGAAATGACGTGAATGAAATTAACTTCATTACATGTAGAAACTAGCGTGATATCAATATTCCTCGAAATCAAGCAGGTTTTGCTTATACAATCAAGGTTAACATAATTTCACAATGAGGGAATTAATCAATAATCACTCAATAATTAAATAAATGTCTCTCCTTCAGCTGTATAAGCAGAGGAATGTAGGTCAGAGCAGTCTCATTAGATATTTACTACTAATGCTCAGTCTTTGGGCAGCGCTGGCACAACAACCCAAGCAGATAATCTGGCTGAGATTTGGATGTTTTCTGGAAACTAAGGCAGAGATTGGGCATTTCTTGTTCAGTTGTACAACTCTTCCTGAAGGCAATCCAACTCAATCACTGTAAACTGCACAGAGCCAGAAAACATAAATAACTAAGGTTACAATTCAATTCAATCTTACCCCTCTGGAAGCATGTCTGTCTGATGGACAACCATTGAACCTAACTCAAATTATGCAGCCCAGCTCGGATGTCCTATACATATTTGCAGACACTACCACAGTTGTAGGATTATGAGCAGCCAGATTAACTGGAAGCTTCTTTAGATCACAACGCTGAACTGAAAGAAAAGACAGTGTGTGAAGGGAACTGCTCACAAAGCCTAACACTACAATCCCTCACTCTTACAGAGAACTAGAGGAATGTTGCATTTACTGGTAAGCAAATAAACAATATAATCACAAACATGTTTGGCAAAGATTTTTTTCATGTCGAGTCCCTCTCCAAAAAATTAGAATACAATGGAAAAGTTTATTTATTGCCATAATTCTATTTAAAAAGTTAAACTTTCGTAGATTATACATTCAGGGCCCACAGGTCAATTCATTTCAACTGTTTTTTTGTTTATTTTAAAATAGTTTGTGCTTCCAGTTCATAAAACCCACAAAAACAGGAATTCAAAAAATTAGAATACTGTGAAGAAATCAGCCCAAACTTTGCAGGGTATGAAGGTTATAAACTTAGTGTCACACACTAATCACCTACTAAACTCAGAGCACCTGCACAGGCTCCTCCAGCTATCATTATGTTGCTTCAGTTTGGTTCAATATGGGGAAGACTGCAGACTTGACAACTGGCCAGAAAACGATCATTGACACCCTCCGTTAGATGGGTATGCCACAAAAGTTCATAGCTAAGGAGGCTGGCTGCTCAGAGAGTGATGTGTTCAAGCATATCAATGGAAAGTCTCGTGGAAGGGAAAATGTGGCAGGAGAAGATGAACCAGCAAAAGAATTGACCATGGGCTTATCAAATAGATGATTCAAAAAACTGTCAGAGATCCAGAAAGAGTGTAAGAAGGTGAGCATGACAGCTTCAAAAAACCACATTCAGTTGCATCTGGGAGATGGGCTATAACTGTCAGGTTCCTTGGGTCAAGCCATTTCTGAGCTTGAACCCAAAGTAACAAGCTTCTCAACTGGTCCAAGGAGAAGAAGGACTGGACTGTTGGCCAGTGGTCCAAGGTCCGTTTTCTGATGAAAGTAAACAATGCATTTCCTTCGGGATTCAGGGTCACAGGATTTGGAGGAAAACAGCTGAGGGAGAGACCCCAAGCTGCTTTCAAGTGTGAAATATTCACAGTCACAATGTTGAATGGAGGTTTTTAAATCCAAGGTCACCGCAACAGTCTACCTGTTTCTAGTCATCAAAAACTAGACAACAGTTCTGATTTAGTAGCGTCTCCATCTGCTATGAAACTGGTTATGTGTTCACTATGATGCTGAAGATATGCCTGAAGTGGCAACTCATACTCTCACACACACAAACACACACATACACACACACACACCTGACTGAAGCGAAGCTAACTAGTTAGTCACATACTAGCTGACTTCAACAGTTCGTGAGGAACTTTCAGTGTGTAGCTCTAAGCTAGGATATTACCGCACAATGCTACCGTAGCCTGAACGAACTCCCCCCCCGGGATGGGGGGGCGAACTCCCCCCCCTGGGACATGTCAACCAATCAATATCATGAATCAGTCTGTTCAATCACAAAGTGCAATTTGTGACGTCCCAAATTGTGCTATGGCAAAATCTGATCGTTTTGATTTTGGTACGGGCCATGTATTCCTAAAATTCCAAATATTTATTGATGCAGGAAGCGTTTGTTAACCGTATTCTAAGAGTTGGTCGGGTTAGGGAGGACCACTGTGTAGATCTAGAGACCTAAAAAATGTTATTTTCATTATAGGACCTCTTTAATCCCGGTCTAAATTCCAGACAGAGACTCTATCTGGCCTATCTGCTGCTCTATCTCTCTCTCCCTTTCCTTTGTCCTGTCCCTATCTTCATTTTATTTTGTTTCCACCCAACCGGTCAGGGGGATGGCCACCCTCCCAAGTCTGGGTGATTGATTGATTGGTCTTCCAACAGGACCTAGCTCCTGCCTATACTGCAAGAAGCACCAAAACCTGGTTTGGTGCCCATACCATCACAATGCTTGACTGGCCAGCCAACATGCCAGACAAAATCCACCACTGAAAATCTATGGGGTATTATCAAGAGGAAAATGAGGGGCACTGGACCCAATAACAAAGAACAGCTGATGGTAAAACCTTGTTCAGACTAGTCGCCTATATCCTATCATTAGCCCATCCAGATTGATATCGCATATCTTGGTTGTAGTCTAAACAGTCCCATACCACATGATATCCAATATTTGCAGAACGGACTGAAATCACACTCGGGAGGTAGTTTTGTGTCAGATATGGACAGATGCGTCTTCAGTCTGAACCACTCCGAACACTCCAATCGGATATGGTGGACCATGATGTCATATCCACAACACAAGAGCAAGGTGCCAGAAGGAAAAGTGTCGCGCATTACAGAGCGGTAAAAAGTGGAAGAAGAAGTTGACAGTGGCTGGTGTATGTGAGATTTTCTCCACTCTACCAGACAGCGATACAGCCGTGAGACCAGCGATGTCGTCTGGTCACTGAGGAAAAGACAGGAGACAGACCTTGAGGTAGCAGAGATGAAGATGCTGAGGTTCCCTTTGAGAGTGACCAGGAAGGATAGGATCAGGAATGAGTACATCAGAGGGACAGCACATGTTAGAGGTTTTGGAGATAAAGTCAGAGAGGCCAGACTGAGATGGTTTGGACATGTCCAGAGGAGAGATAGTGAATATATTGGTAGAAGGATGCTGAGTTTTGAAGTGCCAGGCAGGAGGCCTAGAGGAAGACCAAATAGGAGGTTTATGGATGAAGTGAAAGAGGACATGAAGGTAGTTGGTGTGAGAGAAGAGGATGCAGAAGACAGGGTTAGATGGAGGTAATTGATTCGCTGTGGCGACATCTGAAGGGAAAAGCTGAAAGGAAAAGAAGAAGAAGAAGACCAGACAGTGATACAGCCAGTACGCTAAGGTAACAAAACTTCATGTTTGTTGTCATTGTTGTTATTGCCGCCATCGCAATTATATGACCTCACACATTACGTGCATTGAACGACCCCTCCGCACCGACGTCATTGTTACGGCGACCTGTCAGATCGGCCGATAATGTGGCCCAGTCTAAACAGAGCAAGATCACATTTGGCCACTTGCTAAAACGAATAAATAGTCAGCCCTAAAAATCAGATATGGAAGGACATCCGATATGCCCACAGTCTGAACGCAGCCCATGCATCAAGGAAATCTAGGCTTCCATAACTTCCTGGCAATGCCACCAGCCTATTACTTCAATGCCATGACACATCAAGGCAGTGATTAAAACAAACGGATTCCCAACCAAGTATTAAAGATTGACATATCATTTTGAAAGTACCATATTTTGATTGATATGAGGTGATCCTAATTTTTTTTGTTGCAAAAATTGAGAAGTAAATGGTGATTTCTTTCTTTTATGAGCTGGAAGCCCAAACTATGTAAAAATAAACAGATAAATATGTGAAATCATTTGAATTGTGGGCCCTATCTATAATCTTTGAAAGTATAACTTTTTGAATTAAATTATGGAAATAAATAAACTTTTCCATCGTTCTCTAATTTTTGGGGAAGGGTCTGTACTAACTGAAGATAATGGTCAGGTAAAAACTGATCACACGTATACACAACTTAACTATCAAACCAAGGCACATGCAATACTTCATATTATCTGATTATTTGAAATAGAGTCAATATATTTTCTTGAAAAATGTGACATCAGAAAAATACTTTTTCAGCATTAATCTTCTGTTTGTGCGGAATCATAAAAAAAGACATTTCAGTATACACTAATTCAAAGAAGATGCATTCAAATCATGACATGCTTTAAAGACAAGACATTTTTCTCTATAGATACAACAAAGAAGCTCCAAGGCAATGGGATTGGTGAATGTAAAGTTTTAAGTAGATGTAGGAGCTTTCTTTCTTCAGTGGCTGCTGCCTGCAAGCCAAAGCCCATTGAATAGCTGGATGGGAGGAGTGCACTATAAACCCACTGACCTGGTAACACTGTGTACACACACACAGACACACACACACACACTCACACAAACACACACACATCAAAACCAACTCCCACAATAACACGGCAATAAAAACAAAAGTTGACTGATGCCTTCAGATGCGCACATCAAAAATGCAAAGCCATGCAATAGGTGAAATAATGCCATCTCCTTCTCTCTCTCTTTATCCCTCTCACTCACACACATGCACATGCACATACACACACACACACACACACACACACACACACACGCTATATATCCATAGCATGTGTGTGTGATTCACAAACTGGTATTGTATAACGTCTCTCTGGCTACAATCTTCACAGAAATCTCAATGTGTCACTGATATGAATTCTGAATTCTGAACTAAATTCTCTAAAACCGCTTGTGGAGATGCAAGAAATGCCTGCAAAAAAAAAGAAGGAAGGATGACAAAAAATATCATGTGTGAAAATTATTAAATTATTAAATTATTTTTTCATTTTGCTGGGGTGGAAAAATAGAGTAACGGGTTTGAGTTTTACCTTTCCAAAATCCCGAACATCGAACAGATCAAAGGCTTCAAATAAGTCACTTTTCTTCATTCCAAATAACACATTGCAAGACATCAGGAATGTTCGGATGTTCTTCAAGCACAGGAACTGCAAAAGGACCATAATTGGTTGTCAACATTTTAGTGAATATTTATGTATTCTCTGGACTTGTGCAGGAAAAAATGAAACTGCCCACAATTTCAGGAATAGCATGAGTCATAGCCCCCAAATGACAGTTAAAAATACATCTATAAAATAGAAATTAAAAGTAATTTAGTGATAAACATACAGTTTCATTTTTATACATTTACTTTCACTATTACTGACAGTAGAATTCCTGTACTAACACAATTGTAGACAACATCAACCTGAACACACAAAAAACATAATTAAAGGGTATGTTCACCAAAAAATGTCAGTTGCCCAGGTTTAGCGGAAAAGCAAATACCACCATCTCTGTACAGGATCAGTAACAGAGAATGCGCTGCCTTTTGAAAACTTTTTAATTTATATCTTTAAGTTGAAGAATCTGCTGAAATAGTCACAAGTTCTGAAGATTTTTCAAAATAAAGGTGACATTGTATTTTAAGAGATTCTACACACACGCAACCTACAAACTTAAAATATAAACTGACAGTGTGTGTAATAAAACCACAAAGCATTTGCTCGCGTAGTGTCACTTCATCATCTATCTGTATCTTGTTGAGAAGTTTTCACAAACTATTTTCAGAAAGGGGATGTCTGTGGGTTTAGGTGCATATTGCTGACTGTGTCAAACTTGAGTTTTGGGAGTGACCAGGGTAGATAGGATCAGGAATGAGTACATCAGAGGGACAGCACATGTTAGAGGTTTTGAAGATAAAGTCAGAGAGGCCAGACTGAGATGGTTTGGAGATGTCCAGGCAGGAGTTTTGAACTGCCAGGCAGGAGGCCTGGAGGAAGACCGAAGAGGAGGTTTATGGATGAAGTGAAAGAGGACATGAAGGTAGTTGGTGTGAGAGAAGAGGATGCAGAAGACAAGGTTAGACGGAGGCAACTGATTCGCTGTGGCGACCCCTGAAGGGTAAGGCTGAAAGGAGAAGAAGAAGATTATTAAATGACGAACAAAGTACTTTGCATGTTTGATCATGTATAGCAACAACTGCAACAACAATTTATGATAAATGATGGGTTCCTTTTTATCACATCAGTCCATCATGGAGACGCCTGCAATCATTTCACCACCCCCGGAGACCCTGTTTGACTCACAGGAAGTTAATGAAGATAGCTTTTGCCACCACTTTGGCTGCACACAATCACTGCTCTGCAGCATGTTCACCTTCTCCACATTGACTGTAAGAGCTGCTGCATCCACAGGGTTATTTCTTGGTATTGTGTGTTTAAAATGATCGTGAAGGGTCCTTAGAAAGGTCTCTCGGTATCAGAATCCTGCTGATTTTACAATAATCTATATAGTCTTCATTTTGTAAACGTTTAAAATCTTACTTTTGGTCACACAGTGTTCACCAGCATAGACTGATCTGATTTTTTAAAGGGCAAGTTAAAAATAAGAACTTCACATTCGGTGTACATTCTATATATTTTATTTCTATGTATATACATAACAATTTTACTGTCAAACTTCATGGTACTAAGGTCTAACATACAGCCTAATACATATGTACATCCATGCTCATTTTCCCTCCAGCACCATGGATCAGCAGTGCACAATGACAGGTGATTCAAAATCTGGAGCCCAGTGACAGACATGCCTTTTCTGACCATGCTCAGATGACCTATAACTGCAGGCTTTTCTTTGTCCTGCACACTCCACCAAGTGTTCAACATGACTGACTTTCCAGAACATAAAATATGTGTGGATGTGCCCTGACAGAGAATACACACTGTAAGTACAGCGCAATCTGCCCAGCTATAATGGAATGTTCCATGCAAAACTGTTTCTTTGAGAACATCATATTTAAGGAGCATTTTAATCATATGTTAATCTAAAATATCAAAAAAAATTATCTGATTTCACAAAAACAAGCTGTGTGAATTCAAGTTGTTTTTAAAAAAGTACACCAGCTTTTATTAAAGCATTTTATATGTACTATACAGTCATTCTTTTTAACAAGCCCTCTGACCTTAAGATACCAAAAAGTGTGGTGGAGATTTTGAATTAAGCTCGATAAGAATCTGACCAGAAGAAAAAATGTGTCAAACATGGAGGTCCACAAAGGATCTCATTACCTGCAATGGCACCCACAACTAAGTGGTAAAAGTCAGTGGACAGGAAGTATTTTACTAGGTGGCATGTTCTAAATGCTTGAAAAACATTGATGGGTTTTTTTTTTTTTCAGTAAAGAGGGCTTTGAATTAATTAAAGTTGCTTTTTTTGCCATGCAATTTTATTGGTTTACTGCACACGTTATCAGAAAAACAAAAAACAAAAAAAACAAAAAACAAACAAACAAAAAAAGGAACGACAAGCTTCTGTACACAGTAAAAGTTTCCTATGTCATGGGTGGATCAAAGCCTGGATTTTATCAGTTGCCTCCAGTGGCAAAGGAAGGAATCATGGTGCAAAAAAAAAAAATGTTCAGCCTTCTCATGTCTCTCAGGCTGCTGTCAATAAGCACTCCCTTTGGTTAACCAGAAAGCATTCGTTTAAATTTAGATTAAAAGACCCAGACATGTAGAAAAAATGCCAAAAAATTAACTGTAATAATCAGAAATAACAAAATGTGACACATGGAAAGACAAATTATTCTATGTTGAAACAATATATATTTATAACAACAATGTCTTGAAAGTACCCAGAGCACATTATATGGACAGTTTTCACCTAGATAAGTGATTTGATTTCCTGCTGTGGTGAAGCTAACTTCTGATTAATCAGGAATCCGGTTTTAGGAAACATGTACTGAACTTTTCACAGTTATCATCTCTCAACTATTTCTCAGTCCTTTCACTACATGGTGCTTTGAAGCAGCGCTGACGTGACTGTCCTACCTGAGACATCTGTGGCCGGAGGTTGATCTCCTTCAGGTTAATGGTTTGAGGTCTCAAGTTGTTCAGCAGCTGGCAAAGCAGCACCCCGTCCCGCAGGATTTGCGCCAGGTCGTACACCTGCGCCCCGACCGCAGTGATCCGGTGGTTCGCGGGCAGCACTTTGCAGCCGATCAGCCACATCGCGCATTGTCTCCAGTAGTCCATGCTGTCGATAAGCGGTGCTCACGGGATTGTAATTCCGCATATGAAAACTAAATTATAGTTTTAGGCCTGTGTATGGCATAATCGCAGCGATCAGACCCGTCGGTTGGTTCCCACATACTCTAACATCACTTGTGGTGGACACAGCGATCTGCAGCTGTTTATGAGCGCTGCACTGAGGAAAGCTGCCGTGACTGTCTGAGCCTACCCGACTTCCTTCTTCAGTACATTACACTTTAAAGAAAGTGTCTGCCTCTCCCTTTTTTTTTTTTTTTTTTAACCTCTTTCAACCCCAGCAGGGTCCTAGAAATATTAACAATTGTAATAAGATTCTAATGATTTTGACAAATCATTATTCTAAAATGATTTGAGATTAAACTACTTATGTTTTTTAGATCCTGAGCAATTTATTTTGCATGCAGTGTTGACCTGATTTTAAGAGAAACACAGTTTTGACATCTATATTTGATATACAGTGCCTTACGAAAGTATTGGCCCCCCACAAGAACTTTTTGATGTTTTGTTGACCTAAATGACAACAGGGACAAACAGAGTGCACCTGTGTGTCATTTGGTCTCACATTTGCACATCCTACTTTTCAGTTTTGTATTTGTAAACACAATATAAAATGTTGAATAAACTTGGTTCCACTTCACAATTATTGATTCTTGAAAAATATTTTCGGTTTGTTATCTTTAAGTTTGAAGCGTGAAATGTGGCAAAATGTCAAAAAGTTTTTTGGGGGTCAATACTTTCGCAAGGTACTGTATACTGTAGATGTAAAATGTAACATTTGTACATTATTTCAATTCTAATTAATAAATAATCTAAATGGGCTGCTTTTATAAACTCATAATAATAATAAACTCATAATAATATTGAATGAGTCCCTGTCAGAGAGGCTTCTTCAAATTTTATTATCTGACTAACAATACAAAAGCCAAATATATTCAAATCATAATAACATTAACATCTGTGTTGAATTATGTCAAGTGGACTAGTAGGGAAAGCTTGAAGACATTTCACCTCATCAAAGAGGCTTCTTCAAAGTCCAATTGACTTAATTCAACAGAGTTCTACCACAATCTGCATCTCCACAGAAAGCAAAAAATATATAAAATTACTAAATCTTCACATCTAGAATGCAAAATCACTAAATTTTTGAGGGTTTTCTCAGTTAAGTAATCAGTTAATTAGGTTATGTATTTTGTGACTAATATGCTGCATAGTAATCCCTTCCCCTCTCGAACTAATGCACATGACATTCCAAATGGATTATGATCAGCTTTTACAGCTGACTATAGTCACTGCACTGAGAACACAAAGAACATTATTAAGTTTTTGTAGTGGCTATAGTAACAAAGCTAGATTTGAAAGAATGAAGGGATCTGCCTGGACAATCTACTTGGTATTTAGTGTAGATCACTGTCATTATATAACATAAACACAGGAAGGAAGCCAAAGAAACCCATTGTATTTTATGTGGGGACGGAGTTTTCCCTCAGATATCAAGCAGCCTCAGAAATTTCAACTTATTTCAAAGATGGTTAAGTAGCTCAGCATCAAAACTCATTATTTGACAACACAAACACTATAATACAGGCAAAATGTTCACCCAATCATAGCACAGATCATATATTCTGAGTGACTATGAAATTTCCCTGCAGGGATGAATTAAGTATTCTTCTTTTTCTTCTTCTTCTTCTTTTCCTTTATTTTTCTGAAAATGAATGAAGGTTCACGGCCCATATTCAGGACAGTAGCATCTCTCAAAGATTATTGCCCTCTTGTGGGGGAAAGGAACAATTTATATTTCTGGTGTGCACAGAGCTCAAACATTCTTCCATATTACTGGATAAATAGCACTGGGACTGGAGAGGTACCTTCTTATGTTTGGGATGTCATAAAATTGCATGTAAATTTATTTCCTTTGTGTCACCAAGGGAGCCCAATGGAGTTACCCATGCTGTTATATCCATCTTTACATACTTATTTAGGAACGGCCCATCCGCATTTCCTCAAAAAAGTGCAAGGTGATCCTGAGGGTGTCTCATTTTTCAAAATAGATATTTCATGTCTATTTTTTTTTTTTACATTTTTCACTAAATTTGAACAAAAGGAAATTATAATATAATTATGTTCAGGGTTTATTGTTTGTTTTGAGACAATATTTTATGAACAGCTGAACTTTTTTTTTCAACCCACATTGCAATCAAGAGGAACAACTTAAATAACATATTTCAATAAATATTTTGCCAATTAACTACAGCATTAGATACTGATTATTGAGTAATAATCATAGTAATAATACTAATACTAATACTAATAATAATAATAATAATAATAATAATAATAATAATAATAGACTTTTCACTTTATTACTAATGTGTCACAGAATATGTTGATTGTTCTTGATGGTGGTGTTTGCTCTCATGAATGACCTTCTGATTATCATTATTATTATTATTATTATTATTATTATTATTATTATTATTATTATTGGGGATGAGCAAGTACACCACTGTCTGCATCTATATCTGTTCAACCATCTAAATTTTTTGTATCCACATCTGCACTTAGAATGTGCGGGGCTTAAACCGGAAGTGGGTGTGGTTTACCCAGAAATGGATGAGGCTTAAATTGCTTATTTTAAGTCTGAAATTGATATGGATTTATCAGAAGTTGCTAATTTTATTGTTTATTTTACAGAACAGCCTCAACATTGATAATCAAATCAATGTTTTTAATCACAAAAGTGGGAGAATTATTCCTGAGTGTACAATAGTTGAAATTTGACCTTGACCTAGTTTTCTCAAGGTCACTTTCATCATCTCATTTTCATCCCCTTTGCCTCCCAAGTAATGTGCTTTTTATATCATCTTTCTATCTGCAACGATTGTGGAGATATTTGGTGAACGGACTGACGAACATACAAACACTAACAATTAAAATACTTCACCGCTTTGTGGGATGTAATTAGAAACTACAAAGTATACATGAACAAGAATTGTCAAACTCAACACAACTTTCTATTTTTTTTTTCTTTTTAATTTTTTTTAATTCTCATGATCAAAGTGTTTTTTATTATTTATTTATTTATTTATATTTACCACCTAATGTTATTGCCATTTTTTTTTCACACGAAGTTAAACAATGTTTATTCACACTAGAACTCCAAAGGCAGCCATTTTGACTGCTTTCAAAATTTGCAATGTCATAACTTGGTTACATGATATTTACCCCCCCTCAACACAAGTTACCTGTGTTGAATGGGGGAAATATCAGTGTTTGTGAGCCATAAGCAAAACAATTTGGAGTGCTAATAGCAGTGTCTCCGACTGGCTGAATATATTGGTAGAAGGATGCTGAGTTTTGAACTGCCAGGCAGGAGGCCTAGAGGAAGACCAAAGAGGAGGTTTATGGATGTAGTGAAAGAGGACATGAAGGTAGTTGGTGTGAGAGAAGAGGATGCAAAGGACAGGGTTAGATGGAGGCAATTGATTCGCTGTGGCGACCCCTGAAGGGAAAAGCTGAAAGGAAAAGAAGAAGAAGAGGGAGTAGAGGCAGTGACCGATGCGCCAGGAGCAGTTTTCAGCTCTGTCCGGTCAAATGCACCGCGTACATGCAACAAAACAAAACAAGAGACAAGTTCACCAAGTAACCTTAAATAGACCGAAATAGAGGCAAGTGTTAATAAACATTGAATTCAGGGGTGTCACAATTTCATTTATGCATTTATCTCAATATTAAGGAACTAATTTTGTTTTTGAAGGACATTTACTTTTTTTTTGCTGTTTGCCTGTTGAAAAGGTTTCCCCTTGAAGTTACTGACAAAGCCTTAACAAAATATTGCTTTATTTATTTTATCATTGAATATATCATTAATATACACTGTGTCATATCTTGGTTCAATAGGCTACGCTCATTTCAATATGTTTTAATAAACATTGGACCAGTCCGGCCCTCGGCTTGTAGCAAACTTGTTTTTTTGGCCCTCCGTGTATTTGACTTTTACGGAGCCCCTAAGGTGACATGGAGAAAAAAGAAACGAGTACCCGGCTCAACCCAAATTATTATTATTATTATTATTATTTTTATTTTTGTAATTGATTAATTAATTAATTAATTTTTTAAATTTATTTTTAGTAGTAGTAGTAGTAGTATCATCGTTGTTATTAATACTGTGTTTTATTGTGAAATTGTCTAATGAAGAGGAAAAGAACATGACACCGGAAATGGAACCTAGCAAAGAAAAAAAAAAACTGAAGCTTTATACATCCATGAGCTGAACCGTCAAAACATAAACAGAGCAGTCAACCTTGTTTAACCATAGCTAGCCGTTTGCTTTAAGTCTGTCTTTAACGAAACGCTTCATGAGCGCTTTTTAGATGTCGTGTGTTTCCAGTTCGGGAATTTCTTGTGGAGGCACTTAGCTCAACTACTGAAGACCGAGGTGAAGAAAATCGATCTGCAAAAAAGATTAGGACTAAACTAAGAAGTACGTCTCGTCGGGCCTTCGAGTAGAGGTAACGTTAGCTATGCTAGTTAGCCACTACAGACAACGCTGCGTGTTTTGACAGCTAGCAACAGGAACAACAGCAAGTTTTTACTTTTAATATGTACCCTCACCTATCTTAGCCAGCATTAGCCCATGTCAACAACAGTGTCAGTCGATCGAGCATCGCAGAGTACAACACAAAAATTAGACAGGCCCTTGAGGCAGCTTTCAGTCCAGATTGATAATGTGTTGCAGTGGCAGATAGATAATAGCGTTTCCCCAGACGTTTGTACGCTACAAAGCTAACAGGTTAATTAACGTCCCCGAACAGACGGTGCGGGGTCGGTAACAAGCTGATAACAGTTCCGTTAGTGTCAGCAATGATGTCAGCTTCACCTTACTTTTGTACAGTGGTTCCATGTTCATAGTTTTTGGCACCTGGTGGTTTGATTGATTGAAAACTTTAATAGTGTTTTTGGATGTGACTCTCCAAGGTGCTCCAAGAGTCGACTCAGGACAGAGAATGGCTGACGGCAAATCCACCGTGCTTATCGGTAAAGGATCAGTGTTGGGAAGTAGCTGACTACTTAGACCGATCATAACTGTTTCAGCTGCTGTGATCGTGATGGACAATCATGAATGTTTGCTTTCAATAGGTGGCAGTGAAGAGAAAGAAGATCAGCACAATGAGGGAGATGCGTCTGGAAGTAACGATGGACAAACACAGTCTTCTTCTCAAGATGGTGTGTAGTAGTTCTCAAAAGGCTGATGCTGCAACATATTTTTGGTTTTGTTGAATTTCTTTTCCTTAAGTGTTTCCTATTTTCAAATGTCAATGCATAACATGTTTTTTATTTCAAAATTTTCCATGCCCAGAGGAGCAGGTTTACTGACTTCAGCACAATTTCTGTACCTGTTGTGCACACAGTGTCTTAACATTGTTCTCCGTGGCTCTGGCTTTCTTTATTTCTGTAGTTCCCAAAGAAGGAGGGGAAGCATCTGGGGACAAACCTATGCCAGATGTGGAAGGAGAGACAGCTACAAACAGAGAGGGAGAAGACGAAGAAGACACAGATAGCATGGATGGCAGTGGTCTTTACTGCCTGACCGAGGATGGCGAAAGAGAAAGTGAGGGAGGCCGACGAGAGAGAGCAAAGGATAAAACTGGTGGGAAAAGAATGGCTAGGAAGAGGAATAGACCTGGCAGTGGCACCAATCACTCCACCAGCTCAGATGATGATGGTGAGGATGATGAAGAAGAACAAAAAGATGATGAAGAGGAGGAGGACGATGATGACAATGAGGCTATGGAGGCTTGGCTGGGAGCAGAACTGAGGGACCTCCGTGGTCCGATATGGCGGGCAGTACCCTCACTGCGCTCCAGGGAGATTGGCAGGGACTCACACCAGTTTGTGAGGCGTGTGTGTGGAGCTCGTGGCCTTGTGCAGAGGTTAGAGCTTCAGGGACGCTTGGAGAGACATGCCGGCTGCGTCAACACGTTGCACTTCAACCCTTCTGGCACACGTCTGGCTTCAGGCAGCGATGACCTTCGAGTGGTGATCTGGGACTGGGCTATTCGCCGAGCTGAGTTGGAGTTTGACAGTGGCCATAAGAGTAATGTCTTTCAGGCAAGGCAAAACAGAAGTCTTCCTCTTTGAATGAAGACTGGGTTTTGTTTTTTTTATTGGTGTTTTAAGCAAAAGGAAAGAAAATTGCTAATCGTGGGGGATAATAATTGTTTCATATTATTCAATATTTAACGATAAAACTTTATTTGGATGTATTGTGACGACAAACTTAAAATGAGTTTTCTACTTCCCTAAAATGCACACAGGCAAAGTTCTTGCCACATAGTGGAGACTCTACTTTGGCCATGTGTGCTCGAGACGGTCAGATCAGAGTAGCTGAGCTCTCTGCCACACAGCGCTGCAAGAACACTAAGCGGGTAGCACAACATAAAGGGGCAGCACACAAGGTGAGTGTTTCAACTGTGTGCACCGTGATTTGCAAATCTTTTCTTTGATACACCATTGATGTGTGTGTATGTTTTGTACCTATATTTGTTGCAGTTGGCCCTTGAACCAGATTCCCCCTGCTCCTTCCTGTCTGCTGGAGAGGATGCAGTGGTGTTTGGAATAGACCTACGTCTTGACCGCCCCGCCAAGTCAGTGACACCATTATTAAAGTTAACCATAGTAAATTTAGTCACCTTAGGAATTGGTATTTTCATCTGACTTGGGTAATAGGTGGGTAAGATGTCATAACTACAACACATTGTTTGAGTTCTTATCAGAAAGCCAGAAATACTGATCCAACTGAATTGTGCAAATATTCTGTCAGTCAGTATTTCCTGTGTTTGCCTTATATTGTCATGATTTGTTTTCATTTGACACCCGGTTTCTCTTTGTTTCTTCTTGTTTCTGTGGCAGTAAACTTGTGGTGGTAAAGGAGGGAGATAAGAAAGTAGGCCTGTACACCATCTTTGTTAATCCAGCAAAAACACATCACTTTGCAGTGGGTGGAAGAGATCAGTATGTCAGGTATGAACCTGACTGGAGTTGTACCACTGATTATTTCACTGATAACGAAAATGGGTTGCTATAGAGTTAGCAAATCATTTTTAATGTTGTTGCTCACCATTTCATAGCTATCTGGATTTTTTTTCTTTTTAGGATCTATGACCAGAGGAAAATTAATGAGAATGATAATAATGGTGTTTTGAAAAAGTTCTGCCCTTCACATCTGGTGTCCAGCGAGTCTAAAACCAACATAACTTGCCTGGTCTACAGTCATGATGGCACAGGTAAAGAAATTTAATTGCTGACATTCCTATTTGAACCATATTTGAAAAGGAACCATATTTGAAAATGCATATTTTTCTATGTACCTGTTGTATTTATCCATTTGGGTTGTTGTTGTGTCACCAGTGATGTATTTCCTGAAATCAAGACTAAGTAATTAAAGTGAAACAACCAATCTTGTTTTGCAATTTCCTGCATAAACTATGTTGTTGTATTACTGCCCAGAAGGAAGTATTCATCTGTTTAAGCTGCTAACATTACAGCACAGCCAAGGAATACTGTTAACATTCTGCCATGCCTGTTTCCTTCTGCACATTGACATGGTTTAGTTTGGTGTTGCAAAAACTGTTCATACATGAAACTGCTTCCAGCACAGTTTATAGATTACCAGTTCATGGACAGAGACCTTAAAACTGAATGTTTCAAGTTAATCTTTTGTGCTTTTAGCACCACAAGCAGAGTGTGATTTAAATTTGGTTATATTCAAGGGAAGGTTCCCTCCTGCTTAGTAGTTACTTCCACAAAATAGCAGATCACAGCAAAAAAATTTGGATGTGTAAATAGCACTGCAGGCTGATGGGAAAATACGCTATTTATGATATTTAGGCTGAACAACTCCTAATAAAACAGTTGCATAGCATGAGCGTTATTTATTTTCCTCACAATCTCCATAGCCCTGTTTATTTTCCAACTTCATGTGGTCAAGTTTACCTAATTTTTCTGTCTATTACGTCTTAAAATTGTTGAACATAGGCTTCATACTTTTTTATTCTTTGTCAGAAACAGATCTGCAATTCTTTGCTCATGTGATGCAATGCCAATGTAATGTCAGAGACACTCGAACAATAACGCATTAGTGTTCTATCTTATTTTCAGAAAAACAGTAAAGTCAGGTTCACAGTTGTGGACGATTGATTGAACTTCAACTGAATGATCTTCATGTCAGTCCTTATAGTAACTGTTTTTGTTTGTTTAGAGCTGCTGGCCAGTTATAATGACGAGGATATCTACTTGTTTGACTCCAACCACAGCGATGGGGCTGACTATTGCAGGAGATACAAGGGGCACCGCAATAATGCTACAGGTATTGAACTATCCTACAGCGTCCACATGACAACGCAGATCCAGTGTTTTCAAAAAATTCCACCCTGGCCAGCGTTTTCAAAAAGTTGCAATTTCGTCCTGGATATTTGCGTTGTCGTGTGGACGGAAGGCATAAACGCAACAAAAAAGTTGCGTTTTCAAAAAGTTCCAGCATCGTGTGGACGGGGCCTCAGATTCAAATCAGAGCCATTATTTGTTGCAGTTTAAAGACAAAGTACTGCCCAAGCATTTGACTGACTGATTTCTGTGACCTGTTTCTGTTAGCTGATGAAAATTTGTGTAATAATGAGGTAATTCTTTTGAGCATAAGTTGCAGGACTGTGAGGAGTTTCTGGTTGGCACACAGATTGACCCCATCATTTCTTCTTTAATCTTTATTATAGTGAAGGGGGTGAACTTCTATGGGCCATGCAGTGAGTTTGTGGTGAGTGGCAGTGACTGTGGACACATCTACCTGTGGGAAAAAAACTCTGCTCGTATTGTCCAGTTTATGGAAGGAGACAGAGGAGGAGTGGTGAGTGACAAAATAAGGTATTTAATTCACAGAAAATTTAATGTGTACAAATCTTTCCTCTTTTCTTCTTGTGTTTCTTCTGCTTGTGTCTGTGGTAATTATCCAGTGTTTGTTCTCAGTTGTCAAAAAGTACTGTTGGGGTAGTATCATTTATTTTCCATAACCTCAGGTGAACTGTTTGGAGCCACATCCACATCTGCCAGGTATGGCTACCAGTGGTCTGGACCATGACATCAAGCTGTGGGCCCCCACGGCTGAGAACCCCACAGGACTAAAGGGTCTAAAAGAGGTATTCTTCGTGGTCCATTTGATTTTGTTCAGCTTTGGCCTTCATTCTATTATTGGTTAAGAAGGCAGGGATAACGTAACATGAAGAAGAACGGCCTCACAAATGTGTGAAATCACAACACGGGCACATAAACAGAATGAAGTCCATTTATGTTTTTTCATTATCCAAAGTTATTTGAAACAAAACTGAAAGTGAATGAGTCTGAAACTATTCTTTCATTGTCCAGTACATTGCAAAACAATAGTTCAGTACAATGACTGTTTTGTTTTGTAATAGTTGTCTACAGTGGATATAGTCTCCACTGATCGAATATAGAATAATAGAAATGAACGAAAACAATCAATAACTAACACTGAGCTGTGTTTTTTTATGTGTTGATTGGCTGTGTTTCAACTGATAATTGATTTTTTATTTTACTGGAACTTAACTTTTTAGAAATAAATGTTTGCTGCTCAATCTGGTGGCTATAAAATAAGAAATCATCTAGGTTTAGTTTTGTGTGTAAATTTCTTTCGCTGTTCAATTTTGTCTGCCACCTGGCTTGAACACTCTGGAGAGAATTAGGGCTGATTGGGGACAAGACATAATGAATAAAGTGAACAGAACAGAAAGTGATCTTTTGGCTGCAACAACAGCAATACAACTGGAAGGTTAGGGGTTTCATCTTAACTTATGGACATTAAAGCATTTTTGTGTGTGTGTGTGTGTGTGTGTGGGGGGGGGGGTTAAAACTGCTTTGGGAAATATTTGCTTTGTATTTTTGCTCTTGTTCCACACATTCACAATTGTGATAAATTATTTGTTGTGTTTGTCAAGGTGATGAAGAAAAACAAGCGGGAGCGTGATGAGGACAGTGTGCGCCATAGTGACCAGTATGATACCCATTTGCTGTGGTTCTTGATGAGACACATGAGGAACAGACGGCCCCCGAGGGTGAGCTCCCCAGCATGAGGAAAGATTGTTTGTTCTGTGGTGTGGAGCTGCAAAAACACAAGCATTCACCATGCAGGAAGGGCTAAACAAAGAGTCAGTTTTGTTTGAGACCAGTGCTAGTAATGAAAAGTTCATTATGTTCATCTCTGCTGGATTGACTTGGACACAAAATGCGGGAATGTCCACTGAATAATATGTAGACTATAATGATGCTGATATTATGCCAGCGATGTGGATGATGCTTAACAATACAGGCTGAAAAACAAAGTGAGAAATTGAAAGGTGTCCAACGCAGTTGTTCACTTAACAATTTTACTTAACAAAAGTAAATTCTGTTTTTTTTACTCTCCTGTTTTGATACAGGCACGTCGTGAGGGTGCAGAACCAGACACAGATGAGTCCTGGAGCTCTCCAGATTCTTCTGATGAAGAGGATGGAGGTCCAGACCACGTCCAGTGCATGTCCTCCTGAGCCACACATGCATGCATACATACATACATACTTTATTGCCCTTGAATTGATGCACATAGGCAAGCACTATTGACACACTGGCACACTCAAACACTGAAGAGCCACCAACTTGTTTTTGTTTATCATGCATACAAAACAGACACACATTTACTTACAGGTTAAAACTGAGTGAGTGAGATGCTTTATTCCTGATTTCCCATCAGTTGGCACTGTTCACATAGCAACTATAGATTGCAAACTCCCAGAACTTTACTTTTTGAGAGGTGTAGTGAATGGTTTCATCCCTGTAAAGCACTTGGAGGCTCTGATTGTCCATATATTACCTGTCTGCTCTGCCCACCCCAGAACTACGTTCTCTGTGTATGGCAGCAAGCACTCCCTTTTTTTTCAGCACCCATATGAAAATACACACACCAGCACACAGTCGCTACTCTGACATGTTTTGCTCCCACACCTTCTGAGCTGTTGGAAAAAAGGGTTTAGGAGGGAGGGAGGATGTAGAATGTTTCCCTCAAACATCCCCTAAATGTGACTTCCTTTAAGATTTGAACTCAGAGCGGAAACGGCAACACCTCTCTCTGTATGACCCTGGTCTCGTCTGGCACCTCTGAGGACTAATAATATGCCTACACGTTGTGTCACCTTACATGCTGCCCTCAGCATATCTCTCCCTTCACGTTTCCATCTGCCTCCCCGTCACTACTGAGTGCACTTTGAATCAGGGATGCTTTAGCTTGAGATACAGATAAAATGTGCACTGAGTGTGTGGATGTGGGGTTAGAGATGGGGATCTTATCTTGTGTATCTTAGAATACCAACAGTGAAGTTTAGTTTATGTCTTTAGTGACTGAGATGATACTTTGCACTTGAGAGGTTTTCAACAAAAAGAGTTTTCTCTTTCTTCCACCAGCCCTTCCTCCTCCTTCAACCTTCACACCCATCTTTGACTGGAAATTTTCAGTTCACCTCTCAAGGTGAAAGTGAGGGTTGATGGTGTTCAGCATGTGTGTATATATAGGAAGAACTGTGGTTTGGTTTGTAGGTTTAAAGAGCCGGAACCAACCTGGATCAAACAGTAGTTGAAAGACTTCCAATGTGCCAATTGATATTGGACTAATAAAGGACTCTTCTTGTCCATGTGGTTAATTTAAATTCCTTATTTGTTGCTGACAGTTCTTATTTTCCTATCACAGGGTTGTGTGCTTGCAGCCATGACACCACTTGTGATGAGGCTTTCTGTGCTCTATTAGTATTAACACTGGCTCAGAGAGGGTGATGGAGAGGGCAGTAGGGTCAATATGCTTGCCAGTCAGTTGTTGTGTGAGAGCGATAAAGTCCAGCTTTTCTCAATTTCTATGAGAGCTCTAGTTAGTTGAATTTATATGTATATATACATATATACATATATAAATATATATATTAAAACTTAAAAAAACTTTAGAAAATGCTGTTTGACTTAAAAAAAAAAACCCATTACAGTAAATTTAAACATTTGATTGGTATTGATGCAGAGGTTTATATTCTATATGAGTACTTTTAAAATCCAGATGGGGAAAAAAAATAATGTGAGGCACGATTTTTGTTCAGTTCCTTTTTATGAATGGCATCTGTTATGAACACAAATATAATTTCAAGTATTACAGTTTTGATTCCTATTGAAAAAAATACCTTTTTTCTTTCTTGTAATCCAGCATTGACCATTCTGTCCAGATTTTCCCACTGGCTATTTTATCATCTTCTGAACAAGGCTTTTGATGAACAATTTTCACCACTGCCTGAAACTGTGTTCTACCAGATCAGTTGGAAATATGTACGACTTGTGCAATAAACAAAAAGACTGTGCTCTTAATTTTATGTTCGTGTTCTGTTGTATTAATTTATTGTTTAACATAAGTGACTATAAGAATTGCCACTCTTCATCTGTAGACGAGACTGACAGAAATATTCTCATATTGTGTACAACTCAGTTTCCAAAAAAGTTGGAATAAAATGTAAAGTCGAAGCCCTTTATGTATATGTCAATAGCAGCAAGAAAAAGTTTCATATGTTTAAACAGACAAATGTTTTTAAGTACAGTATATTCAGAATTTGACAGCAGCACCACATTTCAAAAAGTGAGGACAGGTTGATGACTGCTGTGTTGCATCACTGCTTTTTTTAACACTAATTTTGAAAGTGGAATGTTCGTCCATTATGGCATGATGCTCATGTTTAGGGTCTCCTTGGTCATATGTGATTCAGAATGCGCAAAACATACTAGTCTACTCTGGTGGAGTTGAAATGCATTGAGATGGGAAATATAAATATATTCTAAATTTCCCAGTTTGGGATAAATAAAGTATATCTATCTTTAGACTTTGGTTCGCTTTGTTGGTTGTCTAGATAAAAAAAAGAAACCCTACTAACCTGCCAGCACACATCACCCAGACCAGACTAAGACTCATCTTGGTCTCAGAGGCCAGCTAACAATTCTTGTTGGACCTGACTGTTCGCTGAGAGGAGAGAATGGAGGAGGCAAACGATAGAAAGAGGGAGAAGTCCCAGGAGCTGGTGGAAGATTTGTCAGAGGAGTGGATGGAAGACCACGTTTACACCAGTAGAGGTGAACAGTTGGGCATTTGCTAGCCACTTCCTTAGCAAAGCATTTGGTACACTGGGCATAATGGGTGCTAATCAAAGAGCCATAAACAACAATGTAACAGCAGGAAAAAGAGCCTCCATATGGTTCTGGTTGAAGAGAGAAGAGCAGTGGGCAAAGTCCTGTAACAAGCCACTTAGACACAGGGAGGGCTTGATCAGTCTCAGTCGGGTCACTTGGAGGCGGGTGTCTGTTGCAAGACCTGAAACACCCTGTGGTCCCCTGAAGCAGCAATGAGGATGTGTACAAAGTTGTGCATCAGTAGATGTATTGTTAACCATCAGACGATGCTTCAAACCAGCAAACCCTGCAAACCTTCAAAACCCTGCCACCACGACATGTTCTGTGAAGGTTTTGCTTCTACATGGTTAACATACAGTTGGTTTGAAGAACATTAAATATTGAGCTAACATTTTTCTAACATGGTTAAGCAGCACTTCAAAAAATTATTTTAATTAAAATTAACATTAACATAGTATATTGCAAATACTCAAAATGATTCAGCACATTGGAATTAGCATTTATTTGTACAGGTAAATATCTCTGTGCTGCTGTTGTGTGTCCTCTAGTAATGTTATAAGGCACACTAGCATGCTGGGTGCTATTGCAGTTTAGTGTAAACTTATTCCACAATTGGATGCTATATAGAATGCTGTATGTTTGAAATGAAATGTTGCAATTTATAGTTTATGAACCGGTGTCAGATCTGACATGTTTAGTCTTCTTTTAACAATTATAGTAGTATATATTTAATGTTCTCACTGGCTTTCAGTCCTTTTGTAACCAGTTTTTTTGCAAGTGTTCGGAATGTGTAATTTTGCACATAAATGCGGCATGCCCATTTAAATAAGTACTGTAATGATCCACTGTGAGGAACAGTCTTAAAAGTACAATTGTAAATTTTTGGTTTCTTGACATCCAGTTTCCTCAATTTGTGTGACTGTTCTGACAGCCTCAGTCACAATATGAGGACTTCTTGGAAAACTGGAGGAAAAGCAAACCATTGATAAACACTTGAACACTGTTAGTACTGTTGATTCTGAAAATGCGCTGTATGTTCATGATGCACACTTAATTCAGGCCACAAGAAATCCAATCAATTATCTTTGAATTACATATTTATTGAACAGATTTCTGGATGGGGGCTTTGGTTTGATGGGAAACCATATTTACACACATCACCTGTCATAAAATCCACCATCCTTGACAAAAATGACAGGGCTTTACATGAACAAAGCTGACCAATATTTACCTGGTATTTTCTAGATATCTGACACCAGTCAAATGTCGTAACACAAAAACACACATTCGCACCAACAGCTCACATTTTAGCACCTTTCACACACAACTGATGCTAAATGTTTTTGAAAATATAGCGATGCAATGTCATGACAACGGGTGGAATATACCAGGACAATGTAACACTGTAGCACAAATAGCCCTTTAAACTCATTCCATTTCCAAAAGTAATGGTGATACAGTTGTGAAAAACTAGAATGAGTCAATTTTTTTGTACAGGAAGTCTTCCAACCAAATTCAGTTCATCAGATGGGGCTCCTGACCCCCCACCCACCCACCTCATGTATGGGGGAGCATTACATAAATACTAAAAAGGCAAAATCGTTGTCATTCACTACTTGCCTCATTTATGCTAATGTGCACACACAAATCACACTAGAAAGAATCTTAGGACACACACAAGTCTGCTGTTATTCTTTGTATTCAAGAAACTGCTGCAATCTTTTCAGGTGCTCTGCAGACATCTGAATAGCACTGAGGATTAATAAACAGATTTAAAAAATATTAGTACACTTGAAATATGTTTTTATAATTTCATGTCAAGTTCACTGACAGGCCTTACTTTAAATGATCTCCAAAAGTGGTGGTTATCCTATAGATGGCAGTCTTGACGGTGGCCCTGAGAGCAAAGCGTAGTGTTTTGTGCGTGGACTCTTCCATGCTGTTGCTCGACTTAATGGGTTTACTGGAGGCGTGCGGTAGCTTGAAGTGTCGATCAACTGCCTGAAAACAAGTACAGGACAAAACTGCTATCAAGAGGCACACAACATAAAACTAAAGCAGTAATTTCAAGTTTTTGTTATATACACAACAGCTATTGTGAAGCAGCTGAAACTCGTGTTTTTCTTAAAAGTCAAATGTGATAACTCAAAGATTATTTTTTATACAGTGGAATGAGTCACTTTTCACTTATTGTTTACTTACTTTGATTCAATTTAATTTTTTTAATGCATAAAACTTATGCAACAAAATTAAATACTTAATACAAGTTGCACTATGAGCTCTGAACCAAGAACCATCGTTCCTGCTGCAATGTGTGATGTCTGGTTGTCTGATGTAAAAAAAAAACCCACAGCTTACCTCTTGTAACGCCAGCATACAACTGAGAATGCTGGGTAGTGTAGTCTGCACAACCCCAAACTGGTCTTCTGAGAAGGAGGCTTGAACGAGGTAAGAAAGCCCTGCAGGTGGACAGTAAAGTACTGTAGATGTTGTATCAACATGTTGTTCCTATAACTATATCACTAACTCTTCTCACCTTCTAAAGCCCAGATATGAGCCTGACTGTCTGCAAAAAGGGCTTGATTTGATGCTTCCGGAAGCTGAAAGAAATTATTGTAACACGTAAAGATTTTCTACTAAACATATTGGTGTGCATTGACAGTAGAATGAATTAAGAAGTTACAAAGACACACTAGTGGCATTACACTACACCATGCATGCATGATAAAAAAAAAAAGCATAAACCACTTTCTACAAATAAGAAATACTATGATGCAAAATTAAATACAGTTGTTACATGGTTATCTAATCCTTTAAGCTTAAAAGCAATTAGAAAGGCTAGTGAAATAACCTTAAACTTATGGTAGATATTTACTCAAATATTTAACTGTAGTTACGCATTAGGTAAGTTGTGAGGACAGAAAATTTAAAAATGTAAGCTACTGACCCAACAACAGCCATTCCTGGCTGAACCACATTTATGCATGCAGAGTAGATGTGTTCACACTGGTAGAGTTACTGTATATACATGCATATCACATAAACGTTATTTATAAGCATGGATCTATAGCATAAACATTCAAATACTGATACTATTGATGTCAATTACTATGGCAACTGTCAAAGCATTCGGGTTAAGCCAGTATGGCTCACTGGAACAACTAGATCTATGGCTCACTGGAACAACTAGATCTATAGATCTAGTTGTTCCAGTGAGCCATACTGTCTGCAAAACCAATCCAAACACCAGCAATGTTAAACTAGTGATGCCGGCAAGGTGAGGTTACTATGGTTGTTGAAGCCAAAAGAAAATCTACTCATGAGAGCATGCAGAGAAATTAGTTCAGAAGCCAAACAACCCAGTCATCCTTACCTTGTTGAACAAGTACATTTTCAGCACCCGCTTTGCAAAAAAATGTTTTACCTGGATGACACAAGGAAGTTTACTGGTATAAGAAATATATAACATTCATTAAATTACACTCTTTCCTTACAATCAACCTTTGATAAGATCACAACAGCACTTTCCACAATGTGATCTTCACTTAAAGCAGAAGTAATCAGTGGGAAGATTGTTGGTCAGAATACAAAGGCAACTTTCTGACTCAAGCTGAAAACGTTTTGGTCTCCTTCACCTCTGTAGAAAACAATTCTGATGCCACTGAGGCAAAAATTACAGAAAATAAGTGAGACACACAAAGACTCTGAGAAACTATTACTCTTAAGCCCAAGTTAAGAAATGTTGAGTATAAGAAGCATTTTGACACAACTGTACAAAAATGTCAAAATGCTGACATCTTTGTTGCAACAACTATTAACAATCAGATTTATGCACCTGTTCTTTTCTGTTCTGGAGGAACTGATTCATGAAACTTGGTTTTGTTGGCTCCTGCTTGGGACTACGAACTAAAGTAGGGGAAGACTGTGGACTGCTGTCAACCTGCGAATCTGTAACAGGACAGATGCGAAATCACAAACTGGTACAGAAAAATTAAATGGATTCATAAATATCTTATTGTTCATCTATTTATAATTTACTGATAATATCCTGAACTCCATAGTATACTTATACAATATACACCTACCTCTTGGCATTAACAAAACGTGATAGATTGGGACCAATAAAGTCAATAAATAAATCTTTCTCTCTCCCGACTGGCAGTGGCTGATGTTATCGTTTGCAAACTCTACTTTGCTAAAAATAGATGGCACATGTGTCCTCTTCCTCACCTGTAGAGGTAGACCAGAGTTTTGGGCCTCTCCTCATGATGTGTGGGCTTTGCACTGTGCCAAACCATGGCGAGCATTGTTCCACAGGAGCAGTAAGGCGCCGCAGTGCAGGAGAAACAAAAGGGCTGTCCAGGTCAGGAGTGAATGGTGATGTCAGAGGGCTGTGTGGGCTGCCAACAACGGTGCGTTTGAAGATCGAGGCTGGAGTTTTCATCTGGAACATGGGCCTGGAGTTCAGCAGATCTTCTGTACCTGATGCTACTTTTAAGACAAATATAGTTGGATACAAACCATCAAAAGAGGAGACTACAAACACAAGTTATCTTGTATTTTATCGTAACCTGATGTCTCACATGAAGACTTCCTTTCACTTTCAGTAGACAACGATTTGCTCCTGCCATTGGTTGCTACAGCATCATGATAAGCTGCGAGTCTTTGAGTAAGATCAACCAGCAGAGACAAACATTCTTTACTGATGGCATTCCAGTTATGCGGATGGCCACCTAGGAAAATGAAGACATTAATTTATTTTGTCTTGTTCCTACATCTATTCATACATAATAGGAATGCTAAAAGTGTGGCAACATGTCTATGTTGACATCATAACAGACCTGGCTGACTTAGACTGAAGACTTCACGGCGTCGTGATGGCGAATGTTGAGACAGCAGTGCCAAGTCCTGCAAAGCTAGAAACTATTTATAGGGAGAAAAAATGTTAGACTCAAATGTGATGATCAAGGGAACTTTGATCTTTATGTGATCATGTTTCATTTACCTTCAAGATCATTGGCTGCTTGTCAGTAAGAACTTTCGGAAGACATTGGTGAGCATCTTCAGTAAAAGATGACTGCAAAGGAAAATTGTAAAACTGTAGACAAAAGAAAACACATTAGAAATATATTTAAGTCAACCTCAAGAGTAAAATGAACAGATCACTTCAAATGGACTCTGTAATGTTCATCATGAATTATATAGTCCAGTGAAGTTGGTGCTGTGGTGATAATCTAAAAAGCTAGCTGTAAAACAACTGAACTTGGAAGTCATCAGTTTTACAATGAGAATGACATAATTACAATGATTATAATGAGATAAATGAAAGTATTTTCATTCTGTGACTTCAGTGAATGTGAATACATTTACTCTTTTCTGATACACATACCTCAGTGACAAAGATCCTAAAGAGCAGTAGTGTGGTGTTCCATGTGAAAAAGATGAAGCTGGCACTGATCCACAGGTGGTAGAGCAGGGAGAGGTCTAAAAGTCCAGCTATGCTATCAAGAGGGTGGATAGAGCTGAAAACAAGACACACAAAGTGCTTTACAATACTAAAGGAAGATGTACTGTGAGGGGGGTACAAAATGAACACATAAATATGATTATAAAAAATCTATACTGACCTGTTCAACTGAAGATTCAATGTTTTATACAACCATGATTTTAGAATATATCCTGTAAAATGAAAAAGAGTACTTCGTTCTAATCTGATGTTTTTGTGTGAAGGAAACCACAGAAAAAAAATAGAAATAGAATATTGAACAATACAAGCATGACTAAAAAAGAAGTTACATCAAACGGTATTTGCGAAAATGCTGTTTTTTTTGAGCATGTAAAGAAGCTTTGTGATACTCAGATTTCATTTCAAAATAAACGTCACTTACCCAAAAAGAAATACAAAACAATGTAGTTCCTGACAGAGTAAAGTGCCTGAGTGGCACTGCATTTCAACACCATAGGTAGGGATCCTTTAAAACGAAGGTATTTGTATTGCTGGGGAAGGAACAAGATCAGAGTGAACACCAGAGCTAACCATAAAACTCCTATTTAAAAAGAACAGTGGATTTCTTTATGATTCTGAAATTTGGTTTAGTTTGCATAGCTAAAGACATCCACATTTATTTATTAAAATAAAACAAGCCAAATAAGGTTATACTTAAGAAAAGGGAATTAAATCACTACAAAATGAACAAATATTCGAGATAGGGATGTTGCCATAAACCAGCACTGATAGAACTGAGAGTAAAAAAATTATAAAGGTGTTAAGGATATTATTTAAATACTTACACTTATAATCAGTATTTATCTTGATGCTAAATAGTATAGTTAACCCAAAATCAAAAACATAATTTACTGTGGAGTCTGTATTGCTATGAGTAATCAGGTCATGTTCTCTGAATTATACCCTGGTACCAAGTTCTTCAAATGTACTCATTCAGTGCTTTGATCACCAAAGGTAGAGTGTCACATTATTCCACTAGAGAGAGCAGACTTTGAAAATACTTTATTTCCTAAATAAAGCCTCATGATCAAAACTGAACTGAGGCCTTGTGGATAGTTTCAGCTCATCTGGTCAGCCAAATGCCACAAAAAAAAACATGGCCAATAAACAGACGTTAAACATCTGTATAAATTATTTGGAAGGGATCATTTTTCCAGTATTCGATACATTAGATCACATTATTTGTCTTACCACAATAGTTGTGCAGAAAAAATATTAAATCTGAGAGCCTTAATATGAAACAAATCCATTTAGGCAAACTATATTTAAAAAGCATTCAGTATGCATCAATTTATACCTGGATACTGTGAAAAGAAACATAGTTCATGTTGTAGATCACACCCAAAACACTGTGAGAGAATCCAAAAAAGGCTCCAGCCAAAAGTAGGATGAGGTGATATTCATTTAGACACATCTGAGAAGAGCTGTCACTGTTGAAAAGAAATTGAATGACTTAGACTCGGAATGAAAATTATAAAACTCAGAATGTAACTGTTGTTTGGTAGTTGCTTACACATCATTCTGCGGGCAAGGGTAGACCAGTGTGTCATATCTGCCCCCAATAGCGATGGCACAACACCAAGCCATGGTTATTCCCATAACAATGTGGACGATGAAGTTGATCAACTGGCAAGGGTGAAACAGCTGACCCAAAAGTGCTATTTTTGAGCAGGCAATAGTTGGGATGACTGAACAGATAAAAAGGTAAAATCACAAAGACTAACAAATGACAGGTTTAATAAAATTCCTTCTAGACATTGCAATAAGGTAATGTGTATAAATATAAGTTAGCAGAGATAAAGCATTCAACTTTAATGTACGATGTGCTGTACATGTCATATAGAATGAACTAGGCAAGACTGTGCTGCCTGCATAGTACCAAAAATTATTTAATAAAATTTAGTCACTATCAGTGAATGAAGTTCTATTACTACATTATAAATCATATACTGTTAACAAGGACACAATGGCTTAAAGAGTTTGGTTCTGTCATTCAAATTTTATCATATGTAGAGACTTCATTCAATTCCCCAGTTATGCATGACTAAATTTCAGTTCATCAGTTCAAAATCAGTTGGATTTTAAATTTTTTCTCACTTGAAAGGCCAATATACCATTAACTCAGGACGTGGTCGACACATTCAAGAGAAAGCCAATGTGAGCAAACAGTAACAACAGCATCATGGATCTAACCTGTGTAGTACTCCAAGTTCAGGAAACCAACCAAGAGAATTACTCCACACAGTAGGATCAATGTGAAGATGGCACTTGCGCTCATTAGGAGGGATAGACATTCTGCACATGAAAAAACAGGTTACAATCTGTACAGAAACTCAGGTAGCTAAGAGGCGTAGTTCATTGTGGATGTCATGTTGACCTGATATTGCCTGGATGGGGTGGAGGAGACTTAATCTGCTGAGAATTACAAAAACTGCTGTGATGGGTGGCAACAACAGGACAGCCCAAGCAATACTGGCCACAGCTCTCCAGCAAATCACCTAAGCAAAGCCATCAGTATTATGGACACACGACAAATACGAAGTCATTAACTTAGATGAACAGAAGTAGATGTTAAAGCTACAACAGCATATTCTGCCTAGCTGTCACATTAGGCAATGTCCATGCTGCTTCCTATGGTTTCTTCCAAGCAAAATAAAGTGCTTCCTATGATAACGCTTTCATATTTCAATAATTTTGCTGAATACTAAGGAACAAGCATTACTACAATAAATGGTATTCACTGCTATGTGAAGGCAAAGTGAGTAGTTTCTAGCTTTCGATTAGTTAACTTACGTATCCGTTTATTAAGATTAGCTGCAGTTTTTCAGTCCCTTACTTTTGTGTCGCTAACAAAACCTAAAACAAATCATAACTGTCGTCACACAGGGTAATACAAACAGAGGCTAATTCAGTTTAGCAAACTAGCATTTCCGGTACATGTTTCACTTTGTGAATGAAGAATTAAGTACAAAGACTCACCTTGCGGACAAACCAACAATTTTCTTCTGTAGAAAACATGTTAGAATGCGCGACAGTCACGAAGCAAATACAATAAACTTGCTCTCCTGCTGTTAAACTATATTTCCTTTACGTTTCCCATATCGCGCCACATGCATTCAAAGGACCTCTGCAGGACCCCAGGGGAAGCTGTCCGTATTCCTGCCTGCTGTCAGAATCACAGCCACGCCAACTCAAGCTTTTTGAGTTAAGGAATAAATATGGATCTTTACATTATTTGGACTATCTGAGCAATTCAAGTTTAATACAACGGAGTTAATTCACAAACAGTAACGTTTTTAAATTTGCGTCAGTTAAATGTTTACAAAACTTAAGGCGTGTTACAACAATGATAGAAATACTTTCAGTGACAAAGCAAAGCCCACCAGACCCCAACACAAGCCATAAACTCGTACATTGTTTGAATATTTAACGTTTTTACTATTTAGGGTATTTACAATTTAAAAGTCTGAAGGGTTGTCAGTGGGTCAGGTCAATTCTGAATTCCTTTGGCTTCATCATACAAGAAAACATTCTTGTCATGATGATAGCCGTTTCCATAGGTTGGAAAACTGGGTTTATCCAAAACAATTCTTCTTTGGTGGTCACGAGATAATGGCTTTGTCTCAAAGGCATTAACTGGGAGCTTTTGTGATGAACTAATGGACATCTCAGTTTGGATTGCTTTATGAGTGGTTGGTTTTTGTCCAATTGCAGGGAGGGCAAGAGGTTCTCTTTGGGACTTCTTATCTTCCCACAGCTTCAGCAGACGGCGTTGATTATTTGTCATATCCTTGAGATTTTGCTGCAATGTCTGCACTTGTTCCTCCAAAAGTGTTTTAGAGGTGACTGTGTTTGCCAGCTCTGATGTCAGATCATCGATGGTCAGACTTAATTTCCCAGTCTTCTCCACCAGGGAATTGCACTCACGTTCCTTTTCATGCAAGTCATTGATTATGTCCTTTGTGGTCTTTCCATTGAAATTAGGGCTGGATTCTAGTCCAATATCAGTACGAAGAGCCTTCACTTGTTTCTTCAATTCCTTGTTGTCCATTGCCAAGCTCTTCAGTTTCTGTTTCAGGATCTCCGTTGAACGGACCCTTGACTCATACTGCCTGAGTTTCTCTCTGAGAGTGTTTTCTCTGTGAATGGCATCATCTCTTTCCTTTCTGCATTTCTCCAAAAGTTTCAGTGTCTCCAATTTGGACACTTTTTCACCTTTCAAGTTTGGTGTAGCCATTCTATAGTAAGATCTTAATCACTTTACAATAAAATCACAAAATACATTTTCTTTTCCTAGTCTTTGAGAATTGTGCTTGTTACTCCAGTTCACAAGCAGCCTAATGCATGTCTGAGACTGAGGCAAGTGACATTCCTCCGACAGGGTTATCTGTTTGACAGACAACTCCTGTGTAACTCAAAGCTAGGGTTAGAATGACCATTAATTAGGGCATCAGTAGCCCTTTGACACTGTTTCAAGTGACACGCTTTTTTGTATTATGTTAATTGATCAAATGTCTGTATCCTTGTTAATGGAAACATTAAGTAGAGACTGTAGGTTCCTTAAGTAGAAGGTGTTGACTGCACACTGTGCACCCAAATACAGGCTTAACATGCATAAATAATATTTTCCGGTGCAGGTAATTTCTGCATCTGAACTGTGACACAGTAGACTCTGTTACTTGGTGCAAACACAACTTAAGACTGATTAAATAAAAAATAAAAATAACAGCGGCCTAAACAAACTTTGAGTTTGAGATTTGCTTTGACACAATAAAATACAGGCCTACCTGAGAACTCCATAAATATTTAAAGTGGCCCACAGCTGAAATGTAATGGCAACCTTCAGTGCTATCAGGAGACCGGACAGAGTCACGTTATAGTCACGGGTGGGGGCTGACGTGATTGAAGACAGTCTTGCCTGATAATTGGTTTTCTTTAAAAAAAAAAAAAATGCGAACAGACATGATGCTTTTTATATGATGCAGTCTGTGGAGAATTTTACACATTTTTTATGCAGATGAACAGATGCTGCTGCAGGCTCATACTCAGACAAGTCACGACCCGGTTTGAATATTTTAAATTGGGTTAAAATGATTTGAATTTAATATTGTATCTAGCTACACTTTTCTGTTGCTTATATTTAATTTAAAAAAGTGGACAAACAATTTTAGTGCAGATTACCTGTTTTCACCAGATTTGCTTTATTATGATATACTAAATACAAAGATTTTTATATAACTTTTTATACTTTTTATATCTGTTGATTCAATGTGAGAAAATGGAGCAGATTTAGCAAAAAAGTCAAATCAATCAAAAATAGCTGAAATAGCTAAAATCGATGCATGTTTTAATCCATATATACAGTAATGCAAAATGCTACATTATTGATAAATACAGTCTCAAGGTTCTTCAACCACATTACTGTACTTCTTTATCTCTTGGTAGAGACCCTTTTGCTGACATGTACTGCTGTGAGATTCAACTGTGTGGTTTTGATGGCCACGCTAGAAAAAACATTCATTCATTCTCGACTGACAGAAAAGTCTATTAAGAATGATATAGTATTTTAACACATAATTTGCAAGTGTGGGGTCTGATGATAACTGATGTTCAGGGTTACTTGATATTTTAGACTGCAGTACACAAGAAACGTTGCATTTTTTTCTGTTGAATATGTGTGTGTATGTGCGTGCGTGTGTGTGCAGGGGTGGGGGGGCAACCGCAAGAATAATAAGAAAATCTAATAATAAGAAATGTATTCATGAAACTTTTAACCATACTGTACTTTAGTTTTTTGTGTGCTCATCCTTGAACAAACAATGAAATGTTTCAGAGAAACTTCTGCATGTTTTATGTTGCCTTTTTAGAAAGCAACGTTTCGGGATTTCCAATGGCTGGATAAGTTATTAACTGACTGCTAGCTGCAGCTTCATATTTATACTACAGAGAAAGGTGTTATCTTTCTCTTCATGCGACTCATCTTAATTGTAGGTAAAGAAGCCGTTCAATGAGCTGCTCACTTAGTTTAACTGTTTTTTAAAAACGGCCTGGGTTGACTGTATTACAAGCATTATTGTAACACGTGTGATTTCATCAACATGACTGGGTCTCACAAAGACTAAATTTAACAACAAATGATTAAAAAATGTTTTGCTTCGATAGTTGGCATCAGTCAAGAGCATTTTCAATTATATCATGAGGGAATTGCAACATACTGTATGTACAAACTAAAACTCTTGAATGTCCTGTCAACATAAATAATTCCTTAGCTGTTAAAACAGAAAATCATTTCCCATGCTAATTCTAGACTGTTCCCATTATGCATAGAGAAGACCAGACCTCAACCATTAACAAAACTGGACCTATTGGTCATCTATATTTTTAAACAGAAGAAACATTTTCTGGGAACCTATAATCCTAACAGAGCAATTATGAGCTGTACACCTCCATGTGCAGAGTTGTGGCAACTACAGAAGAATAAAGCTGATGGGCCATACAATGAAGTTATGGGAAAGAGTAGTTCAAGCTAGACTAAGGGCAGAAGTGAGAATTTGTCAGCAGCAGTATGGTTTCATGCCAAAAAAGAGCACTACAGATGCAGTATTTGCTCTGAGGATGTTGATAGAGAAGTACAGAGAAGGCCAGAGGGAGCTGCATTGTGTTTTTGTAGATCTGGAGAAAGCTTATGACAGGGTGTCCAGAGAGGAACTGTGGTATTGTATGAGGAAGTCTGGAGTGGCAGAGAAGTATGTTAGAGTGGTGCAGGACAAGTATGAGGACTGTAAGACAGTGGTGAGGTGTGCTGTAGGTATGACTGAGGAGTTCAAGGTGGAGGTGGGACTGCATCAGGGATCAGCTCTGAGCCCCATCTTGTTCGGTTTGGTGATGGACAGGCTGACAGACGAGGTTAGACAGGAATCTCCATGGACTATGATGTTTGCAGATGACATTGTGATCTGTAGCGAGAGCAGGGAACAGGTGGAGGAGAAGCTAGAGAGGTGGAGGTTTGTCCTGGAAAGGAGAGGAATGAACGTTAGCCGCAGTAAGAGAGGGACCCAAGTGGAAGAGTGAGGTTACAGGGAGAAGAGATCAAGAAGGTCGAGGATTTTAAGTAATTAGGGTCAACAGTCCAGAGCAATGGAGAGTGTGGAAAAGAGGTGAAGAAGCGTGTCCAGGCAGGATGGAATGAGTGGAGAAAAGTGTCAGGTGTAATGTGTGGTAGAAGAGTTTCAGCTAAGATGAAAGGAAAGGTGTACAAAACTGTGGTGAGACCAGCGATGTTGTTTGGTCTAGAGACAGTGTCACTGAGGAAAAGACAGGAGGCAGAGCTGGAGGTAGCAGAGATGAAGATGCTGAGGTTCTCTTTGGGAGTGACCAGGAAGGATAGGATCAGGAATGAGTAGATCAGAGGGACAGCACATGTTAGAGGTTTTGGAGATAAAGTCAGAGAGGCCAGACTGAGATGGTTTGGACATGTCCAGAGGAGAGATAGTGAATATATTGGTTGAAGGATGCTGAGTTTTGAACTGCCAGGCAGGAGGCCTAGAGGAAGACCAAAGAGGTTTATGGATGTAGTGAAAGAGGACATGAAGGTAGTTTGTGTGAGAGAGGAGGATGCAGAAGACAGGGTTAGATGGAGGCAAGTGATTTGCTGTGGGGACCCCTGAAGAGAAAAGCCAAAGGAAAAGAAGAAGATAAGTGGTACCAAAGTTCTGTCAGAGGAGTCACACAGTTGAAACTAGGCTAAGGATCTGAGGGTATAATCCAGAATGTCTGAGTGCAGGTGAAATCCAAACGACCTGTGACTTCATCACCACAGCAACTTGATTCGTTCTAACAAGGCAACAAGAGAACCTGCAATTTAAAAATAACACTTGATTAGAAGAAATCATGTTAAGGAAGTCCGGTGTCAGGTATTCTGCTCTACTAAGTGAAAAAACAAAACAAGAGACACTCAAAAGGCCATCAATGTAGAAGGAGCTCACAACCATTGAAATGACTGAATGTCAGTATAAAAACGGCCATTACAAAATGCTAAGTCAACTCACTTTGACATATTTGACTTGCATGTATCAGGTTATGAGAGCATGTATTCACTGGAATTCAAGCATAAATATTGGCTGCGTAATTATTTACCTTCATGTTGAAGATGGAGCCTTGACCACCACTACAGCAGTGGAATTTTTAGTTGGCAGTACTTCATCCAATTTGCTAAAGAAATAAACCTGAGAAACAAATCAATTAAAACAATTTTTTTAAACAACCCTGAAAAGCAAATAAAGCATAAGGTGAAACTGGTGATTAACCAAGAGCTAAACTGAGTATAGATGTTCAGCAAATGATCAGCTTTACTACATACAAAATATTGCAGTTCATCTTAGTGACAGCTTTCAGACACAGGCTTACTTAGTGGACTAATTACATGAATGTGAGCAGACATGTGAAACCTTTGTACACCTGAGAGTACTCACATTAGGAACTGCTTTAACAGCCTGGTCTCACACGAGTTAGCAAAATGTGGTGGCCATTGTTTTCCAATGATGAGTTTCACCTAACCTTAAGTTAACACCGACACGTATGGTGATGTCCCAGAAACACGGACAGGCATGAAACAATGCCTGTTTCCTGTAGTGTACTGTGTGTGACTGACATAAACAAGCCTGTCAGTCTATGGCCATTCCACAGATTATTGAGAAATGTGAGTGAAGTTAAACATAGTATTGAGCTACGTGAGGACCGACTGCCATCTTCAGTCATTTGGATTTTCTCAACTTTGTAATTAATACTACCAATCAAAATATGCACAGGTACTGTCATAACTATAATAAGTAAAATTACCTTACAACCAACAGCAAGCAGAACGTTGAGGATAAAAATGGATGACAGGATTGCCGCTATAATTCTGGGTTGGTCATCCCTGACTGCAGGCCAGATGGTTATCAAAAGAACTGAACCAGAGAGACAAAGAGCCACCACGATGGAGCACCACCTCAGCCATTCATAAGGGAGTATCCATAAGACCTTATTTAAGAAAACATTCTGCATCACAGAAAAGTCATTCCATAACAAATATTTGAAAATGATGGTATTTGTGCTCAATATGTATTGATGACATAAAGGAAAATCACCAACTGAACAGTAAAGCTGTAATATAGAAGCAGCAATACATTGTAATGAAATATGAATATCTTATTTAGCTATACAATAATTTATGGAAACATTTAATAATATCAAATATTCAAAAATTATAATATGCCTTGCTCAAAATTTATCACAGACTCGCTGCAGTTTCGGTGATGATGCCTCCTGATTATATGGCCACATTTGAATGTCACCAATATTTAGTCAAGATTTATTTTTGTTGAACAGTATATGAAGCTGAGAAGGTTCAATTACTGAAGCTTTATTAATAGGTCATAAAAACGTTTTAATTGATGGACAAGTATGTACGGCAATCATTTTTTTTCGCCCATAAAGTAAATTTTTTTCTAATGCCAAACCAAACAAAATATGTTAAACATATCGTTGCTCTGGGTAACATTTAGTTAAATTAAACATGGGGTTTAATTTGAGTTAGCATTAAGTTATTCCAGTGCATCAAAGGTGTATTCATTCATACTGTTCCTGCCATACTAGTTAAAAATTGATGCCTTTAAAATCACACAAACACCAGAATTTAAACATACAGTGACATCACCACCATAGTGTATGAAAGGAAGCACTGTTAAAAATTGTTACATCCAATACTTTGAGGTGAATTTCAGCTCTTACCACTGCAGGAATGTAAATTGCAAGAGAATATCCATACAGACAGATGAGCTCCATGAAGGAATATGACACCAAGTTCATGATCTTATTGTTTCTCCACAGCAAAAAACCCCAGAGGACAAGCGGCACCAACCAAGCATAGCTGAAGATGGTTGTTGCTGCTATTGTCACTTGAAAACAAGAAAAATGTAAGTTTTTTTAAAAATAGGCAATTCTAGTGTCCTCTTACGTATATTCAACCTGAAAAAAAATCATGGATAGCAGTGCTTTACCTTTTCCAAACTCTGGGGTATATGTATAGTTTGGCTTGCCTAGATTCACCAAAAAGTTGGACATGTTTCCACTGATGGCAATAGCAAACACAAGAGTGGTACAGATCCAGATGGGTCCTGAAAGCACAAATATTATTATTATTATTGTTAAATCATTTTGTAATTTAATAACCAAAATCTTTTTGGAAAATTAGGACAAGAAGCATTAAATTTTGAAAGTGCTGACCATAAAGATCGGGATTTCGTCGAAGGTAGAATTGAATGAAGTTTTTTCTGGGCCACGGCAGCACTGTACCAAGGATTCTTTCCTTCACCTGACAGATATGTCACATGTATAACACTGTTTTTTTTTTTTTTTTCTAAATGACTAATTGACTTATATATATATATAAACATATTATAAAATTAGTAAAAAGTCATTGAAGTCTTACGTGATGGGTGTCGACGTCGAAAAATCTTTGGTAGTATTCAAATGTCCAGAAAGGGGCGCTTTTCTTTTGTGCAAAGAGAAGCTATAATCAAAGCATGCATATAAATATTCATTTACAAATAAGTGATACAGCAACATTTATCTAACCACGAACACTCACACATTCTCAGTTAAGTTTAATGCTTGTCCAGACCTCTCTCTTGTCATCATCCACGAACCGATCTTCGTCATCTTCATGAGTGAAACCAGCATCTTTTCTTTGCTTCTCAGATTTCATGTCTTCATCTTCTATTCTAATGGTGATTGCATCTCTGTTGGCTTCCAACATACTGTCAGCTTCCTCGAATTCTGTTGTCATGGCAAGGATAACACTTTTTAAATGAAGTGTACATAGCTAATAGCAGTGCATCTCAGCAGACTGAGAGTATGCTTGTAGCATCAAAGTGGCAACTTCATCTACTGAAGACACAAGAGACCGGACGACACCCACCTTTAAATTGGAATGGATCGTTTATCGACGCCATTTATGCGGATTCAGTCTTAGAGACGAGGTCTTCCTCTACGAATCGGAAAGAATCGAAAACTTTTCCTTTCCAAATCCTAGAACGCAATGAAGTAAAGAAAAAATAGTTTGGAATCACATCTATAAATTATCCCAAATTTATTTACAACTTTAACTTGATAAACTCCGAGCAAATAATGCACATAATAAAGCAGTGCTAACATTATAAGGTAGCTTCAGTTAGCTGTAAAGAACCCTCCTTTGACAGCTCATCAGCAGCTTCTAATGTTTCATGAAATACCGCATGTGAGGACTGCCAAGCCAACTGCAAGAACCTTTGCAGTATTTGAAAGCCACTAGTATATTTAAACAATCCATGCTTACCAAATTATCTTTCACAACTCATGAAAATAATAATTTCGCTCAGTTTTTGTCCCGTGGAACAGGAAAATGCCAGCATATCAACAAGACACCTTCCTGTTTCAATACTGTTTCAAAGTAAGAGTTTTAACTCTTTTGAATGTAATATTTCTATTTAACTTTATCAGAGTTATTGCTTGTCTTGTTCTTACATTACTGAAAGTGGATTTTTGGCAACTAATATGCTAATTTTTGAGCAGCGAATAGTGAATTTCCATTCGTGGACGAGTTGGTTGCCGAATGTTTGACCCTACTACGGCAAAGCCACAAACTGTCTTTCTCCTCTGATTGGTTAGTACTGATGTCTTTGTCGGGAAAATTTCCCTCTGAGGGCGCTGATTGGTTAAACTTATGACATGGAACGTTATTTTAAACGAGCCACCGCAATAGTAAGGCAGGGCTTAACGTTGTCATAGTAGGATTCGTTCCTTTGCACACTAAGTACTGAAAGGATTTAAACACTTTGAAAGAAGTACGTATTAGATGAATAATTTGACAGAATAAAATTAAACGATCAATATAAAGTTATACTAAAGACAGGTCTTGCATGAGTATTATATATTAACTTTTTGCCCATTGTCCGTCGTAAGCTAACTAGCTAAACTTGCTATGAGATTTTGTAATGCTTCACCAAATTATTGTTAAAAAGCTAGTTGACTAAATGTGTCCGCTTGTTTAGGAAAAGTGTCGCCTCAATATGGACTTTGGCACCATTTATGTCCGAGAAAGAGGCAGCCTTCGTCGTGTAAGTGACATAGTCCTGGCACAGCCAGAGCCACTTCCATCATGCAGGAGGGCAAATCCGTTAGTGCTGAGAAAAGAGCATTTTATTTTTACCTACAATGCAGAGGGAAGTCTACGATACACCACAAAATCTCTCTTCGACATCACCCTTTTATTTGTAGCTGACAACATACACCACGTGGATTCTCTGGTTGGTTTCCCTGAACAAATAGGAGCGAAACTTTTTGCAACAGCAGAGGAGAATCACGTTTTTTTAAATGTAGACATTTCCGCAAAAGCTTTGCAGTTATTCAGCGATGCATATGGAGAGATGGTACTTGGATCCCTCTGTCTGAGAAATAGGTAAGATAGTGAGATCACGTCTTTTGCCTCCCAGGTTACTTTGTTGTGTGTGTTGCCTGTGGTTGTAACATCTATTCTGCTTTCTTTCTGCAGATTTCCACTCTTGCATGAAAGAATGAATGAAATAAAAACATTTAACAGTCTGAAGTCTCTGGATCTGTTTGGCTGCAGACTAGGTGATGATCATGAGATATTCCCACATCTAATATCCAGCTCACTGGCATGGTAATACCAGACTTAATCAGTCTTGAAGAGACATTTAAAAAATAATAGATTTCGCCAACATATTTGACTCTTTTTCCAGCTGCCTGGTTTATCTTCGCATTGGTGGTAACAGTCTGTCAGATGTTGGCCTACAACGACTGACTGCACCTATTCGGATGATGAAAAAGGGACTGGACTGTCTTCAGTTTCTTGATCTCTCCTGTTAGTGTCGAAAATATTGTCTGATTCTTTCTTCACCAATTTCGTGTCTATGTGCATATGGGGCAGCTTACATCCATCATAATTAATTATTTTATTTCCCTTGAAGATAACCCCATCTCAGAGAGAGCAGTCAGATACCTCACATGTCTGCCAAAACTTGAAAAACTTGATGTATCTGGGACTTGTTTGAAGGTATGACAGTAATTGCTGAGTGTGACACTTGGCTAAGACTTTTTGTTTTGCTTTCATTGAAATGTCATTCTTGCTTCCAGATTTGCTCAAAATTGAAGACAACCATGTATGACTTGTTGGGGCTCCTTTGTTCTGAAAAACCTCTGGACATATTTGATCACTTGCAGTGTAAAACAGAAGGCTGGGCAGAACAGGTACGTACAGTATTTCAGTTAATAACAGAAACATGTTCATTTAATGTTGGCACTTTTCTTCATTTATAGGAGTATTGTAGTGTTGGTTGATCTTTTATAAACAAATTGTCTAATTTTAGGTTGTAAACCAGTGGGAAACAAATGGCTTACAAATGCCAAAACAGAGGAAAATTGGTGAATCAAGAACATCGGCACTTCACTTTTGTAAGTTGATATTTTAAGTTTTATTCAATATCAGAATATACTGTGTGTAGTAAGTAGTCTTAAAAGTTTCTTTGATCTTTAGTTGGCAGGCAGAAATTTGTCAGAGATGTCCTGAATGCAGCACCCTTTGTATGTGAGAAGTATGAAGAGGACATAGGAAGACGGTTGCAGTTTTACAAACCTGCAGCAGACAGCCATATTTCAGAGAAACGGACTCCAACCAAAACACATCAACACAGGCACAACTTCACAAAAAGACAATGTGACACAGAAATGTGTGACAGTTCACATCAACAACCTACAAAGCGTTTATGCTCATCAGCTTTCAGTGAAGAAGACATGGACTTGTTGAACCGTTACTGAGGTATGCGCCCATGCAGCATTCCGTAGATCTGAAGTGTGCTGGCATAATCACAATTGGAAACAACACCTTTCCAGACTGTTCATTCTGCTGAACTCTTGATACATTTTAAGATCCAAGCAAAAAATGTTTTTTACTAATAAAGTTAATGCATGTGATGTTTTCATAATTTAGTAAAAACACACACTTGAGAATTTGGTTACGTACATCGTGTGGACTAATTGTTTCGTCAATAACCGTGCCAACATAGCATGATTTGTGAATGCCACAAGAGGACTTTTCACAGGATTCTTGCATTTTTTTAAATTTTAAATGTGCTGCTGTTTTAAGTTTATGAACTGGTAAGGCTTCAGTTCTGACAAATTTTTAGTTTTGTCATTTCTGAATGTGTACATTGTAGTTAGTAGTGTTTATGGGAACAATCTGCCTATTTCTAAATTTCCCAGTTTGGGATAAAGTATATCTATCTATTTGGTCCTTCCAAGTCATAAATCAATGGACAAATATGAAATTTTGTTGATGCTTGGGATCCCCCTTCGTCAAAATATACTACGCTAACTGGATATCCAAAGCAACCACAATGGAACGTGATCGATTTCTTGATAGCTCAGTTTTTAATTTTCTCTAACTTAATTTTAGCTGATGTTAATGGGTCTTGAAAGTGTTTGAACCCGATAATTTATTAGTCCACCAACTTCTCCATCAACATTCTCAAAGCAAATACTGCATCTGTAGTACTCTTTTTTTGGCATGAAACCATACTGCTTTTCACAAATGCTAACTTCTGCCCTTAGTCTAGCTTCAACTACTCTTTCCCATAACTTCATTGTATGGCTCATCAGCTTTATTCCTTTATTCCATAGTTGCCACAACTCTGCACATCTCCCCTTTTCTTAAAAATGGCCACCAGCACACTTCTCCTCCATTCTTCAGGCATCTTCTCAATCAATCAACTTTTATTTGTATAGCGCTGAATCATATCAGAAGACATTTCAAAGCGCTTTACAGATAGAAGGCCAACAATGCCCTCCAGAGCAAGCATAAGAGACGGTGGCGGGGAAAAACTCCCTCACTGAGGAAGAAACTCCAGGCTTCTCACTAAGATCCTATTAACAAACCCAGTCAGAAACTCTACTGCCACCTCTCCTATACACTTCCATACGTCCACAGGTATATCATCAGGACCAAGTGCCTTTCCACTCTTCATCCTCTTCAATGCACTTCATCCTGACTAATCTTTGCTACTTCCTGGTCCCCAACAGCCACCTCTCCTCGTCTTTGTTCTCTCATTTTCCTTGTTCATCAACTCTTCAAAGTACTCTTTCCATCTTCCCATCACACTACTGGCACCTGTCAATAGACTTCCATCCCTATCCTTAGTCACCCTAACCTGCTGCACGTCCTTCCCATCTCTGTCTCTGTCTTGCTAACCTGTATAGATCAGTCTCTCCCTCCTTACTGTCAAACCTAGCATACAAGTCATCATAAGCCCCTTGCTTGGCCTTTGCTACCTCTACTTTCACTTTACGCTGTATCTACCTGTACTCCAGTCTACTCTCCTCAGTCCTCTGTGTCACACTTCTTGGCTAACCTCTTTCTCTGTATACACTCCTGTACCTTCTCATCCACCACCAACTCTCCTTATTGTAATTTTTTAAATTGTTATCCTTTGCATATGTATTAAATTTATTCAACAAAGTTATTCAGTGAAGACAAATTGACCCTACTGCACTTGTATGACCTCAAGTGCAGGTACAGGAAGAGTTTCATTCTTCTAATATCCAATATAAGCGGAATGAAATTCTTGATAAGCTTATTATGAAAAATAAATTATGCAGATTTGTCTAATCTGACCTTGACCTTGTTTTTGTTTTTTTTTTTTACTGCTGAAGTCTTGTGGAATATTAGTGATCCCACAGTAGAAATATGACTCACGCCAAAACTTTTCTCCAACGTCTTTAATTCTGACCAATCACTACAGGAACAGGAAATAATGGAACAGTAGAAGCTTATTGTACGTACCACTGCTGTTAAGACCAAGAACATAGGATTTTATTGTTAAATACAAGGAAGCGAGTGGATAGTTTTACCAAATATTGTAAAGCTTTTGCTGTAATCGGTGTCTTTTCAAGTCACAAATACTTAATTGAAACATTATTTAATCAAATTAGCAAAGACCAAACACCTAATGCACACATCAAAGTTTAAGAAAAATTCCCAAATTAATTTTACTCACCAGTATCACTATAATGCCTCATTATCAATCATAAAAATAAACAGAAAATACACTTTTCATTACTTAAGTTTTAAAAGTTTCAGAAGGAAACTAAGCAGTTACTTCCGTTTAGACCATGAACAGGTGTGCCAAAACAGCACATTATGAGAAAAGAGGGAAATCCCTTCTCTGGTACAGCTTTGGCTTCTAGAGATTAGACTGGCTCAGGTTTACTTTGGAAGGTAGGGGCCCGGCTTCCTCAATTGGTCCTTTGGAGGTCACAACCAGCAGGCAGGGTGTTGGATATGGGGTTAGTTTCTGGTCCTTCATGTACTCCATGTCACCATAGATGCTCAGTTTCTAAAACAAAAGAGTAAGCAATAATTAAATCTTTTATTATTTGAATTTGTGGCTATATCACAAAAAGATTAACCTTTAATTTAACAAATTTTAAATTTAACAAATAATGTCACTTACAGAGAAGTATTTCAATACTAGAAATATCATGTCATGAAATTAAGTTTTCTCTGTTACAGTAAAATATTTCTCAAAGTGTTGCTATTTGACAGAAAATTCTACAACATCCAGAATGCAATGTGTTGTCAGACCAACATATTCAGCTGATCAGTGGGGTACTGAAATATGATGTGTCATAAACAATCTTATATCACAGTTAAAACAACCAGCCTATTTAAAGCTCATTAATAGTCATGTGGCGATTCACTTAATTATATTACAATTTAATTTACAAACATACATTTTTAAAAACCTGAAATTACAGAACTCACCTCAGCTGGTACATACTGGTCAACAGCAGTTGCCACAGTGGCACAGCAAATCCAGATGAAGACCAGTACCGACAGGATCAGAGTTGAAGTAAGGATCCACCCTGGTAGCCAGGATTTCCTGAGAAGGAAAAAGGTGTAATTAATGCCAAGCACGTTAAGCATTTTAATGTCCTTGATAATGTGGAACAGGTTAACCTGCCTTGAAAGACAACTCAGAAGATTGTCTTCATTTTTGTAGCTTGCATCTTTGGTCATATCTCTGTCTCTCTCCATGATTAATGCATGGTGGTATTCTTTGTAAACTGGTTCATTCATCCTGGGGACTTGAAAATAAAACAACTGTTACTTCAAATGCACACACATCTGCTTACTTCCCTTGAAGACCTGTCGATTAAGTTTGAAATGTAGCCTCTTTCAAGAGTTGTTTTTGATGGGCAAGGTCAGCATTATATATTTTTCAATTCATCCAAATGACATAAAAACAGCCACGCTACAATCATGTCACATCAGGATTAGTCAGTTGTACTTTACCTTTCATTTTTAAGCTCCCTTTTATACATTCCACAAAAGTTGTCCACACTTTTTGTGGACAACTTGGAAATTGTGTAACTCTATCATATTTAAATACTTGGTATAAATGATGGACATTCTTCCGGAGCATTTGTAAATAACTAGAAATGTATTTCTATCAGCTGAAATGCTTTTTTTCTTCATCTGCAGAAATAAATTCATAAAATGTGTTGCTAATATTTCATTTTGAATCTAATCTAAATCTTCTAAAACTGGTGGAAACTTTTTTTTGCCCATCCTACATGAATTGGCAAATACAGACACACAGGTACAGAGGTCTATTAATAGCTTTGGATTAATTTGTTGCATCGGTAAGTATTTATAGCAACAGGATCATATCTGTAGGATCAACTGAACCTTACCTACAGGGCTATATATATATTAAACATGTCTGTCAGTGCAACTTATCAGCTAATGTATGTATTATTTGGGACAGCAAAGGAGGTCTTCTCAGTTGAAAACATACAATTTCAACAGAGAAATATCAGTAACAAATTGATTTTTTTTTTAAATTGAAGTACAGTACTTACAACTCTTCTCTGACTCCTCTTGAATTTCATTTTCATTGTCATCCTGGGAGAAAAACCTGACCTGTGGTTCACTCTGAAATACATGGTAGATATCAGCAATGTTCCTTGTTGCATCTGTACAGTATGAAATGTTTGCATACAGAAATCCCACGTGCCAGACCTGGAAAATGATAACTTTGCCATCATCAGCCTGGAGGTAGAATGTCCATGTGGATGTAATGAAGCTATGTGCCTGATTGACTGCATCCTCCCAAAGCCCCCTGACTAGAGCCAAGGGGTACAGCAGATGAATCTTTGGCACCATGGCCTCCAACTGAAATAAGCAGCACCAAGTACAAAGCTCTTTATTGACCGATTTCTCTATTTATGCAGACCAGTAGCTAAGTTATTTTGTAATACTCATACCTGCTCAATGTGTTGCTCAGCAAATGGAAGCTGGTTATGACAACCAAGATCACATGCATACTGATCGTTTGACTGGATGTATGCTTCATGACAGGCTGGGCAAGTTTGGAGGTGGACAGAAATGACAGAATGCAAACAAGATTACTATTATTGGACAAAGAGGAGCAGGTTCAAACATCACAAAGCTGGACATGCAAACATGGGGCTGATCACAAGTTTATGTACAGAATAAGTGCAGCATATCACAAAAGATAATTAATTAGGGCACTTACTTGATTCACACTCAGATTTGGTTAGATTCAGATCGTCGCTGTCGCGAACAAACTGACAAATTGAGAACAGACGGCAGCCCCTTTGGCAGGCATATAGTTCCTCCTCCTACAAAACAAACCATAGGACCAGTTTCAGTAAACATCCGCATCCGTGAAAATTGACGCTCTAAACTTTTTCAACGTTAGTTAGAACTGTCACAAACTGCATTATAATTAATGATACGACAAGGGAGAATATGCAGATGTGTTCTTCTTCGCCTAATAGTGTAAAGCGTTAGCTAACATTAGCAGACATTATCGTTATTATGTTCGCCGAGATAAGTACTCACTTGTGGATAGGTATGCAAACTGTACGTCATTTCACATGACTTGTGGCAAGATGAGGTGTTTCCCAACACGCTTTCGAAGCCTTCGGACGATACTGGTGTGTACGAAAACACAACGAATAAGCCCAAACAACCCACAAAGGAAAATAGAGTCCACATTTCGCCTGCTTGAACCTAGACTAACAACACAAACAAATTCCGTCCCCTTCTTCCTGAATCTGTCTCGGGTTGAAATCTCGCGGGAATTCGGTTCCTCGCGAGATGTTCTGGTGGAGTCCTAAAGAGGCCTGAAATGTTCTGACACTACAAACAAATTCAAGGTCTGTAGATAATCAATCAATAAACAAGTTTAAAAGAAATCGGTATTTTTCTTTGTGAAACAAGCTCGTTTTTTTTTTGAAGATGTTTTTCTTTAAAAATTATGTCACCCGTTTTGGCCTTTCTTCTAGTTCTGACTTCTCTGAGTAGATCCTCAAACTATCAATCAGTCAGAATTTAAGAAGCCTCTTGAATGAGAGATAAAACGTCTTCAACCAACCGAAAACAAATCCAGTTTGTTCTTTTTGGTTTTCTTAATTTTAGTTCTGATTAACTTTTTTCCTGTTCTTTGATACAATTGGACGAGTATACTGTATTGTGAACATGCAGTATTATGGTGCTTAATCATATCAAACTATACCAGAATATTGCAGACACAATAAAGTTACACAAAATTTAAAAAAAGGCTATTATAAATATAATTTACTTACTTTATTACCTATAATATACTAATGTAGCCACAAGAGGACACAAGCCAGTGTCTTATTGTGCCGGTCCCAAGCCCGGATAAATACAGAGGGTTGCGTCAGGAAGGGCATCCGGCATAAAACTTTTTCCAAACCAAACATGCGAATCAAACCTACGACTTCCATACCGTATCGGTCGAGGCCCGGGTTAACAACGACCGACATCGGTGCTGTTCACCTACAGGGTGCAGGTGGAAATTGGACTACTGTTGGTCGAAAAAGGAGAGGAGGAAAGTGTGTTCATAGGAAGAGAGAGAAGAGGAACGCCAAGAGTATAGGACTGAGAGTAGGGACATTGAATGTTGGAACTATGACAGGAAAAGGTAGAGAGTTGGTTGACATGATGCAGAGAAGGAAGGTAGACATACTGTGTGTCCAGGAGACCACGTGGAAAGGTAGCAAGGCTAGAAGTTTAGGAGCAGGGTTCAAGTTGTTCTATCATGGTGTAGATAGGAAGAGAAATGGAGTAGGAGTTATCTTGAAGGAGGAATTTGTTAGGAATGTCCTGGAGGTAAAAAGAGTGTCAGATAGAGTGATGAGTCTGAAGCTAGAAATAGAAGGTGTGATGTTCAATGTTGTTAGTGGGTATGCTCCACAGGTAGGATGTGAGCTGGAGGAGAAGGAGAAATTCTGGATGGACTTTGATGAAGTGATGCAGAGCATACCTAGAAGTGAGAGAGTTGTCATTGGTGCAGACTTCAATGGACATGTTGGTGCAGGAAACAGGTGATGAGGAGGTGATGGGCAGGTTAGGTATCCGGGAGAGGAACGCAGAAGGACAGATGGTGGTTGACTTTGCAAATAGGATGGAAATGGCTATAGTGAATACTTTCTTCCAGCAGAGGCAGGAACATAGGGTGACCTACAAGAGTGGAGGTAGGAGCACACAGGTAGACTACATTTTGTGTAGACGGTGTAATCTGAAGGAGATCAGTGACTGTAAAGTAGTGGTAGGTGAGAGTGTAGCCAAACAGCATAGGAGGGTGGTGTGTAGGATGACTCTGGTGGTGAGGAAGATGAAGAGGACAAAGGCAGAGCAGAGGACGAAATGGTGCAAACTAAAAATGGAAGAGTGTTGCATGACACTTAAGCCAATTGTGCCTCTTCTTCATCCACTGCTCCTACCTCTACCCTTGCTGATGCTACACTACTATCACTCCTACTACTACTACCACTCCTACTACTACTAATAATGTTCATAATAATGTGAAATTATTTTTGTGAAAACTAGATTAAGCGGAAATCGCTTTTCTTTCATTACATGTTGTCACCATTAGGAGGCGGTAACTCATCTGTAATGCGGTTGGCTAGCCGACGGTAATACAAATCGAAGAAGAAGTAGCAAGCGAAGACATGGATTTTTAAGAAGCACAAGAACAATAGAAGAAAAGCTTCTCTAATTACATTTAAAATATATATATTTCCCAGGTTTATTCCAGCTATGAAAGCGAAATTTGACGCAAACTGAAAAAGCATAAATTAAAAAAATATTAACTGGAAATTGAAGTAAGGTCTCTAAGCAGCGTTAGCCAGATAGCTAACGATACATGTCTTAAGACCTGCTTTGAATTTTGTTTGCTACCTAACATTAATGGCTAAATTGTCAAACTAACCAGTCCACCCTATAGCTTGCATCGTATTAGATAAAAATGGACAAGTTTGTAGTGCGCCTTCCCAGAGAGGTAACGCCAAAAAATAACAAAAACAACAAAAAGATTTACAAGCAAGCTACAATTGAATCTCTGCGGGTGAGCAATCAGCCGCCTACGTGCTTGACCAGGCTCAGTCAGAAAAACTGTGTCGGATATTTAGGTATCGATTCACTTTTATTGATTTTGTGTTTTGACAGAGGGTTGTTGTGATCGAGGATATCATACGCTACAAATCAATCTTGGATTTACCGCAGCAGACTAAACAAAACCTCCTGAACGCATTGACAGACCTGGGCAAGAAGATCCCGTCGAGGGAGGTGCTCAAGTCCACAAAAATAGGTAGGCTGGAAAGATCATGGCAAGATATTATTAGACCATGCTTTGTTATTATTTTCTTTCACCTGCCAGTAGTGAATGCGAAACAACAGATATTTTTAACCACACTCGGTGGATTTAAAAACTCACCACTCCTGTTTAGCACTATTTGAGGAATCTTACAACTCTGTTTTCCTTTCTGTGAGGAGTTTGCATACAACATAGGTGAATTTGAGATTCTAAATTGACCATAGGTGTGAATGAGTGTGAGAGTGGATCTGCTGTCTTTCAATATGAGCACATACTCGGGTCTTAAATCAGAATTGGTTCTCAATATATTTGTCTGGTTAAATAAAGGTTAAAAAGAATAAATAAAAGAAAGGTTCTGTTTCTACATTTGTATGTAGGGAAGATGTTGTAATTACATTTTCAAGATGCCATTTTCACATCTGGAGCAACATGACCTGCCACTGGCATGCTAGACGTATGGTTGCGTGCAGATCAAGTTGTCAGGGACGTGAATGCATGGTCTTCATTCCACTGTTGTTCAACTACAACTGCATTATGTAGCCAGAGGAACAGTAATATGTTAAGGGGTTGTTTTCATTCTGCTCTTTTGATTTTGTTACAGATTCAATTAAGATAATCATTAAGTTAAAAGGATTGTCTATGTTTTAGTAATATGGGACAATTCAGGTTATTTTTATAAAGAATTTTGTCAACACAAATTGTTCAAGTAAATTTGAAGATGGTCACAGTGGTGCATTTTTAAATCTCTTGAGTGGAAAAAAAATCAGCAGCATATAGCAAAACTGAATTTTATTGTCTTGTTACACTGGCATTTAATCTTAAAAGAGCAAGCCGTCGCAATACGTTTTTTCACCATGCATATTTCACCCACTGTCAGAATCACATTATACTAATTAGTGCAACACATTATGAAATCCTCTCGCCTTTAAGGTCACACTGTCAATAAAATGCGAAAGCATCTGGACCCGGAGGTGAGTTCAATGGCATCAAAGGTTTATACTGACTGGAGGACATTCCTCGAGGAGAATTCCAATAAGTCATCGATTGAGGTGCGCTCTAACAAGCAGTCAGAAGAGCTCAGGAGCAACGCAAGAAGGCTAATATCTGAAGCCATGGAGGTCAAGGTGAGAGAGTGCCTTGTTGAAGTCTTTAAGGGCTCTGTGTTCTTCTCATTCTGTTTTTTTTCCCCCCTACCTTTAATTAACACTTTTCCTTGCCCTGTCTCTATCCCCATTATATTTCCTTTCCCACCCAACCGGTCACGGCAAATGACCGCCCTCCGGAGTCTGGGTTTCTTCCTCAGTGAGGGAGTTTTCCCCGCCACTGTCGCTTATGCTTACTCTGGAGGGTTCTGTTGGGTTCTGTTGCCTATTGGGATAGGAGAAGATGGCGGCGTGTGCACGCGCAGCAGCTCCTCTCTTTCCCGCTAGAATGGGTCTTTTGTGTTTTTTTACTGCCTGTGGGTCTGAGAGGACTGTAATGTACATATGTGGTACATTTGACAATGAAGTTGACTATGACACTTGACATTACATTGGTTGCAAATTTCCCAGTTTGGAATCAATGAAGTCTATCGATCTATCGATTAATCTATCTGGTATGGGGGAAAGCTGCAACATATCGTGTCGTCAGTTGTCATTTATGTCATTTTAATTTTTGTATGGCATGACACATCGTTCAAATTCAACTCAAGTATTTTCTAGCTCCAAAAAGCTTAATGTTTCTTATGAGAAGCATGCAGCATGTTGCAGATGTTTGAACACCTTTAATCTTCAAATTTAGCACATATAATCTGTGCAACACTGCATGTTCTCTGACATTTTTATCTATGTTTGCTTACATTTGATCATTTATTGGTATTTTTTCTTACCTACAGGAGGATTCAGGTCTTACAGACAACATTGAGAGAGAAGTGTTTCACCAGAGCTCCCGGTTAGTCAGCAGCTCATACAGACGGACTGTTAGAGCACTGGTATTTGCCTTCAAACACAACCCTGAAGTCAAAGCTCAAGTCAAAGATAAAACCATATCTGTCAATTATTTGGTGTCTAAGTACAAGAAATAACAATCAACTAGGTTGCCAATCTGATTGTACTAAGTTGTCTGCTTGCTCTACTTAAAATTTTACTTTTAATTTTTTAAATGCAGGTACATCTTTTTTATTTTACGTTTTCTGTAAATAAGATATAAAATATTTTTTTACATTTTGTGGCACATCAGCATCCTTTTACTGTTTACTAAATGCATAAATTATATCAAGAGTAACTCATCTTTGCTAGTGATGATAATGTCATTCCATTGTCCTGGAATCATGAAGTTGCTTTTTACACTGTTCTTGAATGTTTTTGATTTAAAGATATGACAACTTAAGTGTGTGAGTCCTCTTCCTGTTGTACAGTATATTCATATTACTATAGCAGCACCAGCCAGACAATGGCTATCATCATGAGAATTACAGCCAGAACACAGATGCTAATGAAGACAATATCGCTCAGGTCATAAGGCTCTGCCTCTGGCCCCTTTCCATTGCCATCACTTTCATTGTCAGTTTGTTGGGCCAGCTCCTCTAGATGACGCTCCTCTGCTGAAATGATAGACACCGATGCAATCTTCCTCAGGGCATCACACTGCACTTTATACTCTTGTACATTCTGCTGCTTCCCATCAGAGAAATCGATGTAGAGTTTGTTTACGAGCACAGTTATGTTCCCATGTTTCTAGAAGGGATCAGGAGTTTAATTATTTATACAAGCAAGTCACAAATCATTGGCTATTACTGTCTACCAGTGAGTCATATGAGACTGGCTAGTCACCTGGCTAGCAGTGCCACAATTAACAAATTGAGCAAGTATCTTGAATGACGTGGCTGTCAGCTGGGCTGCACAGGTTGGGTTCCCAAGGTAGATGCTCTCGCGATCCAGCTGAGGTAAGGACTGCTGGGCTATCAAAATGGTGAACTCTGACCTTGTGCAGCTAACATTTACTGGAACCACTTGTGGAAAGAAAATTACATTATTTAATACATTCTTATCGGAAAACATATGCAAGAAATGATTCTTTACTCAAATAGTTTTCATTTTCAGTACTAACATGGCATCCTAAGTTAAGACTGATTTAATGACTTAAACATACCTCCAAGATAAGAAGCAGTGAACCCTCTATGAGCTTCATTTCTGTCTGTGTTGAGTACCACAAGCAACTTGTTGCCCTTTGAGTTGAGAGACGAAGGTTGTTCCCTGCCACACCAGCGTCCCAGTAGTGTGTCTGTCTGGCTGTCTCCATCATAAACTGCAACAGAGTCGTAGTCACAGTCGCCTGACAGACTGTTGCGGTCTTCCAAATCCATGACAGGGAAGAACAATTTGATGCGGTATCCTGCTGCAAGAGAGATACTCCAGTGGCAGTTGATGTTGTTTGGGTAGATGTTAGGAAAATGGGGACTGCTGAAGTGTCCACTTACAGCTGACAGGACCTTCTGGCATTCACCTGTTTGAGTAAAGTTAGTCATATTGATTAGTAAAACTTTATCACTTTAAGACAGTTCTGCTCTGCGTTGCTGTTTTCACTACAATCTGATAAAAGTCTTGTTGCTTATCCATTTTGCAGAAACAACAGCCTGTAATTTGACTTTTAAATAATCCATTGGTTTTAGAAATGGCTCATATGAAAGCTAAAACCCTCTCAAATTATGTTTAATCTACCAAAAGTAAATTTGCTTCACTAAAGAAATATTGATCATTTAATGAACAAAGTAAGGTCAGATTTTGACAAGAACAATTGTCTGCAATGCCAACATAATTCTTTAGCCTAAATGAAAGGAACTCATGATCCACAGAGTCAAAGGCCACAGTGAGGAAAAGAAAAGAACGAAGACTGGTTGTCCTAGAGCAAGGACAAGAAAGAATGGAGGAAATGAAACAAATCATCAATGTCAAAATCAAGCCGAGGAATTCTGCACATCCTGTGGCCAGAGGAGAGGGAACTGACCACAGCACTGACTACGTGATAGTGGAACAACAGGTGATTTCTCAACTGAGGGATCTGGAGATTAATATCAATCCGGACCAGATACCTAAATCGCAAGTACAAAATTGCTCTTCTGAAACAAGGCCCTAAACTGAAAGGAAAAGATGTATATATTAATGAAAATCTCACCAAAAAGAATGCTGATATCGCCAAAAAAGCTCGTCAGCTGAGGAAGAATGGGCTGGGCGACAACAGCTGTACGAACAACTGCAGGATCTTCATCAAAACAAAGGGGCTTTCTCCGGACCAGATGAGAAAGGTGATCAAAAGAAGAATTGGAAAAATTGGAGAAATTTGACCAATAAGGAGTAACCAAAAATACAAACTTCAACACAGCAGAGAACATCCATCTCTGCACTGTCTGAAGAAATGAAAGATCTAATACAGCGAACTGCTGATCAAGATAGTTTGGAGTTGAAAACCAATCATTTTGTAGATTATGCCCTGTTTGACCCAATTGGAATTTTGGACATGTCAAGTATTACATGGAACAGTTGAAAAAACATTCAATATCTTCAATGTCAGAAACATGGATTAATGAACAAAAAAAACATGGATTTCTGCTTGGAGGGATAACATTAAGTTTTAGACTTCAAAGAGCATGTTGATATCTTTTGACAATATAATAGCATGTATAAGTGTCAAAGTGTCTAACAAACGGGTTAATTCTTGGGTAAACACTGTCTGTCTGCTGAAAGAGGTGAATATGACCATTATATTCTTGTTGAGAACACTGGTAAGGTCAGCTTCTTTTTTTGACTATCTATGATGTTAACAAACCTTGTGTCCCTAGGAAGAATGTAAACACGGTTATGCTCTAGGATATAGCTGGGACAAAGGCTAATATCTGGAAGTGGTCAAGAGTATGAACGTCTGTCAAAATTCAATGGATAAACTGGTTGAAAACGTTTAATGTCTGAGTTTGTAGACAACCTATTGTCATGAGAGAGATAAACTAAAACAAAAATAAATAAAAAAAACTTCAAATGATTTCTGTAGCTTAATATGAAGAACTTCTTCTTTCACTTGTTAATTCTGCAGCTTCTCCAAAATTGTGTGACAAAGGGGGTCAGACATATAAACTTTTTAATGTTGCATCATCAGTCATTCCTACCTGAATAATAGAAAGCCTTGAATCCATGTCCACCAATGTTGAAGTCAGACTTGAAGACTACCAGAAGGTGGTTGGAGGTGGTGACTATGTGTGGGGGTTTATCTGCCCCACAGTATTTCCCCAGGTGGTGGTGGGTGACTGTTGGGCCATCAAACAAGGCGACAAAGTCAAAATTACATCCATCATTGTTTTCCAGTTGGAAGTCCAAGAAGACCAGTGTGACCACACTGTTGTTGGACACTTGGACAATCCAGGAACAGTCGGCATTGTTGCTGTACTCCTTCGGGTAGCCTGGACTGGAGATTACACCTGATAGGCCAGTTAACACTCCACCACACACATCTAAAAGAGAGAGGTCAAACACTTTCCTAGTTTATAAGTGACAGTATGATAGTGAGCATGTACAACAGACTCAAGGGAATAATATAAAGATGTGAACTGGGCATATTTTATATAGGTAATCTTGAAAACATGTCAGCATACTACCATGTTGACCTTAGAGGTAAATGTAAGAAGGCTAACCTAAGTCTGCTCGTGATGACATGCTAATGAGAGGATTTTAAAACACAGTTGTGCACAAATTCAGACTCACAAAGCCAGTGGCCAGACTGTAGACTTTCTATATTGTTTTGGTTTATGTAGTGAGGCAATGAAGTTTCAGCTAAAAGCCACAAGTTATGGTTTTGCCAAAAAATGTAAGTTCAAGTTTGATCCTTGTCATATTGCCTCAACCATAAGAAGTTACCTTCTCCGTAGGCGACACTGAAGCCCCTGCAGGCCACGTGGCGGTCTGAGTGGAAGATGATGGACATGACATTCCAAGAAGAGGTGAACTGTGGTGGGGAGATGTCACCACAAAATACCCCAAGGAGGTTCCCCTCATCCTCTGATATGCCATTGTAGATCTTGATATAGTCATAGGCACAGCTGGCATGGTACTCCAGTTCAAAGTGGTGAAAGGTGAGGAGGATAGAGGAACCCTCTGCCACCACAATTAGCCAGGAACAGTTAATGTCATAGGGATACAGGCCTGGGAAGTTTGGACTTGAAATATTGCCGGATGGAGCAGAGAGGATTCCTCCACACTTGACACCTTATAAACACAAACATCTATTGTCATCTCAAAGTAAAAATATATAGCATAGAGGTTATGGATATTTTCTGTTTTAATATTTATCTGACATTTGGAGCCATTTCTGAGGGTGCATTTCATGTTAATATTGCGTAGGTTTAACTGTGTTCATACAGATACCTATGAGAAAACTACTTTTATCAAATTTAAGATGAGCTCTATCAATATAGCAACTTGCAACTCACCTCTTTTAGGATCAGCCTTGTCAGTGAGAAGCATGAATTGAATCATTAAAGCCACCCTGAGACGCATGCTGTTATTGTTGACTTGTGTTTTGTTACGCGTCAGCCGCAATACTAACATAGGAAGTTTCCGAGTGCACAGCCTTGAAACATCAGCAGTGGTGCCTGTGGAGGAAAATTCATCCAGTGTTTGAAAGAGCAACCTGATGCCTACCCAGGCCACGCATTGCCCTCTTTGCTAAATTTTAATGACTGATATCCAATGAGCAAGAGTGGATTGTCAGGACACTGTTTGGAGAGATGTTATGCATTTTTAATGATGGCCTCTCTCTTCCTCTCTCTGTCTCTCTCACACAAGCACACACCCTGGAAATCATGTGCTAGCCCAGTTGATAAGAGAGGCAGGAGGAAAGAGGATGATCACATTTGTCACTAATATAAATTGCTTCATTACAGCATCCTGAGGGACAGGACATTCAAGAACGATTTATGTTATTGAGCAAAGAGCACTATGTATAGTCTTAGGTTTTTTGCATAAAAGCAGCTTAAGCACATCATAAAGACGTTAACATTTTCACTGTGAGTGGGAACGCATGCGTATGAACAAATGCATAGCTGTGTCAGATGTCTGAGGAACATATTGATTTGAAACTTATTTAAGCGCATAATGCATAAAGTTCACTTTCAAACTTATTGTTTGAACTTATCAAATTATTAAAACAGGTTAGATGAGTCAAATACATGAGACATGAGATGGCAAGGAATTTTTAAAAGGAAGCCATTTGACCTTGAGTCACAAATATACTGTATTTTTTTTTGACATGAAATGTACCCTCTCTACTTAAATAATAGATTGACATTTAGATAACATGCTTGTTTGCTTAAGCTTGTTTGCCCATTTAGCTGCAGCCACTGAACTTATCTTAGCTCCTGGACAATAAACAGGACGCAAATGGCTTCTCCGGTCAGTGGTATAGTAATACCATATTTCAACCAGCTGTTTCCAGTCCTAAGGCTAAGATAACTCATAGCTGTAGGGTCATCTTACCAACATATTTAATTAACAAGTACTACCAAGGAACTCTACAACAATAAACCCTTTAAATCATGAATTATTAAATAATTGGCAAACCTTCAAAATGCAGGTTTAGCCTGATTGTATATATCAGGCTTTTCAGGAAAGAACAATTCCAAAATCAAATTTATGAAGTAGAAGTCTCAAAATCCTGACAGGCCAAGTGTATCAAATATTATATATTTGACTTTAAAGGGTCAACTGCTCTTCGTAACTTATTGTTTTACTTAATTCTGTCACAGCTATTTTGCATATTGTATGACACAATTTATGCTGTATACACTTCTGTTGGTCTTTCTGGAGTCAATAGTAACACCTTTGTCAATTAGATTTTCAAGCTGAGCGTTGGTCATCCACTGCAGCAGATGGTGGTTTTCTCACTTCTCTGTTTATTGTTGTTTGGTGCATGACATGCTATTTTACAGTACTAGAGCAGAGCACTAAATCTTATACTCATGAAACATTTTATGATGAAATTATGTGTAGCATTTCTCATGTTGAACACTTTAGGACTTTGAGAGTTTTCCTGTGTTTTCCTTGATTTTTGGTTGTACTGAATAAATATGGAAGAAGACTTCTGTACCGGTGTTCTGCATTTGGGTCCAAACCCTGCTCGTTGAGCGCAAAGAGTGCAAGGATGCAAATAAATTTGTACTTTGTGAAGGAAACCATAATTGAAAAAGGCATAAGAAGCTGTAGTTACATTATAAAGTACAAGGATTAACAGACAAGTAAGATATAACGAATATTATGGCTTGAAAAACAAAAATAAATATAAACATGAGATAAGCTCCATTCTCTGATCATACTGAAATAATGCATCTCATTTTAGTGAAAGTATCAAGACTTTAGTTAGATTGTACTTAAAGATACATACACTGTGGTGGAAATTTTATGAAGAAGGATGGATATCAATTTTGTTTATTGTGAGGGATATTAAAAACACACACAGAAGATATCTGAATAAAGATAATTTGAAACGGCTGAAGCAAGGTAGGTGTGTCTGTGTTCAGTTTTTATAGGGTTATGTTACGAGGAATGGCTGCTTCAAGTGTGATCATCTTTAACCGTTTCATTTATTCCTGATAGAATGATTTATCATCAATTACCATAATTAATTTTTTTATATTACATGGGCATAATAGAGTCCCCGTGGGGTGTAGGATTATAAATATGTGATTTGTTCAAAAAAGGAAGAAGTCAATAAATTCTACAATAAAGAAATATTTACAAGGAGCAAACATTTACGAGAAAACTAAAAGTAAATTGCCAATCATATTCCATAATCCATTCCTTCTGGTCAGGCACTCATGTAAGTCAACAGTACAGACAGCCACGTAGAAAACACTAATCCTGATTTAGGGGAATATATAACCATCATCCGTCAGCCTGTTCCATTCCACCAGGTTTGTGTAGGTGGGGCTTTTAGGGCAAATATGTCACGACTAAAGTTACTACCTTGAAAGACCTACTAGATGGCGCTGTGGCACTGTGAAAACACAGCGAGCAGACAGCACAGAGCTGAAAGAAAAAAGAATGTGATTAAAATCAGTCAAGTGTTTTTCAAACATCACTTCGTGGAACTAAAATGAACCACCTCGCCTTTGAATTCAGATTCTGTCCTCTGGAAGCTTGTTGCCGTTAGAGGATGTGGCCAGTGGGCAAAGCTGAAATGTGTTCCAGAAAGATATTGTTTGTTTGGAGCAAGTAAATCACCTACTGGTGTTAAATACTAGAAATGAAAGGTTGAAAGCATCGTACAATTCCAGCAGAATGAAGAGAAACTTTATTCAGAAGTATGGCAGCCTTTTGGCTAGGGTTACCTCTGGGGACTTAATTGTATGATGTTGGACTAAAAGTACATAAAATTTGCGCTTTGTTGAACTTTGTATGTTATTAAATCCTTAATAATTAATGTTTTGGGGATTTTCATGTGCTGGAGTGAATGTGGGCACTCCTATGACATGTGGCACCCTGTGATCTAAACAGAAGCAAGGGAAAAATGTGAATGTTAATAAAATTTTAATAAAATGTGGTCTTTTTTACAAATCATCTTCCTCCACATCAAGACAGATTATGTTTGGTTGTGCTTCGGGTATAGAGGGACTGTTCGTCACTTTGATAAATGTTTTCTGAAGCCCCTGACAGTCTGGGGGATATGAGGTGAATTTTTAAGCATACATGTCACGAGACAATAAAAAGTTAATGTTTCTGACACAGCCTGCAGCATGGCAGAATGTTGCCTTGCCCTTTTTAGTATGTATCCATGGCTATATGATGACTCAGTTAGAATGATTTGTCTTTTAATATTCTTCATACATAGGTATGCATTAAGAATACATACCTATTAATCAAGCCATGTTACATGTTGTACACATGAGCATCCATATCTGCATCCATTTAGAATTTTGACTCTTGTTTCTGCTTTTTTGCTAAATACTATTTCTCGAATAACAGCACTTAACTCGCCATTCAACATTAATCAAACATCTATAGTGTGGGTGGTAATTTTTGTGCAGAAGTGTTGCAGACAAACAGGCTCAGTGCCGGGGAAACATTGTTTCAACCATGTGCCACATTTTCCCTGCTGGTGTTCACATTTTTTTTTCCTCCCTGGCAGTGGTTTTGTCCACATTTTCCACCTTCTCCCTCAGCCAAGGACAATATTGATATGTCTTTGTATCTCCATTTCAAGGAGCTCACAGATTGGATTATGGGAAATAATGAGCTAAGCCTCCTTCTTTCGTTATGAAAGCTGTTATTCAGGTTAAACAGAACGGAGGAGGGTTGGACTTTTCACTGCAGCTACTACTTCTGTTACCTTCGCTCTGCTACAATAGATGAGATGTTATTTTAATATTCCTGGTTGTTTCATTTTTTTTAATATACATATTTAATTGCATGTGGAAAGCAACAAAGACAAATGTCATAGAAATATTACTGTAAATTAAAATTACAACACTATAATGAATAAAAGGGAGATCAAGCAGTAGCAATTAAAATTACTTTTGAATTTAACACATTATAGATCATAGTATTTCCCTCCCAGTTCAACTGAAATTATTTGTAAATTTTGATTTGAAGAAAGCACAATAACTAAAAAAGAAAAACAAACACTTTTGAGATATACACGAGATAAAATAAGATTATACTCCCTGAGAACCAGTGTGTGTTAGTTGAAATTAACGGAAAAATTTGGAATTTTGAACATAGACACAAATTTAAACCGTTTTATCCGTGAAGAAGACGGAGCCACCATTTGCAAATGGTAGCAAAAAAGTTCATTATTCATTTAGCGTACAATGGAGACCATAAAAACAGATAGAAATGGTTCCAGGCTGCCAGTCTGGCCAGTCATCAGTCTCTGGACAATATTAGCCAGTGCCAATAAGGCTGCACAATGAAATTGAGGTTTATTCATACACAATTTACATCCAAATGTGCCCTTATTCTGCTAATGGTTTGAATCTCAAGTCAGGATGGCTTTGTGAAGAAATGATTTCGTTATTGGCAATCCAAGCAAATGCTTCAAAGATGTGCTTCAAGTGGGGTTTTCCTTTGCACACAATGGTTTATTTAAAACTGAGGTTTTAGGAACAAATTTATTAAAATTTGTATTAGTGAGCACTTTTTCATTGCCAGGGTAATCCATCCAGCTGACAGGTGTGGTTCTCCAGATGCTGATTAAACAATATGATTATTGCACAGATGGGCCTTAAGCTGGGCACAATTAAAGGCTACTATAAAATGTGTGGCTTTATCATCTGTAGTACTATTTGTGTTGAATCCCCAGTTCAATGGATAATGAATGACTTTTATCAAGATAAAACTGCAGATATTGGAATGGGGATCAGTCCAATTTGCACCTTTGCAGTAAGACATGAAAAACAAGAGCTGGTACAGAAGGTTTTTTTTAAAACATTTACGAACCCTCCCCATACTGCTATTAAACCACCTTCTATCTGTACTACTACTCTTATCGACTTTTCAAAGCACTTTCATGTCTCACGGAAGTCCGAGACTCACGGAACGTAGTGCACTTCCGGATGCCGCCAGCCAATAGAAAGCGCGTACGGTATCACGTTACTGCCTGCCAAAAATCCGCAATGAGGTGAAGTCGCAAGTATGGATGCGCGAGGGTGCACTGTATTTTCAAGCCACTACCCTGATATCTGTCGATAAGTAGCTGAGCTGTTTGTGTCACCAATTACTGTCCTCCTTGGTAAGACGTCTTGATCAAGTGTTTTTGCTCTAGACTTTCCCACTTGAGTTCCAGCAGTATTTACATTGCAGCAACACTATGTAACTGACTGATTAAAATGCTGTTGGATATGTATAAGAATTTTAAACATATTGTATATCATTGCTGTTATCTCCCCACCTATATATTTGAATAAGCTCACGCTGTCACACTGTCACGCTGTCATCAACTCCACCCACTACCTGTCAATCAAGCGCCCAACCAATCACTGCGCCTAACCAATCATGGCGCATCTGCCAGAAAGAATCACGTGAACAATATGGCGTAAGACATCTGCTATGTTAGGAGATGAAATAACTATACATGGACTTCCCAGTTGACAATTTTAGAGTGTCATAACTGTTCCAACAATTTTCATGTTTTTGAGCAGAGTTCAAACAGCAGGAAAGACACAAAACGAATTCTGAGTAAAACTCCGACTGAAAGAGAGGAAAGGATTACGTCACAAAAAAAGAAATACTACTTAGCCAGAGCCAGTGAATGCCAAGCACAAAAGGAAAATTGACAAGAAAAAGAAAGGTGGGTTATACAAAAAGTATGCTATACATTCAGTGGGTTAAAGCCTATCAACCAATAAGCATTTTAACATTTTTATTTACTATCTATCCTGATCCATAGAACAAGGTAGCTATTTATTCTTTTCATATATTTGGTATGAAGTTTGATATTATTGTTTTATCGTGGAATTTCCACGGGTTCCCACTAGTAACATTATAATATTACTAGACAGAAACACTTCCCTTGTCACTGATGAAAGCACATTTCACACCATTCTTTTTCAAATAATTGGCACAATTAACAAAGTTGAACTAATCAATATTGAAATCACTGATGTAAACAAACAGCAAATGCTAAAACACTTGTCTGAGCATTAATTAGATTTAATTAATCAGATTTTAATAAAAACTCTTTTGTTTCAGCTTTGGTGGAAAGAGTACCATTTCATTTGAAACAGATTTCCAAAGCTAGATTTTTGACAGATCTCAGAGTTAAACTTATCACTGCCAATAAATTCACACATATTCAAAACAGCAGACATCAAACCTTGGCACTCTCAATGCTGACACCAGCTATGGTAATGTGTGTGTAATCTCTTTGTAACCATTACTTGAACATGTTGCTTTGAGTTTACTTTCTCTAATGCTTAGCTAAATGGAAAGGATATGGAGAAAATGTTACTGTCTGACATATCTGACAACAGCCATGCTGCGCTTCCCCTGGAAGCCAATATCACAGGGAAATAAATATGTTAATGTGCTCTCTACTATCCACGTTTGAAGTCATTATGCAATTTCCCTCTAATGGAAACCTGGTTTGAAGTAAGCAAATCGAAAACAAACCAAAAACTGACCGCAACCTTTTTAAACTCATCAGTCTATTTCTTACACAGCAGCAGAATGTCGTGTTGGCACTGTGTGAAAGCCACAGCCTCATTATTTCTTTCAGTGAGACCACAGATTTGTTCTGATCCGACACACCAGGCATGCAGCAGAACTATTAACCTGAGCATATTAAAATTCATAGATGGTCTTCTGTGAAAGGTTATGAGTTATTGATAAGCAGCCGTGTGACCGTCATCGAATGAAGTTTATGATTAGAGAAGAGAGCGGCCAGAACAACAAGAGGTCAGCAGTTTGGGTGTAATTATTATGAGAATAAGATTAAAAGTAAAGTGACAGCCCTGTCCTCTGTGTTACATTAGCCATCCTCAGCATCCTATAAAGTCACAACTGCAGCAAAATCATTATGCGAAGCAGATGCGTGAAAGTCAGCAATCACATTTACATCCCTACTATAATGCAATCTTGACCTGTATTTCGGACCTACTGTACAATCAGGAAACATCACGAAATGTTACAAAAGGCCATCCAAACCAAAAAAAAAAAAGGGAAATAAAACAGAAATTATTCAAGATGTCAAGATTTTAGAAGAAGAGTGGGAATTAATAAACCAAAACCCCAAATCATTACCTATCTAACATACACCACTGTCTGGATTGAACTAAAGTCTTTGGCTCAAGATACATTGGCACAAAGTATTCCCCTCTTGCTTGATAAAAAAACCCCTAATAAACTAATAAAATAAATAGTTTGTTGCTATATCTCGGACTCTGTCATTCGCGTGTGTTTCCTGAAATGCATTAAACACGACTAACGAGGGCACACTGTAAAATCGAAGTAAAAGATTTTTAGTGGAACCTTTCATTTTGACTGAATTGCCACATTCCTCCATCATCTCATTGTCGAAAGCAGCATGTTAACGTACATGTGCTTTTTTTCAGCTAGAATTTATGATTTTGAAACGAAAGAGGAAAATGTCCGTCATTGTTACCACAATTTATATAGCAAGAGGGGCTTGGGGTGGTTGTTTGCATCAACTAACTCACCATTTCTTGCCAATAGTCATTTCTTTCCATGGCTGTAATTGTTCCCAAACTGTGATAAAAAAAAAAAAAAGTTCCCCTAAACCTTAAATGCTAATGGGATCATTAAATCAGAAAACACTCAGATCTGTTTTTAGGGAGGGCTATTAAAAAACAGAATAGTTTGTCCTGTAATTAGTGTAACATAGCCAAAATACACTTTTAGGAAAATATTCCTTAGAGCTGTGTCTATGCTGTGTTCTTTGCAAATATAATGTAAATAGCAGTGTCCACAGTACACAGCAAGGTGACAGCCAGTGAGTAAACATTTGAGATTGAAGACCTCATTGTGATCTGAACAGAACTGAAAGGAGGTTTGACTAATTGGATTATTGGAGCCTGACTAAAAAACGCAGAAACAACATGGCCAACAACATGGTCTTCCAGTTTATTGAGGTCTTACACTACCACTAGGACTCATCTCTCTCCACAGTTTTCCACCCTGCTGCTGGCCATTTTGGCCTTGGTGCTTCCTGACAGATGGCCTAGCGTACTGGTCATTTCCCAAACCACCAGCTGTATGTGCAGACTGGGCACATGCAGAGTAGAATATATCCCTCATTCAACATTCACACTATATTTGGTTCCAAATAATGTGAAATTGTGCGGTACACCACAGTCTAAAAACCAGTGTCACTTGGCTCTTTGATGGTCAATCACTTGAATATTTATACATAATATTTATACAGACACACACGCACACGCACGTACACGCACACGCACACGCACACACACACACACACACACACACACACACACACACACACACACACACACTGCAGTTGTAATCTAACAAAACAAGGTTGTACAAAGGACAGCAAGACCTGGCATCTTGCTTTGTTCATCAAGCAAAGTGTCAAATATTAGATCCTAAAGAAAACATGCATATATGGGACACCAGTTTAAAGCACTCTTGAGGCATAATTTACCTTGAATGAACAAACAGTTGGAGATATACATAGGTGGGGAGATAACAGCAATGATATACAATATGTTTCAACTTCTTATACATATCGACAGCATTTTAATCAGTCAGTCACAGAATATTGCTGCAATGTGATTACTGCAGGAACTCAGGTGGGAGAGTCTAGAGCAAAAGCACTTGATCAAGACGTCTAAGTAACTTTCAATACACACTGCTTTGGACATTCACAGACATATCAATCTTGGAAGGTTGAAGAGGAGGACAGTAATCGGTGACACAAACAGCTCAGCTACTTATCGACAGATATCATGGCAGTGGCTATATGGGACACCAGTATAAAGCACTCTTGAGGCATAATTTACCTTGAATGAACAAACAGTTGGAGATAATCAACCCCTAATTGAGAACCAATAAAAATAGTTAGCGGGAGTCATTTGGAAATGATGCCAAGCAGTTTATTGCTAGTCAGGAGGACAACACCTGTGAAAGAGGCAGAAGGTTAACAGTTATTGGCCAGTTGCAGTCCTGGGATGCAAGATGACCAATTACTGTGATTAATTAGTGTCTAATTAAATAGTTCTCCCCTAAAGATTAGCAGTAATCTTTTCAGTGTATTAAACAGTCGAAAGATAATGCTTATTCCTTCTCAGATTTTATTACTCCTGTGTTGTATCTATCTGTGTTGTGGGTGGATCGTCAAGTCCTCTCATAAGTCATTATCATTACTTGCATACAGACTAGTGGGAGTGTGTTTGTGTATTTCTTTGTGTGCTCCCTCATCTATCAGGAGGCTGCCCTTATGTGATGGCTGCTGAAGCTCCATTAGTACCCACAGCCCTGATTGATGTTACACAATACTGTGTTGGAAGGCAAGAATTGTTGTTCTGAAGCGGCAACACACATATTACATCAGTTTCTCTCAGCAGAAAAGGGAAATTGCTGTGCTGATGTTGTTAGGTTCAAATTTGCTCAGAAAATGTCTGAAATTTATTTTCAAGAACTTGTCTACAGATATCTGTGAGTAACAATAGGATCTTTGGGAAAGAAGGGGTGGGTTACATGATGCAATGTTTCTTGAATAAACATGAAGAGTTCTTCAAGCGAACTCTTCTGAATCCTGATTTACAAATAATTTCAATTGAGTCAGATGATTCAGAGCAGAGTTGGTGCATATGAACAATTGAAATGCTTCAACACTGCAACATTACAAATATGCAATGGTCTACTGTGGGAGCTCCAATATTCATGATTCATTCATTCAACATGAGAAGTACCTGGAACAACTTAAACAGGGAATTTTTTTGTCTTTTTTTCTAGATAAACCAAATATGAGATATAGGTCATCCTCAACATACCAACATTCGACTTACGGACATTCGGAGATACAAACAAATGCCTACCACCATAATCAACTATTGTAGTGCAGACTAATTAAATTACAAGGAGTAAAAGCTTGCTGTAAACTAGTCTGAATTCAGAACAAAAGTGTGAATCAAGCATGATGCTTAACAATAAATATTGGAACTATGCGTATGTACTTTAATGATTTTATGTTTTTATGCTTATTTATTGTACAGTAACATGATATTATGCGCTTTTAATGCCATTCTAATGATTTTGAGGGTTCAATATTCGTGGCAGGCTGATCTGTGGTCTTACTCACACTGGCCTTCTCCATATGCACCAGTCTATGCACTAGTCAGGTACTACTTTCAAGGTACCCTGACCTACCCTGAAAGTAGGTCAGGGTCAGTTGCGAGATGTTGCAGTCTCTGACTGCCTTGTTACATCCTGCTTCAAAGCGGTGATGTAATTGTCAGTGTTCATGTGTTCATCCGTTCGTTTGTCCACCAAATATTTTCACAACCGTTACAGATTGAAAGACGAAACAAAAAGCACATTACTCGGGCTGCAAAGTGGATGAAAATGAGATGATGACCTTGACCTTGAGAAAGGTAGGTCAAGGTCAAATTTCTACTTTTGTACTCTCAGGAACCGAATGAGATAGAAAGACGAGGGAGAAGGCCAGTGTAAGACCATAGATAAAAGTTAGTACATAGGTAGATCAAAGCAGTTGCACTAGTCTATGCACTAGTCAGGTACTACTTTTAGGCAGGGCTTTGAACCAGAATTTTTTGCCAATTGGTTTGCTCTGAACAGAAATGGAATTAGAACGTTTCCGGTTTTGCGTTCCACCCATGACGTTCCTGAACCAGTTAGAACAAAAAAATAAAGTTCCTGAACCGGTTAATAACGTACCTTGTAAATATAAATATGTAGGTGCCGTACTTTGCGCACCATAAGACGCGCTTAAAAGCCTTAAAATTTCTCAAAAATCAATGCTGCGCCTTTTAACATTAAGCGTCTTATGTGGACACTGAGTTCCAAAATCGGTAAACATGTTTTTGTGTGATTATAGTCAGCGATCCGCCAGATCAGCCATTGTCCGCCGACATAGGACGTATTACGTCACTACGTACGACGGCAGCGATAGACCAATTAGAGAACATGACGCGAGGCTACGCCCGGCACACCTCCGGTAGGTACTGGTATGCAGTACAGTGTATGCCGGTACTGTACCGCAGGTATGCTGCATCACCACATTTGTTTGGCTAAAGATCCCCAACAATGGCGTCAGCGAAAAGACACGTTTATGATGCAACATGTAAACTCCAGGCTATCAGTTCTGGTTGTTCCAGTTCATGTAAAGAGACCGGGTGGCTTTTTTCACGCTTCACCATCTCTCTTGATCTGTGACTCCATGCACGCCCACACCACCGCTTCTGTAAAAAACCACATCAAGCGGTTGAATTCGGAACTTGCCATCACCCTGGGAGGATTAACGAAAGAACTCCAACCGCTGGACATCGGTGTAAACAGAGCCTTTAAAGTTAAGCTGCCTGCGTCGTGGAGTGATGGATGAGAGACGGTGAACACACGTTTACCAGGACTGGAGGCAGTGCCGAGCGAGTTACACCTCGAGTTACACCACCACAGTATGTGCATGGATTGTGGATGCCTGGACTTATGTATCAGCAACGACTTTTGTCCGATGTTTTGCTAAAGCCGGCATCATTACCGGACAGCCACCTGGAAACCAGACGGTCAGCGATAGTGAAATTGCCGAGCTATTCAATGCAGACCGAAGATGAGGACTTTATCAAAAAATAAAGAAATAAAAACATATTTAAAAAATAATGTCAGTGTATTTTTTTAAATTTAAATACATAGTACAACACAGTTCAACCACAGTCACCTGTTTGCTTCCGCTAGCAAGCATGCACCGAACAATAATGTGCACCGTGTATCCGGTTAAAGTACAGAAATAAACTCTGTCATTTAGACTGTGCCTCTTTATACGATGAGCCGAATGGTGCGCAAAATACGGTAACTTAATGACTTTTAAATTGGCTTCTAAAGCAATTAGTTTATATACTATAGACTATAATTATAGATATGTCCCTACCCTACAGTAAACAGTACCACAGCACTACACCACTGCTTTATGCAAGTTATATCACTGTAGTTAAGGCTTATGCCTCCTACTTAGACACTACATGAAATAAGACAAGAATAACTTTCGCCATGTCATTTATTGCTGAACAACAGATCTTCATTGTGCTTCTCCCATTGCTCAATATTGCTACAAAGCATTGACAGTACAGGAACACATTGCTCTGAAAATGGCTGCAGCCAATGTGTTAATGTCTAAATCATAAATTTTTAAGATTGACATACTGCAGTGTTCACCGGTTATGATTAAATTGTGACTGGAAGACTGCCCTTTTCTTAACTGCTGCTGATAGCCGCTGCTTCTCTCCGCTGTCATCCCCTGTCCAGTGAATAACAGGAAGTGAAACATGAGGTCAAATATTTTTTTCAAGAAAGAAAAAAAAACCCCGGTATTAACCGGTTTACAATTATTTTCTGTTCCGATTCTGTTCCGGAACATTAAAAAATATAAAGTTTTTGGTTTCGTTTTCATTCCTACTAAAATACCAAAAGTTTTCGTTTTCGTTCCATGAACCGGTTCAAAGCCCTGCTTTCAGGGTACCCTGACCTACTTTCAGGGTAGGTCAGGGTAAGTCGCGAGATGTTGCAGTCTCTGACTGCCTTGTTATATTCTGCTTCAAAGCAGTGATGCATTGCGATTGTCAGTGTTTGTATGTTTGTCTATTCGTTCGTTTGTTCGTTCTTTCATTCTTTCGTTTGTCTGTTTGTTCATTTGTCCACCAAATGCCTTCGCAACCATTGCAGATAGAAAGATGAAACAAAAAGCACATTAATTGGGCGGCAAAGGGGATGACCTTAAGAAAGCTAGGTCAAGGTCAAATTTCAACTTTTGTACACTCATAGGATAAAAAGACGAGGGAGAAGGCCATAGACCGTAGATCAAAGCTAGTGCTTTGATCAATGACAGGTCAGAGCACTAGCTTTGATCATTGACTCATGCAAGTAGGTCAGGGTAAAATTTTGAATTCAGGGTTGTCGCGGGATGTTGCAATCTGTGACTGCCTTGGTTCTAGTTATGTTCTGTTATTGTTTCTGGTATGTCTTAGGGAACTGTACTTTCATATTTTTGGTAGTAATGGCATTTAAATGACCTCAAATGACAATTATAGATGAATTTTTATAAATAACAACTTACAAACAGTTCAGCTTACAAACAACCTCTTAGAACCAAATGGGGTTTGTATGTTGAGGACTACCTGTATCAGAATCAAAATTTCAGAATGTGTGTCAAATACTCTAAATTACAAAAAGATGACAAAATATGTACTGCTAAAATTAAAAGCAGTGAAAGTGCCAACTGTAAAAAAATGCAAAACCTACTTTAATAAACGTGTTTGTTCACTTTGTTTTATTTTCAAGTTTCGAGACACTGTAAATAAGTTGGTTTATGAGATCAGACACAGATATGGTCTGTTTGATCAAACAAATCATACAAATATACATATTATCACGTTTTCAATGCTCCTCAGTGTTTTCATCCTCTTTATTGTGTTGTCTGTGCCAGTAAAATTGAAACTTGAAAGGTGAATACTTGAGTTATGTTGTGTTTTTTCAATATGGCTTGTGAATTTTTGTCTGCACTCATTAGTGGGAGGTATTGACAAAATAAGTACCAGGGCCAGCTGCCAAGACATCCATGCTGCCAGACAATGACGAAGATTGCAAGCTCTGCAGCCTGCTGATGAGTGCGCGGGCTCTTTGATATAGCATTTAAAACCAAGATGTAAAGCTTGTACAGTCAAAAAGAAGACATCTGAATCATTTAATTTTGAATTTATTTTGTACCAATTTTGTTTTTTTCTTTCCACAATGGTTCTTTTTGCTATTATCAAGGTCATACATGGCGCTGAATATAATTAACTCCTTATCAACCTTCATTCTCTGACGAGTTTTTGAAGGATTATTTGCCTAAAGTGTAGGCTGTTCACAATGATTACGATAATATTTGAGTTTTTTGTCAATGCGGACTTGCAAGTACAGGAGAAAGAGGATGATATAAGAAGATTCAAACTGTCAGACTTAACCAGCTTCCCACACACAAACGTGTCTGTTTTACTAATAAAGTCTTGTAGATCATTTATATTTTTGAACAATATTTCTTGCCAGCTGTAGGTATGTATGCATCTATTTGCACAATGACATGTGACAAAATGCTGTGATTGCTTTGCAGCATTTTGAATGCATTTTACAATTCCAATGCTGCACGTTATTATTATACCAGTTTCCACACATTAACCTTTACAGACTTCTTTCCCTACCGTGCCTAGACTATGATTAATATGTCTTTGCCCTTGTGTGATAAAATCTCACAAATCTTCTTCCTTGCCTACACATAACTCCAATCACCTTATTATTTTCAAAAGGTTGTTTGGTCACTGAGCTTGAATTATTCCATTTCCTGCTCTACATCTTATGCACCATGTGTCCCTTCCTCATTCAAATATGTATTTTTCTTCTCCAGGAATGGAATATGGAAATGTGTTTTATCTCATGTGTGGATGATGTTTCAGTATATTGTATAGCCATTTCATCAACCTCCCATGTTAACTTGTGCAGATGTCCTTGGTGTTTTCTAAGCTGAGCCTTTGTAGGTAAATTGTACTTTGTGACACCAGGAAGAATTGGACCAGAAACTGCTTTCAGTGGTTAAAAAAAAAATTGAAAGTAATGGTGTCATGAACCTAATTTATTTTTCACAACCCCCTTCTTTTGAAAGAGCCTACCCTTTTAGTGAGTGATTTAACATAAACTTGCAGAGGATGCTACTTTGGTCAATGGCTTCGGACACATATGTCAAAGTCAAGGCCCGCGGGTGAGATCTGGCCCGTGGTGAATTATTTATGGCCCGCTGGATGATTTGTAATTACTATTAGAACCGGCCCGCAGGCCACGTCAACCCGCTGCTGTTTTGCACGCACCAAAACTACATTCCCCACATTGCAATAGTAGCCTAAGTCACTGCAACGCAGCAAGTGGGTTTCGTTTTCAATGTTTATCAGCAGGGTGGCACGGTGGCGCAGTGGGTAGCGCTGTCGCTGCACAGCAAGGTGGTTCCGGGATCACGTCTCGCTCTGTGCGGAGTTTATATATTCTCCCCATGTCTGTATGCATTCTGTCTGGGTTCTCCAGCTTCCTCCCATCTCCAAAAAAATGTGCCAGTCCCAAATTGACTAGGAATGAGTGTGTGCGTGGCTGTCTGTGTCTCTGTGTGGCTCCGCAGTGCACTGGCCCGCCTCACGCCCTAAGCCAGCTGGGATAGGCTCTAGCTTCCCATGACGCGCGCAAGTGGATGAAGCGGTCATGACAACGGATGGATGGATGTTTATCAGCAGTCAGAGTGGAGGTTGAATTTAGCCACTCTTCTCCTCAAAACTGGCCTCAAAACTTGCTCTTTTGACAGGTACCTTTTCCTTTAACGTTAGCTCCTTTCCCAATCTCACCATTAGTTAGCTTTCTTTCTCCAGTTAGCCTGCTAACATTCATCTACGGCTTCGCAATTTGCCAACACAAAGTTGTTACGCCACCACTTTGATTTTTGACTACGTTGGGTGCGCTTGGATTATAATACCAACACATTTGTTTTCATATGTTTGATATAAAGTCTGATGTTATTGTTTCATCGTGGAATTTCCACGGGTTCCCGCTAGTTTCCATATGTTTTCGTAAACATTGACCCAGTCCGGCCCTCGTCTTGTAGGAAATTTGTTTTTTGGCTCTCCGTGTATTTGACTTTGACACCCCTGGCTGAGGAGTTGATGTGTACAGGTCCTTGAAGCACCAAATTGGCATTATTTTCCATTTATGTATTGTATATACTGTATGTACAATAGAATGAATGAAGTAACAATGTCTTATTTTTACTTTTCAGTATCTGGCCTTTCTGTGGCATTCGCCTCCATACCAAATTGTCTCTCCTAAGCATGAAATCCTTGAAAAATAAGTCACAAATTTCCACTCTAATTTTAGAAAAGCCACAGTTCATTGTTAAATTCAATTGAAGTTCCATGCAAAATATATTTCTTAAGACTAATTTTGGCTCTTTCCTCTGAGAGCTGCCACCTTATCGTGGTGGGGGAGTTTGAATACCCGAATGATCCCAGGAGCTGTGTTGCCAGGGTCTTTATGCTCCTGCTAGGGTCTCCCTTGGCAAACAGGTCCTGGGTGACGGGCCAGACGAAGAGCAGCACAAAAACCGCGATGATGAGTACAAAATCAATGACCGTGACGTTGCCCAGTATGGCGCAACCGGGGCCCCACCCTGGAGCCAGGCCCGGGGTTGGGGCTCGTATACGAGCACCTGGTGGCCGGGCCTCTGCCCACGGGGCCCGGCCGGGCTCAGCCCGGAAGGACGACGTGGGCCCAACCTCTGGTGGATTCACCACCCACTGCGGAAACCGTAGGGGACGGGTGCAGTGTGGATTGGGTGGCAGTCGTCAGCATGGGCTCGACGACCCAATCCCCAGACAAAGAGTCTAGCTCTAGGGACATAGAATGTCACCTCGCTGGGGGGAAAGGAGCCAGACTATCGAAGAATATCAGCCTCGAAGAAATTCTGGCAAACCATTCGGCGCCTCAGAAGGGGAAAGCGGTGCACAGCCAACACTGTTTACAGTAGAGGCGGAGAGCTGCTGACCTCGACTGAGGATATTGTCTGGTGGTGGAAAGAATACTTCGACTTCTTCTTCTTCTTTTCCTTTCAGCTTTTCCCTTCAGGGGTCGCCACAGCGAATCAATTGCCTCCATCTAACCCTGTCCTTTGCATCCTCTTCTCTCACACCAACTACCCTCATGTCCTCTTTCATTACATCCACAAACCTCCTCTTTGGTCTTCCTCTAGGCCTCCTGCCTGGCAGTTCAAAACTCAGCATCCTTCTGCCAATATATTCACTATCTCTCCTCTGGACATGTCCAAACCATCTCAGTCTGGCCTCTCTGACTTGATCTCCAAAACCTCTAACATGTGCTGTCCCTCTGATGTACTCATTCCTGATCCTATCCTTCCTGGTCACTCCCAGAGAGAACCTCAGCATCTTCATCTCTGCTACCTCCAGCTCTGTCTCCTGTCTTTTCCTCAGTGACACTGTCTCTAGACCAAACAACATCGCTGGTCTCACCACAGTTTTGTACACCTTTCCTTTCATTTTAGCTGAAACTCTTCTATCACACATCACACCTGACACTTTTCTCCACCCGTTCCGTCCTGCCTGCACACGCTTCTTCACCTCTTTTCCACACTCTCCATTGCTCTGGACTGTTGACCCTAAGTACTTAAAATCCTCCACCCTCTTGATCTCTTCTCCCTGTAACCTCACTCTTCCACTTTGGTCCCTCTCATTCACACACATGTACTCTGTCTTACTGCGGCTAACCTTCATCCCTCTCCTTTCCAGGACAAACCTCCACCTCTCTAGCTTCTCCTCCACCTCTTCCCTACTCTCACTGCAGATCACAATGTCATCTGCAAACATCATAGTCCATGGAGATTCCTGTCTAACCTCGTCTGTCAGCCTGTCCATCACCATAGCGAACAAGAAGGGGCTCAGAGCTGATCCCTGATGCAGTCCCACCTCCACCTTGAACTCCTCTGTCACACCTACAGCACACCTCACCACTGTCTTACAGTCCTCATACATGTCCTGCACCGCTCTAACATACTTCTCTGGCACTCCAGACTTCCTCATACAATACCACAGTTCCTCTCTGGGCACCCTGTCATAAGCTTTCTCCAGATCTACAAAAACACAATGCAGCTCCCTCTGGCCTTCTCTGTACTTCTCTATCAACATCCTCAAAGCAAATACTGCATCTGTAGTACTCTTTTTTGGCATGAAACCATACTGCTGCTCACAAATGCTCACTTCTGCCCTTAGTTTAGCTTCCACTACTCTTTCCCATAACTTCATTGTATGGCTCATCAGCTTTATTCCTCTGTAGTTGCCACAACTCTGCACATCTCCCTTGTTCTTAAAAATGGGCACCAGCACACTTCTCCTCCACTCCTCAGGCATCTTCTCACTATCTAAGATCTTGTTGAACAACCCAGTCAGAAACTACTGCCACCTCTCCCAGACACTTCCAAACCTCTACAGGTATATCATCAGGACCGACTGCCTTTCCACTCTTCATCCTCTTCAGTGCTCTTCTCACTTCATCCTGGCTAATCTTTGCTACATCCTGGTCCACAACAGTCACCTCTTCTAGTCTTTGTTCTCTCTCATTTTCCACGTTCATCAACTCTTCAAAGTACTCTTTCCATCTTCCCATCACACTATTGGCACCTGTCAATAGACTTCCATCCCTATCCTTAATCACCCTAACCTGCTGCACGTCCTTCCCATCTCTATCTCTCTGTCTTGCCAGCCTGTATAGATCAGTCTCTCCCTCCTTACTGTCCAACCTAACATACAAGTCATCATAAGCCCCTTGTTTGGCCTTTGCTACCTCTACCTTCACCTTACGCTGTATCTCCCTGTACTCCTGTCTACTCTCCTCAATCTTCTCAGTGTCCCACTTCTTCTTAGCTAACCTCTTTCTTTGTATACACTCCTGTACCTCCTCATTCCACCACCAACTCTCCTTATCTACTTTCCTTCCAGATGACACACCAAATACTCTCCTACCTGTCTCCCTGATCACATTAGCTGTAGTTGTCCAATCATCTGGAAGCACCTCCTGACCACCCAGAGCCTGTCTTAACTCCTTCCTAAGGGTCATGCAACACTCTTCCTTTTTTAGCTTCCACCATTTCGTCCTCTGCTCTGCCTTTGCCCTCTTCATCTTCCTCACCACCAGAGTCATCCTACACACCACCATCCTATGCTGTTTGGCTACACTCTCGCCTACCACTACTTTGCAGTCACTGATCTCCTTCAGGTTACATCGTCTACACAAGATGTAGTCTACCTGTGTGCTCCTACCACCACTCTTATAGGTCACCCTATGTTCCTGCCTCTTCTGGAAGAAAGTATTCACTACAGCCATTTCCATCCTTTTTGCAAAGTCAACTACCATCTGTCCTTCTGCGTTCCTCTCCTGGATACCGAACCTGCCCATCACTTCCTCATCACCTCTGTTACCTGCACCAACATGTCCATTGAAGTCTGCGCCAATGACAACTCTCTCACTTCTAGGTATCCTCTGCATCACTTCATCAAAGTCCAACCAGAATTTCTCCTTCTCCTCCAGCTCACATCCTAGCTGTGGAGCATACCCACTAACAACATTGAACATCACACCTTCTATTTCTAGCTTCAGACTCATCACTCTATCCGACACTCTTTTTACCTCCAGGACATTCCTAACAAACTCCTCCTTCAAGGTAACACCTACTCCATTTCTCTTCCCATCTACACCATGATAGAACAACTTGAACCCTGCTCCTAAACTTCTAGCCTTGCTACCTTTCCACCTGGTCTCCTGGACACACAGTATGTCTACCTTCCTCCTCTGCATCATGTCGACCAACTCTCTACCTTTTCCTGTCATAGTTCCAACATTCAACGTCCCTACTCTTAGTCCTATACTCTTGGCGCTCCTCTTCTCTTTCTTCGTGCGAACGCACTTTCCTCCTCTCCTTCTTCGACCAACAGTAATCCAATTTCCACCGGCACCCTGTAGGTCAACAGTGCCGATGGCGGTCATTGTTAACCCGGGCCTCGACCGATCCGGTATGGAAGTCATAGGTTTGATTCGCATCTTTGATCTGGCAAAAGTTTTACGCCGGATGCCCTTCCTGATGCAACCCTCTGTATTCATCCGGGCTTGGGACCGGCACAATAAGACACTGGCTTGTGCCCTCTTGCGGCTACATTGGAAAGAATACTTCGACGATCTCCTCAATCCCGCTGCCATGTCTTACACAGAGGAAGCAGAGGCTGAGGTCTTAGAGGTGGACTCGTCCATCACCCAAGCTGAAGTCACCGAGGTGGTTGCCAAACTCCTCGGTGGCAAAGCACCGGGGGTGGATGAGATTCGCCCTGAGTACCTCAAGTCTTTAGATGTGCAGGGACTGTCATGGTTGACACGTCTCTGTAACATCGCATGGCAGTCAGGGACAGTACCTCTGGATTGGCAGACCAGGGCGGTGGTCCCTCTTTTCAAAAAGGGGGACCGGAGGACGTGTTCCAACTATAGGGGATCACACTCCTCAGCCTCCAGTACCCTATTCCAGAATACTGGAGCGGAGGATTAGACCGATAGTCGAACTGCGGATTCAGGAGGAACAATGTGGTTTTCGTCCCGGTCGTGGAAGACTGGACCAGCTCTACACTCTCCATCGAATGCTCGAGGTTTCATGGGAGTTTGCCCAACCAGTCCACATGTGTTTTGTGGACCTGGAGAAGGCATTCAATCGTGTCCCTCGTGGTATCTTGTGGGGAGTGCTTCGGGAGTATGGGGTCCAGGGCCCTTTGCTGAGGGCTGTCCGGTCCCTGTATGACCGAAGCCAGAGCTTGGTTTGCAATGCCGGCAGTAAGTCAGACCTGTTCCAGATGCATGCTGGACTATGGCAGGTCTGCCCTCTATCACCGGTTCTGTTCATAATCTTTATGGACAGAATTTCTAGGCGCAGCCACGGTCCGAAGGGAGTCCAGTTTGGGGACCAAGGGATTTCATCTCTGCTTTTTGCAGACGATGTTGTCCTGTTGGCCTCATCAAACCTGGACCTTCAGCGTGCACTGGGACGGTTTGCAGCCGAGTGTGACGCGAGTGGGATGAGGTTCAGCACCTCTAAAGGCCATGGTTCTCGACTGGAAAAGGGTGGTGTGCCCTCTTCAGGTTGGTGGAGAGTCCTTGCCCCAAGTGGAGGAGTTTAAGTATCTTAGGGTCTTGTTCACGAGAGAGGGAAGGATGGAACGTGAGATTGACAGATGGATCGGTGCAGCTTCTGCAGTGATTCAGTCGCTGTACAGGTCCGTTGTGGTGAAGAAGGAGCTGAGTTGTAAGACGAAGCTCTCTATTTACTAGTCAATCTACGTTCCTACTCTCACCTATGGTCATGAGCTTTGGGTCATGACCAAAAGGATAAGATCCCGGATACAAGCGGCTGAAATGAGTTTCCTCCGTAGAGTGGCTGGGTGCACCCTTAAAGATAGGGTGAGGAGCTCAGTCACCAGGGAGGAGCTTGGAGTAGAGCCGCTGCTCCTCTGCCTTGAGCGGCGCCAGCTGAGGTGGCTCGGGCATCTGTTCCGGATGCCTCCTGGACGCCTCCCTGGGGAGGTGTTCCGGGCATGTCCTACCGGGAGGAGACCTAGAGGAAGACCTAGGATACGCTGGAGGAACTATGTCTCTTGGCTGGCCTGGGAATGCCTCGGGCTCCCCCGGGAGGAGCTGGACAAGGTGTCTGGGCAGAGGAAAGTACAGGCATCACCCAACATCATGGCAGTCTTACACACACTCACAAGTTTTTCCGTTTTCGGTTTTATGTAATGAAAATGTAAGGTATTTGTCTTGTATGAACACTATTTAAGCATTATGGGCAGTGCAACAACTTATTTAAATTAGCCACATGATTTAAATAGCCTAAATTGGCAGCTTTTCATTGATTTGTAAAAACGTAATGAGCAAGAAGGATTTTTGGAAGTATATCTTCCATTTACATCTAAAATTTGCTCTTTTAAAGTTATGTTCTTTGCTTAAACTTTTTTACCTTATCCATTTTGAACTCTTTTTATTTGTAAAGGCAGGTTTTAAAGGCTACATGTGTGAAGGCATGGAGCTCTGGGGGAAGGAGTTTAAAATTGTGATTGGTACAACTGATGCAGATGAGAGGGGGAAAAAAGCAATCTGTGCATAACCAGAAAGTACTAATTGAGAGCAGTGGTGCTAGAAGGAAAATAACTGTTTGCCCACTGTTCTGACAAACAGCAGCAGCTATTGGTGAAATCAAATGGTCCCCATGTGACTCCTGTTTCTAGAGTGTTATGTTATAGAGTGTCTATTCATTTCATTCAATTGCACTTTGACAACCTTGACAATATCTGCACTGGCTGTCTGGGCCTTTTTGTGTCAAGATGCCATTACAATAAACATGAATAATTGATACAGCTCAAGCCTTATAAAATATTTATCAATTTGTCAAGTGGATTTGTTATTTGCACTCGACAAACTTGTAAACTCTGGATCAAATGATTATTGGTAGTAAATAATTCACAAATAATATTTTATAGATGAACGCATCATTTATTTATTAATTGTTATGTTTTTCTACATGATAAAAGTAGTCTCTAGGGCTGTATTTATTACTTCCCACTATCACATTTCTGTCATCTGAGAGACTAAAATTGTGTGTCTGCATCCATCATGTATTTGTTTGATAAAAATTGTACTTAGACTTTGACTGAAAATATTTTTGAGATCATTGTGTCATTTCAATATTTAACATTCTATTTTACTGACTATTTTACTGAAGTTGTGGTACATACAGAGCAGAAACTTTCTCAAGCATTAGCTCTTCCAAGGTTTTATAATGTCTGGCCTTGTAGTAAGAATGAACATGAAAAGTCTCATAGAAGAAAAGAAACTGTCAGACATTAGTTTCAAGGAGAAGTTGTCAATGATGGAGGTATCCTCTTCTCCCTCGAGTGGCTTCATTTTGACTCACGCATATGTTCAGACAAATAGCTCTGCGCATTAAATGCAGTTAAAATACTGCATAGACATCATTTCTAGGTTTTGAAAACACCTTCACGATGGAGAAAAATGTAAATTTTAGTAACATTTGTTCTTTTTAAACATCCCCAATCAACATTAATAATTTTTTTATTAATGCAAAGCAGTTCATTCATTCATTCATTTTCTGCTGCTTCATCCGCTGTAGCAGGTCACGGGGAGCTGGAGCCAATCTCAGCTGGCATAGGGCATGAGGTGGGGGACACTCCGGGCACGATGCCAGTGCACCGCAGAGCCACACACAAGGACAGACAACCATGCACACACACACTCACTTTAAGATACACTAATCAGGTTATAAAGTAATCATCATTTTCAGCTCTTGTGATGTCGCCGTGTTCCCAGATTTTGCAATTACATTTGATGCAACTTTATTATTGTAGATGCATGAGGCACCTGGAATCATTCTTTATGTCAAAAACATGATTTGAGGACATTGCAGTTGGCTGCCTGATATACTTTTATCACTTTTTCTCACAAAACACAAACTGTCTCTCCTGTTTTCCCAAAAGGGCACCTTGTACTCATAAATTACTGGTGTGTGTGTATAGCAGGTCTCTATATCTGACGTGAGTGTACCTACTCAAAAGTGGGTAGATTTGTGTGTCTTTGTCTGCCAGTCTCTTCTTTGAAGAGTCTTTTAAAAGATGTACATGCTGTGCAGACGCCCTCGCCGTCTCGGCAGGATCAACTCATATGCCACCTTTGTCACTATGAGTGACAGCATCAAGGGAAGAGAGGAAGAGAAGGGGAAGGTCACCTGCTCCCCAACACAGGACCACCTGTCAGAGTCAGCAGGCTCATAAGTGATGATGTTTAAGATCAACGTGGGGGCGATGGACTGCACTGCATTGACGTCCACTAAAAAAAAAAGATAGATGATTCATTAGCTCCATTAAGCCTAAACCTTCAAAGGAAAGGAGTGCCTTTGACCTGAATAGAGAGATTTGTGTTACAATCATCAGTCAGTCCAATATTTTCTCTGGGGTTCCATTAGTCAAGTTGCTTTTTCAACATGATTTAAATTGCATTTGGGCAGTGCCCCAAATCCCCTTGTGTTAAATCACAGTTTCCACAGATTTCATATGTGTCACATTACTAGATGTGATGTCACTTAGGGTATTTCCTGGGGAAAGGTGGTCCCCTGCTTCCATAGGATGCCTGGTGAAGCAAGAAATTGAAAAAGGTGGAGCACACGATTTATGGTCAATCAGCTTTTATTATACCTTGTTTGCACAGACAGAAAAGTGAGCAAGTTCTTTTTATGCTTAAAGTCATGAGTGTCAACTATATCCATTTCCTTATATTCGTAACTCCTCTTTACATACTCAGCTTTAAACAAACGATCCCTGAATTGTTCAGATCCCTGAATATAATCCCAGCATACGTAGCTGGTGATGTACAATGTGTTTGCAATTCAAGTTAGCAATCAACAAAAGCACTGTTGTTAACGTTCTCTTATTATGTCTGGCTGTGGGTTGCACATGCCATTATGTACAAGCTGGAAATAGAAGGCTGAAGGCTGTTAAAGTAGTCCCGAGTCACTATGGGAGTTTCTGAGCAGTATGCCATGTCATGACCCCTGTGGTCCTTGTAAGATTCTACTGTAACCTTAAACAAGAACAGTGAGCTGGAGCAGTTAAAGAATATTCATGTACATTGTGAGCTGAAGCATTGACAAGAAGCTGTGCTACGCTGGAGACAAAAGTAGGTCATGCACAAAAAATCTTAAGGGACTGCTGTGAATTTCTAAAAACTCATTTGCTGGGAATTGAATTTCTAACGATTTTAAATGAAAATGGAGCTATGAAAGTGAGACATAGAGGCGATGCAGGAGGTTGGCAAAAGGAGGACTTATGGGAATGGATGGCACCATGTAAAAATCAAATTTAATTTTGATTTATTAGATTTTATAGCTGCTTAATGAGAGCCACAGCTGTCAGGTACGATGCTATTAGTTTACACTTACAGTATGATTTTAGTGTTAGTTCCTAATTTTTTAAACAGTAAACATTTAATTGGTGAAGTTGAATACAGTTGCTGGCCGAGGAACGTCATTACACAAGGTTTAGCTGTTAAACTCATTTGCAAACCTACAATTCCCAGGAGCTGTGTTGCACAGCAGATTGAACAGCATTATTAGTGCAGTAGTGCAAGCAGTTAAGTTTTATCGATTAAAAGGATCACCAATAACTTCTCCTGTCCAACCATGCTCAGCTTGATAAAAGAGGGAAGCCCCCACTGGGAACTCGCTGAACAATACAGATATCTGTAATGATTTCATTTTGTTCAATTCAACCAATGATTTTTTTGTTTTGTTTTTTGATTTTGTTTTGTTAGTTGATTGTGTGGTTTGTAAAATATTTGTTATGGTGGCAAGGATATCCAGGACCCAAATGCAACCGAAGATTAACAACAAAGTTCACCTAAAAATCACATTACAACATGTTCAAAGTATGAACAGAAAACCAGCAGGAGGGGCAAAGTAACAAATAAAATACAAAGCCACCACTAAGGCGGGATACTCATAAAGTAGCAAATTAAATTTCAGGAGAAAAGCTAACATTAATAAAAGCAACAAACCCATAAGATTACATTTAGCAACTGGAAAATTAAAAGATCGAAGCAAGAGAACAATTTGTAAAATGGTAACAAGTAGGAAGCAAAAGAATCGTATGAAATAAAAAAAAATAAAAATGAACAGAGCATAAAGATCTCATACATTGTTCTTTCAAAGAAACAATAAAACTTCATTTTCATCAATTGTGGAAAATTTATTTAAGACAGGCTGTGTGAATCGGTTCTGTTCTGCTTCCTTAGGTAGAAAACTCCACCTGAGGTGTGTGTGGAAGTGCTAATGATTAGAAACTGGTCTTCACAGTGTTTTGATTACTGGTTATTGATTGCATCTATTACCTTGTCTAGACATGTCTTTGTGTTCCCCTAGCCACTTTATAACCTGCTCAATTTTGCCCAGTTCTTGTGCGTCTTTCAGCTGCTGTCCTGTATTTGTACCCTGTTCTTAGTAAAAAAAAGCATGTTAAATACTCACGAATGGCGTATAAACAAACAAATTATCTAAAATAAACACTAAAAACAAAGTGGAGTATCTATGATTCATTCCAACATGTGTGAACACTGGAAGAATTTTCTAATTTGTTTGATTATCTTTGAAGTGACAGTCATGCATAGTAATCCATATTTATGCTAATGTGCTCCTCTCCTTCCCCTTCCTCTAAAACTAAGGCTTTAGATATTGGTGTGTGGTGTTTTTAATGTGTATGGCAAGACAAAGACTGCATTTTAGAATTAAAATGAGCCAGTGTGAGTTGTTGTACAGCTTAGTGGTTAAATGCTGTGCAATGGATTCTGCTTACTGGTCTAGTGAGGAGAGAAGTTAATGAACAGCAAAGCCTGGTTTGTTTGGTTGCCATCATTGATGGAATGGAGAGTTCCATATGACTGCTGGAATCTGGTCTGGTATTTTGGCGTCACATTGTAAAAAGTGCCTCAAAGTCGGTCTTTTTTGAAGGCTGGCAACCATGTTCTGTAATCACAAGTCTACATAGATAACAAATGTTAATAATTAAGCCTGTTTTCCTCATTGCCTTCAGCAGTGGGCGCTCCCATCATGATATAATCTATTTCAGCATGTAGGTGGAGGCTAGCAATCTCGGCTAACTAGTGAGTGTGTGTGTGTGTGTGTGTGTGTGTGTGTGTGTGTGTGTGTGTGTGTGTGTGTGTGTGTGTGTGTGTGTGTGTGTGTGTGTGTGTGTGTGTGTTGGGGGAACTCTGATTTTAACTGCAATACAGAGTAATGTATGGATTGAGCCACAAAGGGCTAAACATGTCTTTGTTGGTGCTGACACTGTATACGAAATGACATTCAAATGAAAACATTCACTCCCATTGGATGACTCTAATGTGGTGATAGCCATTGCCATCACAAGTGGCTTTGTTACTTGAGCAACATGAGATAAGCCTTATTGTGGAGAATAAATTCTTGGAGTGTAAAGAACTTTTACCACCAGATTGGCTTTCCTTTTAGGCACATCCTCCATTTCTGTTTCAATTTGCTTCTAATTAATGTGTGAGATCTTAACAGGTAGAGTCATTTTAACATTCTGGGAAGAGACTGATGATGAAAATAAATAATGACCCACCCTGGCAAATAAACATTCCAATTTTGATAAATGTGCAGTGTCCATGACTCATAAATGAACCTGGAAACAATACATCTCTCTCACTTCACTGATATGTACCTATCCATAGAAATGCAAAATTAACGTTTTTCTGCTTGGTGTATGTGACTGTAATGTTAAAAACCCAATGAATGGGACAGCTGCACTTAGTTGGTGGTGCATTACAATAGGGTTCATTGTTGTCACGGTTTGGTGTTGGTGCTATGTTGCTCTGCTGTGCTGGGGTGTGGCAGGAGGAACTTGTGGGCGGAGCCTTGTCTCCACACCTGTTGTTCCTCTCAATACCTGGACTTGATCAGGATGATTAGCCTGAGGCTTTTTAAGCCAGGTTCTCTTTTGGTTCCGTGCCAGATCGTTTTGTACCACAGCCTATGTCTTGTTTTGCAACCTTGCCTGTGTCTCTAGTTTGGTTTTCCGATTAAACGATGGATGAGAGCTTTTCCACCCATGAGGTCCTAATCCTGCTCCTCCTGACAGAACGATCTGGCCAATACTGGACCTAGAAAACCCTTGCTTTCTCCAAGGTTTTGCCGCCAAAACCAACAACATGCTCTGGGCTCCTGATTAGGCTGTTGACCGGATGCAACGGTGGACAGCCACCACGGCATGGCTGTTGGCCTTCCTTGACATTCCAGCAGCAGTCTTTGTGCCTGCCTGCGAACCTGTTGCAGCACCGGCTTCCACGCCAGTGTCTGAGCCCTGGCTTGCTCCTTTGTCTGAGCCCCAGACCTATTTCAATACATCCACAATTATGTTGCGTAAGCTATTTAAAACAGACAAGTAAATCAGAGTAGGAACAAGTGAGATGTCCCACAGAAAGGTAATTAATACTATCTTAATAAATTTTGAAAATAAGTTCCCTTAGATAAGTGGTCCTTAACCTTTTTTGCACCACAGAACGTTTTAACGTCAGACAATATTTTCATGGACTTGCCCTTAAGCTGTGGTGGATAACTACAAGACAATAAGATGATATGCATAAAAACTGTGTTTTCTATATACAGTATAATAAATTTGAATCCAATGTACATGCAACTTTATTTGCACAGTCCTCGTTAACATTAAATCTACATTGTTTTCTGTTAGTTTTGCTAACATGGGAGTTTCAGTTTAAAAGTAATGTATTCTGTGTTATTGACAGGGGTGGCTCCTGTAAGAAGGTAGCTCAGGCAAGCATCTTCATGCACATCATAGATAGAATCCAGTAATTTTCCAAAACATCGTTCAGAATCATTAAAGTGTAAAGACATGCAAGTTATGTATTTTTTCTATATAGCCCAGTACCAGTCCAATATGAAATGAGGATCAGTTAGGTTTGTAGATAAATTATCTGTGGTTTTAACTTCTATGCAGATTTAATAACAGTATATCAGTACACTGCTTAGCAATATAATAACCAGATTATTTATAATATCATAAAGGTGGGGAGATCAAGGGCATCCATTTCAATTTGCACGATTATTAGAACTGGACATTAGGTTGCTGTGAGGAAAGTAGTCAATGTGATCATTTATTTTGGCATCATTCTGTGGTTCATCTCACCTGCCTTATACCTTTTTCTCAATTGAGTTTGGTCGAGAATAAACGTAATATATTCATCTATGAAAAAATGAAAAAAAAAGCCCGAACTTTTCTTTGCTATCCTGCATAAAATTTAGAAAACATTTTTGTGGAAACTGTCATACTGTCTCCAAATTCATGCAACCTGTTAAAGAAAATTAACCGGAGAAAAGGTAGATGATGTGACCAACTGCAATCTATTGTGTTGGTGCCATTCTCTGTTTCGATTCATGTCAGAGGTGAGGGCTAGCCCAGCTACCAATGGAGAGAAGAGATATACATAGCACAAACTTAAATAAAAGAAATACAGTAAAGACTTTCACACTGAGCTTAAAGTAAAATGAGAAGCCATCACCATGCAAAAATTAAATAAGATCATTAAAGAAAAGAAAGTTATGGAGATAATAACAATTATCTTTATTTTTGTGGCAGTGCAGAGATGACATTCTAGCATGCTTGAACACTCTTTAAAGCCTCTAAAATCACCAGTATTTTTATTGATTGTCTGAATTTAGTAGGACTCTTATGTTTGATGGAGGAAAATGTCGATAGGAGCCATGGTGACCAGAATCAAAATCCATGATGGTCAAGCTGAATGACTGTCTCCACTAGCCACCCCAGGGCTCATCTGAGGAAAGAGATGCACCTGGAATGATGCCAGCAGATTTCTGTTCTTCCTCTTGGTGATATGGAGATTATAATGGCCTGGAATGGTTTTCATAAATGGATGTAAAGCATCACTTTAACAGAACTCTTTAATTTCTACATTTTTGTCCAAGGTATTTTTTGGAGTTGTCAACCAAGGTAATGTTTTTTTTTCCAAATTTGTGCCCTTCATCCATCTAATGGTGACTGCTTTGTCGAGAGAGAAAGGGCACAACTCTCACGCGGTCCACTATTGATCACCTGAAGATGGCATACATTCTATCTTTGTCCACGGAGAAAGACATTTCTAATAGCGTGTGGGAAAAGAGGGGTATTGTAGAAGCAAATATGCTGTATTAGTAGATGTAGAAATAACATTTGTTCCTAAAAAAACAATTTCCAATCATCATAGAAGTAAAGAGTAATAAAGGGGAATGTATGTTAATTTGTTTTCATTTTTACAACCACAGGGTTTATCTCCTCAAAAGGGGAACACTGTCTAAAGTGACTGAATAATAAAATGACTTTTATGTTTACCAACAGATGCATCTTTCTCTCCACACTGTGTGAAAGTGTAGATATTAAAGTAATTGACAACAAGGGAGGTTTGCATCCAATGTAACATCCAACAGACTTTTGAGATGAGAAGTAAATAAAATCACTTCCAGCTCTCAACGGGAGCGGACGTCTTTCTTCTGTCTCCTGTTGTTGCTATCTCTCTAACTCATACTGACTCTCACTGATTGACTGCAAAATGACAAGAGGAAGAGGAAAATCGGAGGATACTCTAGACCAGATTGTCTCTTCTATGAAAGAGTTAAAGAGCGAGTTAAAGAGCAACGTTGATGAGTTACGGTGGCGTAGTGGTTAGCGCTGTCGCCTCACAACACGGCGGGTCCGGGTTCGAGTCCCGCTCTGTGCGGAGTTTGCATGCTCTCCCCGCGTCTGCGTGGGTTCTCTCCGGGTTCTCAGGCTTCCTCCCACCTCCAAAAGCACGCGCTTCAGGTTGATTGGCCGGTCCCAAATTGTCCATAGGAGTGAGTGTGTGTGTGCGTCGTTGTCTGTCTTTGTGTGTGGCTCCATGGTGCACTGGCATCGTGCCTGGAGTGTCCCCCGCCTCACGCCCTATGCCGGCTGAGATAGGCTCCAGCTTCCCGTGACCCGCTTCGCGGCAGAAAATGAATGAATGAATGAATGAAAAGAGTGGCTTTGATAAAAAGTTGGAAAAAAAGCTAAAACTGGTGCTAGACGCCATGGAAGAAATGAAGGACGAAATGAAGAAAATGCAGAAATACATAGATGAAAAAGACCGAAGAATTGTTGTGTTAGAACAGGGACAACAAAGAATGGATGATTTGCAGCAAAGCATTCGTATGACTGATGTGATCATCACTGGCATCAAAATCAAGCCGAGGAATTACGCACATGCTGTGGCCAGAGGAGAGGGAACTGAGCACAGCGCTGACATTGAAACTGTGGAACAACAAGTAACTTCTCAGCTGACGGATCTGGAGATAACTATAAGTCTGGTCTGATTGAAACATGTTATCCACTACCATTTGCGGGTAGGAGACCACCTGCAGTGCTGATAAAATCCCAGAATCATAAACACAAAATGCTCTTCTGAAACAAGGCTTCAAACTGGAAGGAAAAATGTCTACATTAATGAGAATCTCACTAAAAAGAATGCTGATAAAATAGCCCGACAACTGAAGAAGAATGGGTTGATCGACCACACCTGGATAAACAACTGCAGGATGTTCATCAAAACAAAGGGGCTTTTTCCAGAGCAGATGAAAACAATGGTGATCAGGAGTGCAGAGGAGTTGGTGAAATACGAGCAATAAAGATGGACAAGAGTTGTTACTACACCAAAGATCTGTACAACAGAATCACTTCAATGGTGGGAGCTCTACAACAATTTTGGACACGTCAAATATTACATTGAACAGTTGAAAAAGCCATTCAACATCATTAATGTCAGAAACATGGATTAATGAACAAAAAACATGGATTTCTGCTTGGAAGGATAACAAGTTTGAGACTTTAAAGACCATGTTGATATCTTTTGACAATATAATAGCATGTGTAACTGTTGAAGTGTCTGATTAATTCTTGGGTAAACATTGTCTGTCTGCTGAAAGTCTGGTGAATATGATCATGATATTCTTGTGATGAACACTGGCAAGGTCAACTTCTTGTTTTGACTATCTATGATGTTCACAAATCTTGCTGTTCCTAGGAAGAATGTAAACATAGTCATGCTCTAGGTTATATCTGGGACAAAGACCAATATCTGGAAGTGGACAAGAGTATGAACGTCTGTCAAAATTGGTTGAACTGGTTGAAAACATTTAATGTCTGAGTTGTTGACAACATATTGTAATGAAAGATGTTTGTCGATTCTGGGGGACGGGAATTTCACAAGCCTATTGGCTTTCTACCCGTCAGCCCTTTTTTTTTGGATGTTGTTGTTGATGTTTTAAATGTGATGAAGGTGTGAAGTTTGTTATATTAACATGTCCGCAAAAAACCCCAACTAAAATAAATAAATAAATACTAATGTAATGTCATTAAAGTATAGTTTATTCTGTCTTGGGCTGCTGTTACCAGAATGAAAACCTTTATGCTTCAAATAGGACCTGGTAAACTTCCATAACATTTTTATAACATTTAAAAATGTTAAGATATTTAATATTAATGGTAGCATTTTCATTTGAAGGCTCAAATAGTTTGCACACATCACAGAACATACAGTATATGAATGGGATTAAAGCAAGCACGATGATGATAATGAATGAGACAAATCTTGCTTCCTATGTATTTTAAGATTTATTTATTTTTCTCCAGATTCACCTCACCTAAAAAAACCCATGTATTTTACGTGAACTGATCACACCAAATTGTTCGTAGGTCTGAATGTGAGCATTCTTGGTTGTTCGTCTTTCGTGTGGTCTGGTGATGAGCTGGTGTCTCATCTGGGGTGTACCTCACCTCTCACCCGTAGCCACCAGGGATAGGCTTCAGCAGGCCCGTCACCTACAAGGTGGATAGGCAGTTGTACAAGAGACGATTCCAATCATCTCCTCTAGAAGAAAATGGATAGATGAATGTTTTACAGTAGTTGTGTATGTCTTATCTCATTAGACATCTCATTCCTCAAGTAAGAACTTCAGTGATTTACCACAATTTATTCAGGCTTAACTGAATTAGCTTTTATTATCAATTATGCATGTTCTCAAACCATTTATCCTTTATTGGGTCATTGAGTGCTGGAGCCTGTTCCAGCCTGGACAGTTCACCAGTTCAACACTGATGACACACAGAAAAATGACCTGTCACACTCACATTCACACCTATAAGCAACTTCACATCACCTCTACATGAATTATACTCCACAGGGATCCAGATCCTTCTATCTGTAAGACAATCATAATAAATATTTTTTCATTCTTTATTTTATGGTGGATATGTGGGGTTGAAAATGTATTCTTTGTGTAAAATGTTCCTTGTAGCTCTGTGGCTTACATACTCACAAATGAAAGTTTGCAGCTTGTTTGCTTGATATCACGCGGGAACCCTTGATTTATTCATCTAGCCTCCAGACCTGTAATATTATATGCTGGTTGAAGTGTAACCGTTTACACGGTCCCGTGCAGATGTAGCCATTGGTGAAGCTGCCTGGGGCAGGCCTGTGTTTACCAACCCACCGATATTCATCTTTAATCAGCCAGGTCGCAGATGGATTAGCATGCTATACATGCAGAGCTGTGTCAGACATTAACATGCTCTCCATTCGCCAGTGGAGAGGAGATGTGGGGGAGAGAAGATAAGGTCAGTAGTTAAATGTTATTACTGGCCACAGGAGACAGACCTGGATTTAGCAGAGGTATGGAGGCGACCATGCTAAAATAGCTCTAAAGACACCAGTGAATGAGGAACAACCAGGGGCCTCCAGGAGCCACAGCGGCTTCCTTCAAGCACCACTTCACCAAAAACTACCACCAGGGTAAGGATGCATGAGATAAGGCGATAAGAATCTCACCTACTTATCTTGATCCACGTCAGTTAATACGTATGATTTGGGGCGAAAATGTGTGATTTGCTTGTTCTGCATGGAAAACTTATTTTCTTCAGAACTTTGGGAAATGATAGTCAGAAGACTTAAAGCTGATATTTCCTTCTTTTTGACCAATAAGGTTGACTGATATCAGAGAACTCACCAGAGATGTATATACTGTATACACTTGAAATGTTCGGACTGGGTCGTGTTTGTTTTGCAATCATTTGGGACACTTATTCCATCTTCCCCCAGAGCCATGTTCGCATTCCCATCTCAGAGCAAAGCTCATAGTCTGCTTCCAAAGTCAGTATCACATCCGTAGATCCCTCTAATAAGCACAGGTCAAATAGCCCCCATAAATCACAAAACATGGCACTTTTCTTCTGGTTTCACTGCAGCTCTGCTGTAATGGAACAAGCAGCTAAGATAAATTGTTATTACTGTTATAACAGGAAGCACTGGTGGAAAAAAAAATCTATTGTATAATCACTCGTGGTGAGGGAGAAAGGGCTACATTGAAGTGTTCCTCCATTTCAGGCCATTCCTTTCATGAAGGTTTTGTGCTGCTCACAACACAGGTAAGGTTCAACCCAGAGCAAAACACATAGAGAAATGATTCATACTGTAAATCTCTCATCAACTCCAACACTCATAAAAAAATCTAGGTATCTGACTCTTTGGTTGACATTTACAGTTCGTTTGTTTCTGGCAAACAAATGTTCATTAGCAAAACTAATTTCCGTGTTTCCTCCTCAGCCCTTACATTGAATAACAAAGACAGGCTCCTAAAGGGAGAAGGCAAGAAAAACAAAAAAACAACCAACAACATCTGAGTTCCAACTCTTTTTGCAGCGTTGTAGAAATATTTTGGGATGGCATCATTTTCTGGGCTCCAGGTAAGAGATGTCATAGTTTGCGGATTGTGTCGTTGTCACTTGCCTAAGGAAGATCATGCTACAGAGCTAATCATCATCACTCTGCCAGCTCTGCAGAAGAGGGGCACATTTTCACATCTCGATTTTGGGCTGTTTTCGTCTGTGTGACTGCTGCCTGTCAAATGAGACGCTGCTTGAAACGGAAAGTTTACATCAAAGCTAACAACAGCACAATTTCATTTTGAAGATACAATGAAATATTCAATGGCGCCTGCCAGCCTTTGAGAGAACGAGGCAAAAATGTTATATGCAAAAAGTTTGTTTCCCCTAAAAACAAGCTGCCTTTTGCTCATAGCTCCATGCAACAGTAATTATTGCACTCATGTCTTTTATAACTCAATAGGGTCATAAGTACATACCAGCAAACACAATGAAAGTCACATTAGCCTCAATAGCACAAGTTTAGTGCCAGTTCGGACTACCAGCATGCTAAACATTGTAAGATGAGCACGTTCACTGTGAGAGTGCGAGCATGTCAGTGTAGTCTACATGGTGGCAAATGTACAATTCTTTGGAGTGTCTAGAAAGAACGAGAAAATGGCCTTTCTAAATTTTATTAAGTAATAAAATATTCTGTATGTCTTGAGAAGGGACAAATACATAGATTGTGTCTTGACATAAGTGATAAAGAGAAAAGAGCATATTTTAAGCATAGTTTTATCTGCTCTGTGTTCTCCAACTTCTCCAACTATTTTATCATGTCTATGATAAAATAGTTGATACTAATGACTAAATTTGATGTATGTATTACAAATTATGTAAATACTATAATAATAGTATGCACTGTTGGATTTGCAACCACAGATAGATCATGGCATACTTGTATTAGCCATGTTGTGTTGTTATTAAGTGTTTATACAAATATCAGCTGACATACATCATACATATGCTGGTCTTCTACACAGTATGCTTGTGACGAAGGAAGTGAAAGTAGTTGGCCAGCATTTCGATTACTTCTAATCAAATTCTCATAGCTCATCTTTAACATTCAGAGCACTGCTTTGTCCACCCCCTTAAGTGACTAGATCAAATTCTCAATTAGGCTTGTTGTAAGTGTGCTATTGACCTTGAGAAGGGCTCTTTTCTAAACATGATTCCTAGTTTGTAGGGATGAGCGAGTACACCACGATCTGTTTCTGTATCTGTTCTTCTTCTCCTTCTTTCGGCTTGTCCCTTCAGGGGTCGCCACAGTGAATCAGTCGTCTCCATCTATCCCTGTCTTCTGCATCCTCTTCTCTCACACCAACTACCTTCATGTCCTCTTTTTCTTTCACTACATCCACAAACCTCCTCTTTGGTCTTCCTCTAGGCCTCCTGCCTGGCAGTTCAAAACTCAGCATCCTTATACCAATATATTCCCTATCTCTCCTCTGGACATGTTCAAACCATCTCAGTCTGGCCTCTCTGACTTTATCTCCAAAACCTCTAACATGTGCTGTCCCTCTGATGTACTCATTCCTGATCCTATCCATCCTGGTCACTCCCAGAGAGAACCTCAGCATCTTCATCTCTGCTACCTCCAGCTCTTACGTCTCCTGTCTTTTTCTCAGTGACACCATCTCTAGACGAGGGGTCTAGACAGGGGCCTGTACACACTAATATGCATGTGTGTGATTGATGACTAACATACTAGAGTGTGCGTGTGTTATTCCCTTCGGGAATAACAACAGTATATTAAATTGAAAAAAAAAAATTAATATGGTACAGTGGTGAGTCATTCTCTCCAGGATGCGTTGCATGGAAAATAAATAATCATGACTTTCATTATGCATTTGTAGCCTAATTAGTCAATTTGATTGTAGGCTAATATAGCTAATATAGACACTTAGAGCTTCTGTTGCCTTCATATAAGGCTTATAATTTTTTTTTGGCTCCCGACAAGTTTGATTTGAGTTTTTTTGGTCCAATTTGGCTCTTTGAACGTTTGAGGTTGCTGACCCCTGCTCTAGACCAAACAACGTCGCTGGTCTCACCACAGTTTTGTACACCTTTCCTTTCATTTTAGCTGAAACTCTCCTTTTTTTGATCAAAAAGGTTGGGGACCGCTGGTAATGAGGATTTTCCTTCAGCACGAGCACGAGTATTGACGAGTTTTACTCGTGCTCATACTCGTCAAAAATACTTTATCTGTACCGGATACTTGTCCGAAACAAGTACCCGGTTCAACCCAACTAGTTTGATTGTTAAGCCTTTCTTAGCAACATTAGGATAAGTAGTTTGTGAGGCATGCAGCAACTGGAGGAATATTATATTTCAAATTTTGAACTTTATTGATATCATATGAAATATGTAAAACATGACAGTTGAGAAATCACTCCTCATTTTTGTGTGTAAATTATTGTATATTTTCTATAGCCCTACGTCATGTTGGTTAGAATAAATGAATCATAACAGACGTATGAATAAAAACACCAACTAATGCTTTGTAACAGGTGTTTAATGGAAGCCCCATGTGATAAAACCCAACCGCTTGTATCTTTTTAGAAGTGCTGATTCTTGTAGGAAGCGATTTAATTGGTTATTAAACATATAAGATAGTCAAACACTGGGGTGACTAATTCCCAAAGAAGCACCTTTCACCGAGGTGTCCTCTAAAAAGATGAAAGTAATTGGACCAACCCAGAGCTTGTCTCTCCATTGAATTCACTGTCAGTGCTCATTGCAGACCAAGTTGACTAAAACGCAATTAGTGTGACACATGTACCAAAAGGGAAAATATTTAAACTGAAAGGACTGACACTCAACAAATGTAGTCAAACAGTAATTACAGTATAATTTACGGATTTATTGAAGAAAACAAATGTTGATTTATCTTATTGATGGGATTATGTAAATTTTTCAAAATATTTGTGTCCTTTACAGTTTCATTTACACAAAGAGGATTTAAAATTCATTGAATAGCTACAATTCACAGAAAATATATTAGTATTATATATTATAGTAGTTATATTAGTCAGTAACTGTATATATTTTCGCTGGATGGCTCAGTAGTGATGTTGGTGTCTTATTAAATAGGCGTGTTTTGTTCTTGGTGGAACTGTTTTTAGGTTAAAGTAAACTTTACTCAATCATCTGTGATTGAGTAAACACTGCAGCCATTTCACAAAAGACTAAAACCCAAGAACTGATGACAGAAGACATTCAGCCTGTAGTCTGTCAGTTGGTTTTGTGACTGTTCAATTATGTGAAACGTGATCTTTCACCAGCTTTTGTTTTCAAGTATGCACATAAATTGTCTCCTGTAAGTCCCCTGTGTCAACGTTGAAAACTGACATAGGCTGGAAAAAATCTTAGGAAATTTTTTTTTGCAGAGAACCACAATAAAAATAAAGATAATACTTTGGTTAACAGTATGACACCATACAATGACATACATAATACTGATATGCCATGTTTGAAGCATGTACTGTATGCTGTCAGCGACATAAAATAAGAAACAGGATAATCGTTAAAAAAATGACAGCTTTTCAGACATGTTTCACAGGAACTTCTATTGAATAAAACACTCAATTTGGTCCTCAAATGCCACAAGGATGTCACAGAAAATGTATTTTACTTTTGAAAAGTAACATTTTCCAAGTATTCACACTTCAATTTTGTCAAAATACTCAACAAGTCAAAAAAAATCTTTCCCAAACCGCATGCATACCTATCACTGGATCATATTCAAGATAAAGACATTGAAGTGACTGTACTGGAAAATTGTTAACAGCCGACTGGGTGAACTGGGAATCATGCAAGAAATGTAGACATTCCCTAAAAACTGAAATGTCATCTGCTGCACGTTGAGATTCCCTCAAGGTCTTCAAAGCTTCTGGGCCTCATGCAAAAAAAAAAAACATATGAGGGGGGAAAATGTGAGTGATGCTCCTGTCTCAGAGTTGTCTGTGTTTGCTCGTCACACTCAAAGTGGAGAGACTTGAAAATACCCACAATTGGCTGGGAAAAAAACACAATTTCCGAGATAGCTATTTCATCAAAAGAAGCTTAGGTGTGTAATGATAACGGGATCAATCACTGTGTGGCAAAAACCATAAACAGCATTGCTTTGGCAGCAATAAAAGCTCAGTGCCTAACAGTTTCAGCAGTGGCTCCATAGGTTTTATCCTAGATTTTCATTACTCTATCCTTCACTCTTCTTGTACAGTAGGAAATGCTCGGAATCATAATTGGTTGATGTCCAGCAGTTATCCATCTTTTGCAGTTTCTTCAAAGTAATTTGCTTTCTCGTTTGTTCCCAAGTGACCCAATAATGGCACACTGGAATTATATAATTGTTTGGAAGAAATCTGCATATTTGCTATGCGACTTCAACAGAGGTAATGGTCGTGTTCACATTAACAAAGTGACTACGTTTGTCTGTACTCCACTTCTACAAGATTGATGTTGGGGCAAAGGAGTGCTTAAGACTTAGTCATTACCATGGGGTCATCTGCCTATAGCTAGATACAATGCCATGAATCAATGTGTGCTCATGACACCTAGATTTACAAGCATCTTTTGACCATTTTACTGTTTGTAATTTCCTATTAATAAAGGTTCAGAGGGAGATAATTGTGGTGACTGGTCATTTGTGTGCAATGTTTGGGATATTAATAATTTGGCGATATTCTTACACATTTTGCCAAGAGGGGTTATGTGCCAAATACGCGAGACCTGTTGTAGGACAAATTATCCATTTTCTGCTGCTGTGTGACTCAGAGCCCTCAAACAACCACAACTGTTGAGGGCTTTATTGCTGTCAAGTCATAATGACTTGTAGGCTTCCACTTTCCTCTATTAAACTGAATTGTGATACCAGAAAATAGTGCTGCAGGGTCTGACTTAGTTTGGGCGATTATTTTAATATTATGATGAATATTGATAATAGTATTTCTATACAATGGATTATTCTGAGGTAAATGAACCAGTTTTAGTCATAGTTAATTGTTTTGTAAAAAAGTAAGAAGAACACAGCCAAATGTGAGATTTGCATCCTCAACCTTGCATTTTCCACTCATGATATTGCTTAACATTTGAATGTTGTTAATGTGATGATGATTAATGCTACATTATGCTTTTATCCTCATTTATCCCATTTTATGGTCGTCTCTCAGGCAGGATCTTATGCATGGCATTTTCCAAATGCCACTCTAGCTACATAATACCTGGTTGTGTATCTCTATGTTTTGGTGTCTTACAGAGGTAAAGCTGGACAGTTATTGGAAAGTAGACATAATGGCAAAACATTAAAAAAGAATACACGAGAATTCTAATAAGAAAAGCATGGGTCAAAACTATGTTACAAAACTTGAATACAGGCAACTTTAAAAAAAACAAAAAAACACACACACAAAAATGAGATTGTCATTACCAGTGAAATATCTACAAAATGTGGATGGCTTTAGATATGGTGGTGAATGAATAGGATTAATATCAGTCATAGACAACGTGGGGAAAAACCCAGTAATCTATTGAATCTGCGAGGACAGTCATCATAGAAAGTACACGACCCTCTGAGGAATAATAGAATCTATTTTTATTCTCTGCAATCTGCCGCTCCACACTCTTGCACAGTATGCAGTCATAAAATGCACCTATAGATGGTTTGCCAATCACCATCAATACTCACAGAAGTATTCTTGCAACTGTAATGCACAGCCTCCCAGAATAGTTTTAGACCGTATAAAATATCATAAAACAGAAGGTGTTTTATTTCGATTAAAACAAACATAATGGTCTTTTACTAAAAAAACGATTAATATCCTAGTGCACACCAGGACACAATGGTGGTAGGACTGCTTTAGTCCTCCATGTTTAGCTTGCACCAGCTGAAAGCCTGCATAGAAGACCTACTTTGGAAAAACTGTTCTGAATTTGGTGTCAGCAAAGCTTTTCAATCAACTTGGGATACAAAAAATGCTATCGATGACATTGATTGATGATACTGATGACAACACCCTCAGAAAGCTCATGTGTTTACAAGGATGTGATGGGTTTCAGTACTTTCCAAGGCAAGGATGCATAAACAAAATATTAAGAACTTCTAAAAATAGTAAACATAGCTTGTTTCCAAATGATTACAGTACATTCTATTTTTGTTTTCAGACAACAGCCCAGTCTTTAAGAGTGGGACTGTAGCGTTTCTGTTTTTTCTTGAGACACATCCTAAACCTTAAAGATAATCTAAGCTGTATATCCTGCTATTTAATGAAGTTTTCCTGACTAGAATTCTATAGTTTGCATAGAATATTGCTGTAGGTGTACAACCAGGCGTGTAATTGCTTGGACAACAACAAAGCATCGCTTTAGCAATGGAATATCCCAGGTGATGGGATTCAATCCCATCACCTGGGATATTTAGCAAGCATTAGTTGTCTATTGACAGGGGAGACATTAGCTTGCTGGTAATCCATCATATAAGTAAACCTTGTGCAGATGTGCTGTCAACTGATCTTCTAGCAGTTTCTTTGTGATGTGATTGCAGTTTATACAATCAAATAGAAGGGTGAAGTTTTGGCCAAAATGGCATCAAATTGCAACCCGTATTGCTCAAAGTGCTCAAAAACTTTTGCTGAGAGCAAGAGTGACTGTGTGATATATTTCTTTACAGGGCTGTGATTGAATCAGGACTGTAGTTCAGTTCACTACAGTGATATTGTTACTGCTCAGAGTTCGTTGGCTGCACCGGTTGGAAAAACGAAGTGAGTCAGAGATGTGATCGAGGTATAATGGAGTTCTTCACAGGTCAGTGCAGTACTATTGACCTCTCAGTGGGTTCCTTCTGTCCTCCACTCATCCACCACACCATTCACCAGTCATCAGCAGTCCATCAGGCTGGGGCTTCTAGGAAGAGCTAGGAATTGTGATTCATGTTCCTTTCCAGTTGCTGCCCCTTTTTACCACTTAAATTATTTTTCCTTGAGTGTAAAATCAAGCCAACAATGTTCTCATATATTAATCAAAATAGCAAATGGTCATCTAAAGAGATGAGATTGTGATGGTCTAAATAAGTAGCTTTATTCCAAGTGTATTAGTCTCGGTAACAATTTTGTCTTTATCAGCAATTTCTCCTGCTTATCATGGCCCATTTATTATTCTCTCTTTCATTTGCATTTTACATTTTGGATATTCAAGGAAACACTGAATTAAAGGTTATCTTTAACAGCCCACACAAATTGGATTGTTTTCCTTCTCTACATATTTTCACAACAGCAGATTTCTATCCACTGGAGACGCATGCTATTTCCCTATTGGTCAGTTCATACAGTAATATATTATGATTCCAGTTGAATATAGAAAAACTGTTATGTTGGTGTTTTCACAGCTGCATAGCAATTTTTTGTTGTTAGATCACCTATTCATGCTGTTCTGTTGAGAATAACAATCAAAACAAGCTGTCAGGTGCACTGGCTGATATATTAATATATAAACATATTTTATGAAAACATGCAATTGATTGATTTTTTTAATGTCCTCATCTGTTATGAAGTTCTCATGAGAGCAAAAAAATTATCGAAAACATTTTGTGTTGAATTGTGTTGAGAGATAAGGTTTGTGGACCTCTATAATTCTCTGATTCTCTATAATCCTCTTGAAGTCTATGCTGCTTATTGATGTCAGTAATTTTGGCTTCATTATTCTGTCTGTTCCTGTCAGGTCCAACCTGTAAATCTCACAAATACAGCCTTTCATTAAAACATCATCAGGACAGTGTACGTGGGACTGACTCCAGATAAACTGCAGGGCCTATATTAATTATGAGAGAACATGTCACCCACTGTAACAGTGTGACTTCATAAAATATTTAGCTTGGCTGTGATTTTATAGATGGCAGTGTTGTTCTGTTGGTCACACAGATATTCCTCGAATGCCACTACTATCCCTTTGCACATGCCTTCTGTATCTCAAGCTACAGATGCTCCAGTCTTACACATTCATTCTCCTCTTATCTTTTCCCATCCTGTCATGTTTTTGTGAAAATTTGCAAGCCATCAAATTTCCAATATGTTCCTTCTGCTTCTACTGGCAATCAGCTGTCATTTCAATATGGCATGATCCGCAACCTGCCTCCATCTATCCACCACCACAACCAAGTGACACACTTTGGTTTATGACCAAAGAGCTTCAAAGCGACTGACATTCCAGTTAGCATTAGCACTGTAGTGTTTGGTACTGGTTTCGCAAGTATTAGTTGTCTATTATTCTAAGTTATAATGATTAAAATGGCAAATACTGTACAGTTCATTGATTCATTTTAGATTGGAAAACCATGGCACAGAGTCATCACATTTTAACTTAATTTCTTTCTCTGTGATTGTGTTTGTTTTGTAAGACTTGTTTGCAGTGATGGAAAAATATCTTTTTTATTTCATGTGACCACTTTCTGAAAAGATGTGATGTTTTTCTCTTTTTTGTAATGAAACAGAAATGTTGAGGTCACTAAGTGAAGAACTGAGCATTAAAGCAATCTATCACAACCTACACTTGTTGCAGCTTGCCAGACAGTGTGACCACTGAATCGACTGCTTCATTGCAGCCAAACTCCATAGGTTTTGTCTCCTACCCACTCTCCCTATCGTGTCTGTCTGCATATTGTATATGCTTGTCAAATGAGCAACATTCCATACTCGTTCTTATACTAAGACTTCACAAAACGTCAGTGCAGCAAAGCATTTCATCTTATCTCATAGAAAATGCATCTTTCCTGAAAGACCAGTGATTGTTCAGGTACACATTGAGGTTTATTTGGCTTTTCTGTGGCTGCTGTTTTGCCAAAACAGTAATTTTTTGTGACAAATACAAAGTGGATTGTTGGGATGATAAATAGGGGACATCTGAATTAAGCTGTCATTCGCAAGACATTACTAAGAGAATGCAGGTATACATTAAAAAAGACCTTGACTGCTCAGAGGAGCACCGGCTGAATGTAGAGAGATAAAAGGCACTCCTCTTAGCAATTTGTGCTATTCATGCTACATTACACAAACACCAATCAAGGTGAAGCACCCTGAAGAGTCCTATTTTTATTCAATTGTGCTTGCAGAACAGAAGAGGCCTCAACATTTCTATCATCAAAAGCTTATGTGAACTATTCAATTTTCAGTTAAGACACAATCTAGAAAGAGGATATTGTGGAATTAACCAGCCATGGTGTGTTTTGTTGATGTCACTGAATGGAGATTTTATGTTTGTCAATGTAAAGTCAGTGCTGCAGACATGTGTCCAATTACTGTCTATGCAACAGTTTCATTATAGCCTGGGAAATGTTCAAGTGATCACAATGTTCTTGTCATGACAGAGTAAACCAATCAACACGATGGCATCAGAGCCAGCAGGCATTAATGAATCCTCAACGTGAGACACAGAGTAATTATTTCTGATGCTACTATGGCATTTATTCTTTGCTCATGAAGACCCTTTCAATTATAAGCTGATCTGAGAATATCCAGGGAATAACAACAATTGTCCCTGGTAATTTTGTTGTCACTAGGATGATGAGAAATGTAACTATCAACAATATGGGTGGCTTTAAGGGACCGTGTGACTCTGATGATCGTTATGCTCTAATTAGGTCTGACAAGCATATCAGCATTAACTGTTTTCATTTTTCATGCTGTTGCTTCTTACAAATGCACAGGTGCTACTTACAGTTAAATAACATGGATAGATCATAGTTTTCATATGGTTTTCATGCTGTTATGAAAATTTTGTTATGGAACATTATTATCTGAAAAATATAATGTAGATGAGCAGTGGTGCAGTTGTTTATCACTACTGCCTCACAGCAATAAGATTATGGGTTATCCGGCTTCCTCCCGCCTCCACACACATGTAAACCTAGGTCACCTTGTAAGTCCAAAAATTGTCTGTAGGTGTGAGTGCGGTCAACTCATCTCCAAGAAGATGAATGAATGAATATACTGTAGCTAACAACAAAGTTGAGATTTTGATATTTATCGTCATGACAGGATTTCTTCTGATGGTCTAAATTGAATACCATTTTGGTGCAACTGCAGTTTTCATTTAGGTTTGTTTGCTATTTTTAATTTATAATTTTTCAATCAATAAAATTTCATTACCCCAAATGTGTAGCCCATATTCAAAAATGGCAATTTGCTACTGAAGGCTTTACAATCTGTACTAGCCTCTACTCATAGATCCTCAAACTCAGTTTCAATTTGTGTTAATTTTTAAACTTAAGTTGTTTTCTACTTAGGAGAAAACATATTTACAGATGTAAAATATGCCCTGACTGTGCTGGTTTTTCACAGGGCTACTAAAATCTGCAGTGCATGTCACTCAGGACCAGTAATTCCCCAGCCTGTGGATGATTCTGCACATCAGCTCATGGAAGTGAGCAAGCTTTCGTGTTGTTGGCACGGTACCTGAACAGCTGCACATTCATTGCCAGTACTGAGGAAGAAAATCTTCAGCATCCTCCAGTGATTTGTTTCATATATTTAATTAGTCAGTTTGTGTGAACAAGCAAGCTTCTTGTTAACACCATTGTATATTGTGTTGGTCAGCTCTCTTTTTCCAGTAAAGTTGTCAATATGCACAATTTCTTTGTGTCCCTAGGATATTCTGCCTGGGGTGATATTTTAACCAAAGTACATATTAATGTGGTAAAATGCAATTGGTCTATCGTTAAAGTTCATTAACTATTAAGGCTGACCAGTGAATGCTGTTCAATTTCACTTTCACCCAAGTGACAAGCCTATACAATATTTTTGTCAAACTAACCAGTAGGGGGCAATGTCTCACCTGCAGTTCAAACCATTTGAAGACTGGTGGCAATCTTAGGCTCCAGTTCTCTATGCCGTCATCATGCTCTGTGACCAGTGTTCGCATGGCCACTTTATGTGTGTTTGAGAATAGTAGGCATACACCCTGAGGTCTTGTTTCAGAGAGGCAGGACTTTGAACGATTGAGAATCATTACACCATACTACACGTTCTGAATTTAATGATGGAGCTCATTCATTTTGTGTGCTCGAAATCCTTATTTGGGTCTGACCCAGCCTTAATGTACTGTATAACTGAAGGAATTTTAAATAATGTTAGGAAACATAATGTTTTGGGAAAAAAGTTCAACTTAAACTCAAATGATTTATGCAACTAGAAAAATTTGAATTTCTACAAGCAAATAATGGATTGTGCCAAACACACATTGCGATTTTATAACATTTTGTAACATTTTATTTCTTCTGAAATTGTATGATTTGATTTTAACACAAATCACTTCAATACTCTCTATAAATCTGCCCCGCACTTGAACCTATTGATGCATGGCTTTATTTTAAGGCACTGCTTTCATAAATACCGTGATGTAACAGTTGAATTACTTCAGCACAGCCTTTTCTCAGCTAGGAACCAACCATTTTCCCCCTATACACACTGTAAGAGCATTCCAATTCAGATGCTGTCAAGTGTGCTATTTCTGCTAACAATAATCAACTCACATGTAAAAGCTACTATGTTATGTCGTTTAATGTGCATCGTTGTTCTGCTTGACTTAACTGAACCATGCATGGAAAAAACAAAGCAGATGTGTGGAAGCATGCATACACTGTTTGAATATATGCTGTACTCCTTCAACTGTGTAGTTTTGAATGCAACTTAAGTATGCATGCTGTCACCCTTAAGCATCTTTCTGCTTATTCAACCAAGAGAAAGAATGTATGGGATGTTAAGATACTTGCTGGATACCTGACATCTTCCTGACAAAAGATCTCAGAGCATTTCTGGATTATAATTTTTTACTGTGATATAATTTTACACCTGTAAGAGCATAAATATGGACATTATATTCAGTTTATGCCACCATATAGTTAAACTAATAAAAAGACAGACATGTTTTGCTTTCTTAATAGTCACCATCGTCTGAAAATGTGAGATGAGGCTTTGTAAAAGCAAACCATGGTTTCTGTAATAATGACATATGAGCCAGCTAACATCGGCTGATATTTTATAAACAATGCAGTCCCACCAGTGTCCCACCAGTGTTAGGCATGTTTAAACAATTTTCAGTAGATGAGGAAGATATTGAGGGATATCAAACCTCGACTTTAACTGGTAGTGTGGTAGTATGAGCACAGACTGGTCAATAAATATGAAGCAAAATCAAGCAATCCAATTAAATTGCTTCTGTCCATGCATTACTCAAATACAACAATCTTTACAAATCAATCAATGCATTTCACCTGTATTTAGTAAAGGGAGACATTGCTGTTGTCGCTTTCTGTTATGCCTCATTTTGTCTCGCCACTTGAAGGAACTTCTGCATTGTCTGTGCTGTGAGTAAGTGTCCTTTTCACTATGCAACACATTTGAGAGTTGGGAATCAGTAACCTGTCACTGCCACTGTGTGTTTGTAAGAAACAAAGAAAGGGACTTTGCAGCTATACCACGGCAGCACTGTACTGATAATTTGAGTACAGTATATAGACAAAAAATACGCCCTATGCCCAGCTGAGATAGGCTCCAGCTCCCCGTGGCCCGCTATGGCGGATGAAGCGGCAGAAAATGAATGAATGAATGAATGAATAAATGACTGAATAAAAAATAAAAAAAATAAAACACCTCCCTGACCCCCAAAACACCAAAAAGATTCTTTACAGTGTTTGTATTCTTCCTTTCTCCTTTCATTGGTTTTAACATCTCATCCATTGTCAAAGGACTATGGGGTTAATTGGCCATTCTGAGTTGCCTGCCTGGATGTAAATGGTTATTTGACTTAATATGTCAGCCCTATGTCAGAGACCTGCCATGGTGTAGCCCACCACTCTCCTAATATCAGCTGGGATTGGTGCAGGACTCTTGCAAACCAGGGAAGCATGAGTATTGGGTTTTGGGTATTGGGTGTTGCACTGTTTGGCTTACTGTTTATTTGGTTGGTTGGTTGGTTGGTTGATTGGTTGGTTGGTTGGTTGGTTGGCTGGCTATTTGGTTTGATTGATTGGTCATTAGGTTGGTAGTTGTTAGGTTTATATGTTTGTTGGTCAACATGATTAAACAAAAAACAATGAGTGGATTTCTATTAAACTATATACAGATAAACAGGCAGACGTGTTTGGCCTAAGTGGAGGTATGCACTCTACAAAGTGCTTTGCTAGTTGATTAATTATCTTGTTGTACGTGCAGTCATGTTTAATTGTTGAAACAATAAAGAAAAAACTGTGTGCACATCTCCTGAATATAAGAAAACCTTTCAGTTAATTTAGTAACCATAACCACAGTAGGAGCAACACAGAAAAGACGCTATTACAAAATCTGTGCGTCAACAATGAACTTCACATACATAATATGCAGTACTGATAGGACTGACACATACACTGCCTGTGTTTTTGCACGTCTTCTCAGATTTAGTGTGAATTTAGCTGCGGGCTCGTCTGCTCTGAGTGTGTACCTTACTCTTGCTCTGTGTTTTTTTCATGCGCTGTGGGAACCAACAACTGTCAAAGCCTGACAGCCAGCTGTAGGAAGAACAGCCTTTGCAATGTATGATGAGCTGACAAATACTTATATGATGGCAATCATGTTTACTTTTTGCTTGTCTTCTGAGTTTGATTTTTCTGACAAAGTAGCAGGGTTGCTGACACTGAAGTTTTGGGGTGTCCAAAGCTTTACAGCAGAACACAAATATACAGATACAAAGTTATAGAGCAGTCTGGGTTCTTGCTTTACCTTCAAGTCTGCAAGATTTAGTACTGTAGCTCAATTTTCTGAACCTGTGCTTTGGCTGGTGGATATGTATAGTAGATGATAGCTGTTACCTCTACATACTGCAATATATACATTGCTCTTTGACCACCAGGCCTTTTCCTGCTAACCATTACTTACTCAGTGTGGCTAAATGATTTGTTCAGTTTGTGTATTTGCTTTCCCTGTCAGAACTGCCTGGAGTAGCAAGGAATAACATATCATATTTTGAGGAAATCAAGACAAATGGCTGAATCAACATTTTGATCATCTCCTGGGTAAGATGGGATTTTTGACTGCCTTTGTCAAAATTCAGGAACTACTAAACATGAAACTAGATGGTCGTGCAATCACTGTTGTATTGAAAAAAATTTGAAGATTTTTTTTTTTCATTCATTCATTCATTTTCTGACCACTTCATCCACTTGCACGGGTCACGGGGAGCTGGAGCCTATCCCAGCTGGCTTAGTGCGTGAGGTGGAGGAAACTCAGGGCCAGTGCACCGCGGAGCCACACAAAGACACAAACAACCATGCACGCACTCATTCCTATGGTCAGTTTGGGACAATTAACCTGAAGGGCATGTTTTTGGAGGTGGGAGGAAGCCAGAGAACCTGGAGAGAACCCATGCAGACACGTGGAGAACATGCAAACGCCACACAGAGAGGGACTCGAACCCGGACCTACCTTGCTGTGTGGTGACAGCGCTACCCACTGCGCCACCGTGCCACCCGATTTTGTTTTTTATTTTATTTTTTGGAAGCACATTTAAATTAAAGATGGATCCATGATCCAGTCTTTCTTCAACAGCACGAATCATTTTGCTATAAATGCATATATGCATTAAAATTTTATCAGAGATCAGCAGTGGTAAAAGAAAAAGAAAAAGTGGGTGAAGAATCTGCCTGGCAGAAAAATACATACTGTCTGTTATGATTCATATTTTTCATAGTGTAAAAATATTAATACAGGTGTTACAGATAAATAGAGAAATAAATTGTGGGGACTTAGAGGAATTGCTTAACCCTGGTGGAGTTGTGGGGTCTCTCAAGGCATTTGTTTGGAAAGCATTCATACTTGTGTCCACAGTATTCATTAAATTACAAATCATTAACTGGAAGGCAACATTGATCTCTTGCTGACGGTTGATCTACTCCAAGCCTTAATGAGCTGTTGTCTGGAGATGAGATTCTTTCCACACAATTGTTGTGCAGTGCAAGTATTTGCCTACCTGGTCCCCCCAGTGTCTGTAACCAGCCTTAAGTCTCGGTTTCCTCCACTTATCTTAAATCAACAAAGCATTTCATTCCCAAATACTGAGTAGAATTCTGGTTGACTGGGCTACATGACTGGAGGGCAACCACTGGTACCATTGGTTGTTTGTGATTTTCTGAAAAATGGCACATCAACATCATTATACGTTAAAGGTCAGTTAAAACTCACATGTTGCCACTTTATCCTTTCATTCTTTGTTCTTAGGCTTCAGCGGTCTCACAGGAATTTAGAGGAGCGACCAGCAAGGTGTCAAGATTGTGTGCTCTGTGTGCGTGTGTGTGTGTGTGTGTGTGTGTGTGTGTGTGTGTGTGTGTGTGTGTGTGTGTGTGTGTGTGTGTGTGTGTGTGTGCGTGTCTGTGCTTATAAAGCACGAGTCTTCCTGTTGTACCCACAGGGGCTGATGGCTGAGCTGGTTGGAGAGCTGCTGTATTTACCACCTGCTATGAAACAAGCCGTCTGTGCAACTATGATAGTGTCATACAAAGTGAAATGAAAGTGATGCTTCTCCATAGCAACATGTCCTGTTTTTAGAATAATATTCATGATATTCCTACTTTTATTAGGTTGTGTACAAGTAGTGAGTGGAGGAAGCAGAAAGACGGGACAGAGTGGAGATGACAGCAACAACTGTTATATTCATTGGTGTTTGACAAGTTTTGGCTCCCTGGGATATTTCTATCCACAAGACAAGTAGACTCAGCAAAATGTCCAGGTTTCAGTATCGCTTTATGTTAAAAAGACTTCAATCATTTCTTTCTGCCTTTTCATATAAAAACTAACATGATCATTCTTAGTTGGAAACAGATTATTTGCTAAATACCCTTTTTACCTCTGCCAAAGAGGTTGTGTCTTTGCTTGCGTAAGTTTATTTTTTTACTTGTTAGCAGAATTACTCAGACAGTTACGAAGGAATTTTTTTCATTTGCTTTTAGGGAAGTATATGTGGAATGAATGAATGAACTATTCATTAGATTTTAGTGGCAATCTGTGGTCATGATGGTGATCATCATCTGGATCCATATATTTTAAGAGGATTCATTGCTATTGCAAGATTGAGGAAATTACACCATTTTTTCTGAGGCAATCCTGACAATGCTCTTTGATGGCTCTATTCAGCCAGCGATTTAATTCAAGATATAGCTTTGCCAGAATTATGTCTTAATGTCTGTTTGAATGAAATGAAAGCATAATGGGTTGTTACTTTGTAATAATGGTGTTACAGTTGTCCGTAAGAATGGAGTGCCCCAGTGTTGTGAATCGGGTGTGACATTGTAGCAGTAATATGTTTAGGTGTGTGACCTGTCCAAGGGGGATTTAATTTAGCACGTGGAATTCAGTTATTTGAAGTACAGATTCACTTACTGTATGTGTAAATTTATAAATTACTAGTTGCTGAGGCCTACACAGTTATTTTTGAAAAAGAAGCTTTTTCTGTGCATTTGGGCCTCTTGCCCACACATTAATGTGGTCCCATGAAAAAGACTTTTGTAAAGGTTTTTTTTCATGTATGTGTATGTACATGATAAGCAGAGTATTCCACCGTCACATCATGTGGTCACACCGAGGCTTTTTGCTTGTGACATTAGAATGTGTGTCATTTCATTTACCTGCCTATTAATGAGAGCAGACGGGTAGAAATGGCATTTTCAGGCTTATAACTGTAATTGTACAAGTTCAAATTATATCAAATTTTATCACTGTTTGCTGGTGCGGCATGCTCTGCTATTTTTCAACTGCATTTTTTCATTTTCAAACAGACAAACGTATTTTTATAAACACACTTGCGTGAATGTGATTTTTTTGGAAAATGAAGGAGGAAAAAAAACAAGTTTTTAAAATATCCATGTACATGTGGACTATGCCGGAGATAGATCCTGAGTCCTGACAAATCCTGATCCATTGACAGTGAAACATGGTTTTTCGTTATTATCTGTCAAGCTAATAATGATGCTAATGGGTTTGCAAATTATAGTCGAAGATTTTATGGTCAAGAAAGCATATTGAGAAAGTAAAAAAAAGTCATATGAATCTTTCTTTTAGGCACAAAGACAAAAAGTTACACTGTGCTGCCATGGCTCTTAGTGTTATTTTTTCCCTTCCTCTTAATTATTGGCTGCCTAACAGTAAACCAATCTAATGCATTATGATTGTTGACTGAACTGGAACTACGCACATATTTACTGGTGAAGCAAAATTTCAGCTCCATCAATTTCATTTGATGTTATTTCACCTGATCAGGTGAGTTTTGTGTTTTTAATTAGTCACACTTGCATAGTTTTAATATAAATCTATTGCTGGCCTAAAACTGCACTAACTGTGTTAATCTCAAAAGTAAATTAACTTGTATATTTTTTAGAATTTTAACCAAGTCAGCCAGAGTGAAAAAATGCTCTGATTTCACATGGAGGATTACTTCTCTTTAAACATGACTGCCCTTGTCATATTTTGCATAAGCTCCGGTATTCTGGGCCAAATCCCTGCCTTTCCCTTTCGTGTCCTCCCATGTGTTTTGTGAGGTCTTGGCAATTGGTTAAAAAGGTTAAGTGAGAGCATTTTGCAGAAAACTTCAGACTGTAGGATATGCAGGTTTCAGCTGTGTGTTTATGGAAACACTTTTTTTTTTATCTTTTACACCACGTGTGTACTGCATCAGTCATGTCACAACAGTGATCCTCCAAATCCTCAGTAAATTGCTGCTTCACTAACGTCAGCAGATATTTCTGATGACGCCTATGAACACTGGATCATTATTTTAAAACACTTCAGTATCTTCATATCTTCCACTGTCTTCTAAGGAATCACTGCAGGGATGCAGGGAGAGGATTAAATTCCAACAGAATACTGGGAACTGCAGACAAATGCACTAAAGCTGACAGAGAACAAGCTGTACATTACATTTGGTGGCGAGCATGATGCATTGGACTGTTGACCTTCCTCTCAAAAATTTGATCAACAGCCTGGTACCAGACCCTGGGTCTCACATCCTACTCTCCCTCTCAGCTGTCTGCAGCTTCACCTTCAGCTCACACAGTAGTCACTCTTGCAGCCTTTGGCTGACAAATACCCACCATATGGCTGTCTTCTTTACCTCTTCTCCCTTCTACAAAACAAACAACAAAATGTCATCGACTCATTGCTACATCAATGGTGCCACCTAATCCCTTCAAAGGAACCCTATATGTTCCAGTTTGCTAAAGTGCATCAAATTGAACATTGGAATATTAGACGTATCTTTTATTTTCCAGGCAGGTTTTACAAGCAGAAGTTTTATCTAGCAGTCTTTAGTATTTTTGTATTGAGGATGAATCTTTTTATGCAAGTATGAATTCAATTTGTTGAACCTCAAAACCATAACCATCAAGGCTATGTTGATTCTCAAGATATTCATGCAGGAATAAAGGAATACAGTAGGGCCTTTCGTCTGAAAACGGGCCTTAAGTTTTTGTCCTTTATAAAAATGTCTGTATTTCCCTGAAGCCCTGTTGAAATGGTGTGGATTGCTTCTGGCATCCCTGTAGAAACAAGCACAGGCAATTATTATAAGTCCAGATGCATTTCAGCCCTGCCTAAGGGATGTTGCCTAGGCAGGATTTAGCTTTAGCTTTAGAATCCTCAGCAAAATGCATCTGCACACACGTCACGTTCAAAGTCCACAATTATTCCAAAATGACAGATGAGCCAATGGGAAGACATTCACGGAGAATGGAGAAATGTAAATACAATAAAACATAAGGAGGATTTCAGAATATCTAGCACTGCTGAGAATGTGACTTTTAATTATTCTTGATTATATTCCTAATGACCGCCTTTAATGAATTGCTTCCATGTCTGTGCTCTGGTCAACCAGAGTTGCACATAGCATTGCGTTGCTGCCGTAATGAGACCACCCCGTGAGCAATTAGGTTCCTTAGGTTTCCTTGGAAATAAACATTAATTATGATGCACTGCTTTAAACGAGCAAATTATTCAGCAATACTACATGACATTTCAATGTTGCTATTTAAATGCAAATTTTAACTTTCATGACCCTTATTGAATTGCACTGAAACATTTCAATTTAAACAGTTTTGTGACCCTATATGTGTTTAAAAACAATGAAATTTTTCCATCTTACCTCACGGTCCCCAGTTTAAAACAATTAGTTTGTCTTTGATTGACATTGGCCTTTCCTTAATCATGCAAAATAGCTAAGCGTCATAAATACAAATGTCCCTTTCGTCATTGAAGAAATTGTTTCTGTATGAAAAGTGTCGAGATAATAGGAAAACAGTGTTGACTTGGTAGCAACATTGAGTAGAAGTAGAAAGAGAATTTATTCTGCTAAAATAGCTCCCACTCAAAGAAAGTAAGAATATCGTCTGTTTGGTGTCATAGTGGGTCCCACTGTGTGCTGTTGAGCACATGCCTGAGCCGTAACCTTGGCCAATTATCAAGTCCCTGCAGGGATCATGCTGGTCAGAGTGGATTGTGATATGACTAATCGGATACTTTAACTTTTATGTAAATTGCCATGGCTTATGAATCTTTAAAGAGTTGATGTCAAAGACAAAAGGGGGTGGCATAAGCGTAGGTGGGTGAATGGTGAACGGTCAGTGATGTGAGCTGTAAATCTGATTGCCAGCATTGCTTTGCAGAGGCACTGCATCACATCATTAATGAAGTCATGTAATTTCTGTAATTAGTGAGGCTGTTGTCAAAACCGCCTGCAGATTTCCGAAAGGACCTGTTTTAAAATTTGACGTCACTGTAACAGGATTCTGTTACTGGTAAGACATTCCAGTGAGGATCAGTGTCACTTTTAAAGTGCACAGAGAGATGATAGGACTGAGCAAACCGTAATTACTGACCTGCATTCTGTACTATTCAAGGCTCTCCCGACCTCTCACTCTCTTTCTTTCTCTCTCTCACACACACACACGCACACACACGCACGCACGCACACACACACACACACACACACAGAGCATATATAATTGTTGCTGCCACAGAATGATTTCACAATCCAGGTCAACAAGGAGCCTCAGGCACATACACCAAAGTCTTCCTGTCTTTCACAACAATTCCATTGTGAGAAATAATGATTCAGAACCATAACAAGGACATAGATCTTCACAAATCTCGCAAAATTTTATCCACCATAAGAACCGTGTCTCAAACTGAATAATTACAAGTCTTATTCTAAGTATCAAGCATAATGTGTGTATATGTATAACAGGTGTAACACATGTAGACCAGTGTGGACATACAGTGTGTTGCAAAAGTACAAACTATATAACATAATTCAGAGTTTATAGCTATAATTAACTAACTATAGGTAAATCACAGAAGCTTATAGCTACTCTAGTTTAGTGGAATTTATTTTATGTAGCTGTGGACTTTATGTTTCAGCACTGCACCCAAAAGGTATAAGCTGATTAGCAACTACAGTATTTGAACATTGTGGATTGTTTCAGCAAATTTACAATCAATAACATCCAAACATTGATTCCAGCTTTTTGTCTCACTTGATAAGAGAATAAAATATGTTTTGCTTTGTTGTCATTGTCCACAGTAAAATTTGCATTTTAGGGGTCTGAGAGATTATGATTGTACATTCTTCGACTTGACAAATATTATTTATGTATGAATCAATAATCATCAGTTAAGTCAAAACTAAAATAATTATTCTTGCAACCCAAGCATACTAAGTTAGGCTGTAAATATATTTGCTTGTATGCATTTCATGAATAATTAAACTGTTTCCAGTGAACTGCAGTGAATACATGAAATTGATATATTGTCTTTTATGTAATCCCACAAGAGACCAACAAAATAACATTCACATTGCACTAATATCAGGAAGTGTATTGTGTATAGAAGTGTAATAATGGAAATATGTAAAGATATAATCTATGGGAGTATTCCATTTGTGTATTTACAGTCAAATTTTAATTTATTTTAGTAGCGCAAACCCTTTGAGAGGATTCATTTAGCTTTTTTTAAGGTTAGCGTCAGAGAGCTAAAAGTAGTTAAAGTTTAAGATTAGGGAAAATTTATAGTTTTGGCTAAATATTTAAGGAATTAACACGAAGCTAAGTGAAACCCTGCAGATACATTATATTTACACATTCAAACTTCATGTGAATGAAGTACACCACACTACGCCATTACTTCGTATGGAGACATAAAGAAAAAAAAAAAGTAGTTATTTCACGAAGAGGATGGGTTTGCCTCATAAAAACACTTTGCCTTTGAAAAAATAATTTGAATAAGAATTGAATTTAAGACACAACTGTAACACTCTGCATCGTTGATGAGGAGGCCTCGTGTACCCAAGGGCATTCAGAGCCATCTAACAACTCAAACATTGTTTCTGTGTACGATTCCATCGCAGTGTGTAAAGCTTTGAGGTTTTTTATTCATTGGAAAAGTAGAGAATGAACACTGTGTTTTATTTATAATGTGCTTCACTCAACCTGATGGCTTCTTTTTGTATCTGCATTCAAATACAAAAAAGTTTATACGCTCATCCATCGAGCTGGTGCCAGCAAGCGAAGTCTTTGTTTTTCTGTTTTTCTGTTTTCCACAGACCGTCTTGGATTTTGTAATTGTGACATAATTGGATTGAAAGAGGAAACAATAGAGCCAGAGAAAGAGAGGCTGTTGTTTTATTGGATATAATCAACTTTTAGACCTTCTACTTCTGCACTGTCTCTGGAAAGTTCTTGTATAATGACAATTGCATGGAAAATAGGTTTGTTTCCTGTCTGACATGAAGAGCATTAGTTAATTTCTCCTCATGCCCACAAAAAAAAGCCATCCTGTTGTTGTACTTATTATATTGATTATAGATATTAATTTAGTGATTATATAAGGTATAAAAAGATTGAGGTTGGATTATGAGAGGCGGTGCATTTTCACATCTGATGGGAAAACATGTTGAAATTCATCTTCTATAAAAATTAGTCAAAATTGCCCCTTTTTCTTTTTTAAAGGCTAATAACAGAAAGTATTAGCTGGCTATTATTGGGTGGTTTACATGACCAACACCCCTATACTTGTTGACTAACTAAAGATTATTCCAGCAGTTTCCACAGCTTCATTCTAACATCACTCTATGACCATGAGGGAAGGAGGCCCACAGCTGAATCGAGAGATGTGAGTTTTCGCCTGAAAAATGAAATAAGCTCAGAGGTTTTCAAGGTGGGATGCAGGTCTGTTCACGGGGGCTCCAAACAGCTTCAAGGCAAGTGCAGCGAAAGGAGGAGGAAAATATTAGATTAGTTCCTGTATTTTCTGTCAAAGGAGATTACATAGAAGAGACAAGTTGTGATTTCAGATTGTTCAGAGATGCCGTTTTTTTGTTTCCCAGATGTGAATAAATACCTAAGGACATACCCTTTTATGTTTTGCATTTTCTATCTGAATACAGTAAAAAACATTCCACCAAATTGAATCATAACATTTATATTTTTGTCTGAATTGCTTAGAATTTTAGAAGCAATTTTTTAAAAATTTTAAATGGAGGATTTAAAGTTATTAAATCCCCCAAACTTTATGGGATTTAATAACTTTGATTGATCGATTCTGTCTTAAACCGAGATAAACAAACAAAAAAATCAAAGCGGATGCTTTATTCCCACATGTGTGATGAGCTGATCAATGGATGTGCTGATACAGCACCATTGCAGCAATTATCATTTCATTTTTCAAGAGAAAGAATAACAACCATTCCTGAAAAGTGTAAAAGACAACATGAAAACTCTTGGCAGAACTAGATGACATGCAGCTTTCTATGAATCTGAGGTTACAGTGGCAGAAGAGTGAGAAACATGAAGATGAAGGCCTATCCTTGTGTTTCACAGAAGTCTGCTCTCCATGTTAGAGACATTCAGATTGATCTCACAGAACAAAGGCAGTATGAAAATAACCACCCTGCCGGCACTGCGATTCAGTCTAACTTATTTTAAGACAGCAGCAGAACATAGAGGCCGATGGTTCTCAGCACTATGCAATCATATTCTATATCAAAACGGAATCTGAGGTCAGATGTTTTGCAGCTCGCTGTTTGATTGTTTTCCTTATTGCATTATTGCATAGCCAGGATAACACTGACACTAACTGGTGAAATAACCTCCTGTCAAAACCCATACACTCACTGCAAATTAATCCCTGTCTCTTTGCTTTGCAGCAGAATGGAAGTTTGATTCCAAAATTGTACTTTCCAATTTAGATTGCTCTCGTCATGGGGGGTGGGAGGTTGGTTGTCTGATTTAACGCACGACTGTAGGAATGCATATAATCTAAACAAATGCATTACTGAAAAAGCTAACTTAAGTAGAAGTAATGAGAAAACAAGCAACAAGGTTTTTGGGCACAAATGGAAATAAATCATTATCATTATTGTGAAAGTGTGGTAGGAACATTTTTAGACAAATTTATGGAAAATGACAACTGCACTCTGACTAAATTACTGTTAAATAACATCAGATTTATCTAATTTATTTATACCTTCCACAATACTCGAGTCACTTTTAGTGTCCTCAGTGTCCTCAAGAAAACAGACTGGTTTAACATGCAAATGCAATGTTAATGGAAAAATAACTCTTGGACATAAGCAATATCAACACAATCACCAGAATAACTGCTGGCAATGTGTACACAGCCATAATGCTGAAAATCTTGGCTATATTAAAACCTCAAGCCTGTTTACACTTTAATCTTTAATGTTATGGTTATAGCAATACTATGTTTAAGGTCATTTTAGGTTCAAGCAAACACTTAATGTTAGGAAAAGAACATGTTTTGATTCATAATAACTGTTTTTTGTGCTCCAAATGTGGCCTAGTATCCTGTTAAAAATTCCACTTTTGTCACCAAAGGGATGGCTGTAGGTTGTCCCACTGGATGCTTGGTGATTTAAATAGCCTGAAACACTGGTCTCTACTTACAATACACCCACTGTTGAGAAGTTAATCAATATATGCAATCAAAATTAAATATTTCACACATTGTTGAAACACCATATGTTGTACAATGTGTTATTACATGTGTGAAAAACACAAGGATTAAAACACAAGAAATGTGCAGCTTTATCCAGTTATATTGGGGTGGGCTAGTAGAATTGATAGGTGGGCAGTGGATGCTAAAATTACTGTGCTAGCTGTAGTATGCCTAGATGGAGCGCTAGGTTTTTTTTTACAGACTTAATAATTTGATGCATAGTTTTGTAAGTAAACTAAATTAATCAACTAAATGGATGTAGGTCTTACTTTGACCATAGATCAAAGGGAATGGTCACTTGTCAGGTACTACTTTCAGGGTACCCTGACCTACCCTTCGTGGGTTGCTGCAGTCTCTGACTACCTTGGTTTTTCTTGTCTATTGAAATTGTTTTTCAAAATTCCCAGTTTTTTAACCTCAATAATTTTATGACTTTTGTGAAATACTCTTTAGGAGTATTTTGAATATATTTTCTCTGTATGGTTGGACAGAGAGCTACAGTGGTTTGGAAGTAAAAGCAAACCAGTTTTCACAGCAGCTTCTCAAAGTGTGTTGATTCAACCAATAATACATTTATCAATAAAGAAAATCCACATGCCAAATAAATTTCCGGCAACCCATAAAAAGTTGACGAGAGAATCTCTTGGATGTCACTGTCCTCAGAGTAGAACCTCATGAGATATGGATTTTGGATTTATTTGACCTACAGCACAAAAAATACCTCACAGTTTTAATTACACACATTGCAGACTTCTCCTAAAGGCTCGTCCTAAACAATATGTGCATCGGATCAAAAAATTATGCATGTAAACGCAGTGCATGCTTGCATGCTAAAAGTAGTGTGAAGTAGTGGTCTTAAAGCATTTGCCAGTTTTCATTCATCTAGCTTCCCAAATCCAGCAAATGCAACATCAGTGCACTACCATCTAGATAAAAATATATGACAGAGTGACCCATCTACACATTTCACATTCAGAAAACTGTATGTATCTGTTATACTGTTGACAGTTCATGGCAGCTGTGCAGAAACTATCAAGGTGGGGAAGTTGTTGACAGGTTGTTGGAGGAAAGATTCATCTTTGACTGACTGCACTCTCGAGGGCACAGTACATCACCTGCCAATTATACTCCATATTTTCTAATGGCCAATTTATGTTTGTTTTTCCAGGCTCAGGCTACATTATATTCTGCCACACTCAGAAGCTTCTGTGGCTGAATGTGGAGACTTTTTTTATTGCACCGCAGAGCAAGGATAGTTTTAAATGCATGGTTTATATTCTTTATTTTCACTATACACCACATGCTGTACAACTCAATATCAGTAATTATTCTACAGCAGGATACTTCTTTGTACCTCTGGCTACTTAATGATGGGGAAATTTGGTTTGCACTATCCTCTTACTAAGGCTGCACTGACTCCATAACCATTACGTAATAAATCTGAACAGTTTGCAAAATTTTCTTCTAATTGTTCGTAGCCAAGTCTCTTAGGAGTTTTCCTTGTTTTCAATATACATATGGTCCCTGTTATGAATGTCATGCCTGATAGTTACTGTGCGCAATTATATTTTTCAGAATGTTCTAGTACTCTCCACGTGAAGGGGGGCAGTTTCAGCTCTAATTCATCCATCCATCCGTCCATACATCCATCCATCCATCCATTCATTTTCTTCCACTTTATCCGCCGCAGCGGGTCACGGGGAACGGAAGCCTATCCTAGCTTGGCATAGGGCATGAGGCGGGGGACACTCTAGGCACGACGCCAGTGCGCTGCGGAGCCACACACAAAGACAGACAACCACACACACACACTCACTCCTACGGGCAATTTGGTACTGGCCAATTAACCTGAAGCACATGTTTTTGTAGGTGGGTGGAAGCCGGAGAACCTGGAGAGAACCCGACGCAGACACGGGGAGAACATGCAAACTCCGCACAGAGCAGATCTTGAACCCGGACCCGCTATGTTGTGCGGCGACAGCGCTGCCCACTGCACCATCGTGCCGCCCAGCTCTAATTCAAGATAGATCAAATGCTGTCGACACATTGATTCCAAATAGCTGATAATGACATCTCATAACAAATCAATGAAAACAATGCTAATTTTTCCATATTCAAACCTTTTAAAAACTCTTCTTGATCAGCGTCTCTCACTTCCTTATCCATTTGGGACGGACACAAAAAAACACAAAAAAACAAAGAGCATCAACAATTTAAGTGATACTGTACAAGTGCCTTAAGGGCTAACACAAAATCTCTTCCGTTTGTTAATAGAAAAACATATATTTGCAACAGTACTTACACAAGTCAGAGAAACAGAATCTTTTGCAATAAGATAAAGACGTGAAGCATTTGTTTTTGTTTTGATGATGTATTGATGACAAAAGACCAAACACTCTACTGAAAGCTATTCTTGTGTCCTGTTGACCGTAAATTAATTTGTGGAATCTTATCTTCCCGTATCACAGCTACAGATCTGATGTGTATCAACACTACTGTTTGTCTATAGTAGGCATCCTCCGGTTTATTTGACTGCTGCTTTTTTGACTCCCGCCCAAAATAAAAGCCACAAAATCAGATGCTCCTGTTTATCACCTCACCATAAAGATGACGTAATCTGACTATATTAATGTCAGTTCTAAACTGAAAAATAAAGTGCTATTTCCGGAGTGTTAATGCCTGAAGTGCTGAAGGTAATTGTCTGCATGCAATAAACTAGAATAGAATGCTCACGACAAGCCATAGTAATCATGTTTTATGCTCAACATGCTACTAATGATTCTGAATCAGTAGAGTGCCCTAAATTTTGAGTGATGACTGTTCTTTAATTAAATGCAAAATGCAAATGAGGAGCACCAGGAAAGCTATTAAATATATGACCAACTACACAATATCCATTTAGAGGAAATATAGGGCCTTACTCATATAAGTTTACTATATTTTAACTAACATGTTCCCAAACAAATGAACATGATATGTTGGTCCATCAGATCTGTGTGTTTTGGATTTTGCTGTAATAGTACATTAAGACTGTGACTGACAACCAGAGTGCTGCTGTTCTCCTCCGGGAGATGTTTCTCTGGCTGATATGCATGAGGCATATGTACACCCGCTCTGAACACTGATTAGTTGGCTCCAGGCTTATGCTGTATGAATTATGCTCTTTGTGTCAGGAGCTCTTCCTGTAGAATAATGTCTTTGCTAGGGAGGGCAAGCTTAGGCCAAAGTTGACACTGAAATCATGTTTGCTTATAAATGCCTTCTATTTTTAGGTATTTTTGAATCTAAACATCAATTAAAAGATCCATCCATCCATCCATCCATCCATCTAACCATCCATCCATCCATCCATCCATCCATCCATCCATCCATCCATCCATCCATCCATCCATCCATCCATCCATCCATCCATCCATCCATCCATCCATCCATCCATCCATCCATCCATCCATCCATGTGGTCCCTAGACCCCATCCCAGCTGATGATGGAGTACAAGTTTGGTGCACCCTGAAAAGTTCACCAGTTCTCATAAACGAGGATGATTTCAGGAACGGAAGAATTTTGTTGTTGTTGTTTTTAATTACACCATGAGAAACTTTTCATGCTATAGGACTTATAAAAAGGACAAGAAAATTAAGACTATATATATGTTGCTGACACACTTCTTTGAGGCAACTGTTTATCATCTTTCTCTGTGGACATTCTCCATTCATTATTGTTACAAATCTTACAGCGAAATAAGACAGCATCTCATGCTGGTACCCTGATGTATTGGCGTTTTTGACAGCTTGCAATTGAGAAAGATAAACCTGTCAGTATGAGTGAATAATTTGTTTCTTCTGACATCTGCTATGGGATTTGGGTGGCTGGCGGTGTTTGTTATCACTGTGGGAATAGTTGTGTCGACAATGGGTGACACAGTTGGGGTTCAGCTATCCTCACCAGATTGAAAGTGAATAAAGAAAACACAGTGGCTGTTGGGAAGAGCTGTCAAGGGAAACACTAACTTGCATCACTTTATCCTGATGAAATAGCGTGAAGTCCAAGTTTATGATTAAGACCACATATGTTTTCCACAGTCCAGTTTTGAAGCAATAATAGCTTTGGTAAGTGAAAAAGAAAATAGCTCTCAGTGGAGGTCTTGGGTAGAAAAAAACAAAACTGGGACCATGGATTTCAGAGTGGATCTTTTTAATGCTACAGGGATCTGATTTTTAGTTTCTCTCCATTCTTTCTTTTACATCTCAGCCAAAACCAAGAGCCAATTTTTACTTGTCAGCGCCAGAAATGTTAATACTTTTATGAATTTATAGGAGCAGATGGGAAACATTGATAAGTGACAAAAAAATGACCTGATATTCTTCAGTTTTCTGTCACCATAGAGCATTGAGAAGATGCAGCATTCATCTGCAGTTTTGATATAATAAGAATCAAATCATGCACAGCTGCACAAAGCAATCTGTGTACTTCTTGTAGATATTTCAAAGCCAAAGCATACATATGCATCTCAATAAACAATGCAAATGGTATACAGTTTTCTATTATATCTTCTAATGCAGTTGGAATAATGTAATTGTTTGGCCTGTTTTAAACACAGCAGTCAGAGGAATTACACTGAGAGTACTTGGAATTCAGAGAAGGAAAGCTGCAAAATCAAATCTGAGTTGTCAGAAAAGCCTCTCACATATGTGCACATATAGATATTCTGCCCCTGCAGACACAAGTGAGGGAAGCAAACCACTTAACATGGAAATTGTCCTTTCCTTTTTGAGAAGGGAATCCGTCGGAAGAAGTTAAGAGGCAACTAATCAACAATAAAGGAGATAGTTCAGTGGCTGCATCGTCTTGGGGCAAAAATTTCACTCTGCACCCTGTGAACCCCAACCATGTAATTTCCTACACGTTATATTAGTTCTAAGTGAGATATTAAGCTTGCATTGAATATGGATAAATATCTGTATTCATCAGTTTTTTCATTATTTATTATCACTGCGAAGCTGCAAGCCCCTTATAATTCCCTATATCTTAAAAAAGACTTTGTGGTGCAAATTGCGCAGAAAAGACCTCATTCCTCCTCTGTTGCGTGACGGATGCAGTCTGTATTACACCACCGCTGAGGGCCACAGGGTCGCAGCTAAGCTATTCTCCCTGCGTGTGATAACTTATAAGCTCCATGTGGTGGAATGGCGTGTGAAATATGGACACCACCCCTGCCACGTTTCGACTCAGCAGCCAGTCAATTGACCTCAAAGGCCACTTAAGATTTGAGTGCGTAATATTTCATCTGATGGAATTTACATTAAAGGCCTCAGTTTCTTGCCGTCTTCTTCATTTATTAGTCTAAAACCTCCACCAGATCAGCACTCATGATGTGTCTTTCCTTAATTCAACCAAATCTGGAATGAAAGCATCATAAATACCAAAATAAGGTCAATATTCTGTATTAATCTATGATTAATATCTGATTGCGTAGAAAACCCAGAACCAGCCATGTAGTTAAATGTTGGAGACACAAACGAGCTTAAAATTAGGGCATTTCTAAAGATCCAGAGTATATGGAATATAATGATGAAGTGCTGGGGGGGGGGGGTCTTTTATGACTGTGTGTTATTGCTGCCTCTGTGACAACCACTTTAGTTCCAAGTGACGTGAAATGAAACACACAGTAAATTATATGCATAGTTTAGCTTCCTACATAGGACATTTGAGACCCCATTGGCTAAACACAATCTAATTACTTTTGGAGTAAACTGCATTATTGCCTCATTACTGTTAATTGACCTCTAGGAGACCTGTGACTGGAACATGTGAAAGGATGCCTGTATACAGACAGAAACATCAAAAGGTTATGTTGAGTATAGTGTTGAGGAAGTGAATGGAAAGCACATTAGAAAAAATATGACTAGATTTAACACACATAAGGAGGCTTTGCTCTTGTTCTATTTTGACCTGAGATTATCAAGGATCAGAAAAAGAAACCAATAAATACAGTGAGAAAACCTAGAATTGAAGCATGATGTCTAACTATCAAACGGTAACAGAAGTTACTCTTCCTTTATTTCAGATGTTGGTTGCTGAAGGCATGCCTTTGAAACCTGCTCACTTTTCAGCTAAAGATGAGTTGGAGATTTTAGAATTTTATCTGACAGGCACTTTTTGATTAATAAATCTGTGCTACAGTATTTTAGGGTCAAATTATAGAAACAGTGCAAGTCAGGGTTGAAGATGTCTTTTCCATAGTGCGGTTCTTTAGAAAGCAATTTGTAATCTGCAAAGCATGAACCCAGGACCTGTTGTAGAACACCATAAATAGGAATCGGACTCATAAAGGCAAAGAAGATGGAATCCCCCTAAAACATCTAACATCTATAGCCATCCATAGCTTCAGGCTTGTTCTCGCTTCATTAAATTCACACACAGTCCCTCATCAAAACATATCTTTCATCTAGACACAGTGCTGGTGTACCGTAGAGACCCATGTGAATTCTTACCATGGCCTACACATTGTGGATGGACTCTCACTGATAAACTCAGTGCGATAAGCAGTTTGTTTTTGTTGTGTCCTCTCAAACAGATGTATAAAACCTTTGAGCCACAGCAGGTGACTGTGTGGACTTCCACTGAAGTGTTGGCAATAAGAGAATGAACAGATGGATATCCAGAAAAAAAGAAAAAGGAGGTGTGAGAAAGAATTTTACAGAAATCAAGCTAGAACTATCTAAGAGTCTTTGATTATTCAAAGAATTGTCTTGTTCTCTTGGTCTTGAGTTAATTTTAATTTAATGACAGTGAATTGTTATTTACATGAGTCCTGATGGAGCTCTAGCGCTTTGTCTGAAAATAAAAAAGCATGAACTTTTTAAAAATATTATTTCTTTATCAGACAGCTTTCTGGTATTAAACTTATTTCCTTTTTTTCTGATTGCCGGTCATGCAATTTCCTGATTTCATATCAGTGCCTCTATTGAAAGACATTAAATACAGAATTCCTTTTGTGATTTTGTTATCAGATTTAAAATCTAACACAGAACTGACTCAGATGAATAAACTACTCCAAAGCAACACACAAAAGTCAATGACTGTACAAACAGGGGTGAAATAAACAGAAATCCATGCTAGATGATTAAGTATATAGAATTTTTTTCATCATAGATCCTTGAAAACCTTGTTAACTTTTCTCAGTAATGTTTCATTAATATGCTATTAATGAAATTGTGCCTTCAGACATTCTTTGCATTGAAAATGTCATGAGTTCAGCCACTAATTTGAATTTTTGCTTCAATAAAAGACTCAGAATATTATACATTACACTAATAGGACATACAGTGTGTGTGTGTGTGTGTGTGTGTGTGTGTGTGTGTGTGTGTGTGTGTGTGTGTGTGTGTGTGTGTGTGTGTGTGTGTGTGTGTGTGTGTGTGTATGTCTACATAAGTTAAGTTAAACATAACAGTCTAGATGAAAGCCACCATGGTTCTCCCAAAGGTCATCCTTCTTGATCACCAGACTCCTATTCTGACCACTGGAGATAATAGCTTTCTTGCACTGTGTAACCACTATGATGAAATCTATGGCTAGATATGTGCTGTTTATATACAGTACCATATAAAGTGTGAAGTTTATTATTGTCTATGTCGACTACACGTAAAACCCAAAGCGGGATCTTGTATTTTCTCCTACATGTTTCTTTACAAAGCATGTTCAGTATTTTCTTTGAATGTGATGGGTCCAAGTGATTCACCATGTCTGTGCAGAAATCCCCATTGGCCTGCTTCTTGAGTGTCTTGTGTCGATTTATGAAGTGCCTCATCTGACTGGTGCAACCCTTTTTCCCCAAACCCCAGTGGGTAGGGAAACTGTATTCTATGTCAAGTAGCAGAGGTTGCAAAGAAATCCACAAACAAAACTGCACCTGCATCAGAGGTGTTTGATAGTCATGCACATGCAGATTATTTTCTTACTTGAACAGTGAAGCAAAAATATTTTTTTTAGAATAATGGCTTCTGTTTTCTCAGATTTTTTTTTTGTTGAAGACCAAAGGATTTGAGACTTTCAAACAGTTGCATAATTGTGCAAGATGATCTCACTATTAAACATTTCTGTAATTCATGACATAGAAAAATATTAATTTACAGTAGTTGTGTGCAGGCTAACGTGCTTAATTTTTCCAGTCAGTCTTCTATATTTGCCATTCCTGTCAATTATGTTTCAGACAGTTTGCCATCTCGGCTCTTTTCCACTCACCTTCCTTCACAGTGTGAGTTTAAATGCAAGCATGTCGTTATATAAACTATTATATAATTTATAAAACAGCAAAAAAAATGTACAGATGAGAAAGCAGTTCGGTTTTAGTCTGACCTCTGACATGACTGCAGCACGTTGGATGCTTTCAAGTTTTTCACTATTCGCTAATAAAAATATAATGACCTTTTATGCAACACAAACAGTTGCTTATAGAACACTAAAAGTGCTTCATTCCATACCACTTGTTCTCAAAGCCTAAAGGCCCACCATAGGTTGATTTAGGTCTATTTTAGGGTACACAGAAGCTCAGCTGTGTGTTCATCACAGAAAATATTCGTGATTTGGGAGCATAAGCTTAAGTTGAATGTTTGTTCAGCACAGTATGTCCATTGTGTTTTTGTCAGGAGTCTTCAGGGTGTCCAGGGCCTAGTGTGATTTTTTGAAGGGGGGATTCCTGTCATGAATGTGGCACAGGGAATGCAGGCTCAAATGCATGACAGAGATCATTGGAAATTCAAAGAACAAGTTTATTATAGGGTAGAGGTCAGTTTCCTCTTCTCTCACCTAGCTACTCTCTAGTCCTGGCTCCTCCCACTCCTTTGGTACCATACCTGGCACCTGATTAGTGTGGCGTGCAGGAGACAATCAGGGATCAGGTAAACACAGGTAATGAGGGGCGGGGCAGGCAAGAACAGATGATGAAACATCACAGAATCCCAGCCCTCCAGAGCCAGCCCTAAAAGACCCAGGCGCATCAGGGTGGCCGGCACACCTTGATGGAAATCAAGAGCGCTCCTCAGGACCAGGGCCCTCCCAGTCCGCAAGATGCTGGATCCCCTGGCACTGATGGCGAGTAGATGAGAGTTTCCGGACTGAGAACACCGGGCCACCCATCAACAAGGAGGTGTCTCCACAGGAAAATGGGTGTGATCCAGCTGCATGGGTTCCTCCACTAGATGGCTAATAGGAACCAGGCTACCTTCAGGTGGACATGTCTGGCTTGGCCAATTCACTGAGTCATCCCTCCTTCTCTGGTGGGGTGACAAGCAGGTTCCAAGACGGCCCCACTCCTGGTATCGTTTGGAGAGTCTGTTATCAACCCTGATGGCGAAGACAACGGCTGGATCCAAATCTTCTGGGAGGCCTACAAAGCATATCAGTTTGTCCTTCACTGACTTGAAAAAATGCATTAGTCAAGCCTACACAATTCCACTCACTTTCAGATTCAAGAGTGTGGAAATCAATAGCATGGGCGGAGACATTGTTTTAATCTTGCCTAAACTTAAGCTATGACCTGACGGCTTCCTTGTCCAGCAAGGTGTGATTGAAAACCTGCTTGAGTGCTCCAGTGAATCTGGTGAGGGTGGAGCAGGTTGTCGACTTGTGGCTCCACTTAGCACTGGCCCACGACTGAGCTCAATTTTTGAGGTGGGAAATGATGGACGCTACCTTGGACCAGTCAACGGGGTAAGCCGAAGTTTGTAACTCAAAATGATGTAGCATTGCATCAAAAATGGTGTCATGTCACCTGATTCCCTGGAGAACAGCTCTGGATGGGCAAACTGCAGGCATGGTGATACAGCACTGGAGGGAATCTGTGAATCTATGGGTGAGACGGAAGAGTATCTGAGTTTGGTGTCTCTGTCATTGGCATGGTGCTCGGCAGGTGAGTGAATAGATCCACAAACTGTTAGCCCAGTGAGGTCATTATTGAGTCCGGTCAATCAGCCAGGGCTCTCAAACCTGTGCACAGAGACTTCAGCTGTTCCTCTTGTTGCATCAGTCTTGGTCCTTGCACACAGAGGGTGTGATGCAATGGGTCCGAGTCGGCTGAGTCTATAATGGCCAGTTCATTCTGTCATGAACATTGTACAGGGAATGTAGGACTCAAATGCACGACAGAGACTGGTGGAAATTCAAAAGACAGGTTTATTACCGGGCAAAGGTCGGTACACAGGAAGGCAATCACACCAGGCAGAGGTGTCCAAACTGTCAGGCAAAAGGCAAGATCAAAACCAGGCAAGGATCATACGCTCAAAGACAATGAGACGAGGAGTAAGGGTAAACACTGGAACATGAGCTAAGGGCTACAACAAACTGGCAACTAAAAAGGAAACAAAATAAACAGGACTAATAGGGAGTTAATGGGCATAGGTGTGGGAAACACAAATCAAGTATCAGGTGAACATAGACGAGGAGGGGCGAGGCAGACAGGAACAGTGAAACATGACAATTCCATATGAATGAGGACCATTTTTCTACAAATTACTTGAAAATCCTCCTCCTTCTTGTCACTATACCTAGAAATATCCCTTGAATGCCGCAGGTCTTTATTTTGCATCTGACAAGTTTCGTGAGCCTGGGGATTATCCGACAGTAACAATAGGTCACATTATACAATGAGATCGAGTTTCAAAAAATGGTCTCACTGCGGTTAAATGGCTACTATAGAAACTAACATCATACAAAGCTTATGAGTTCAGCTTTTCAGTCAATCCCAATTTTGGCAGGTCCGAGACTGTCGAAGGATTTCGTCATTCAGACATATTTAAATATTATTTTCTTATTAAGTTGTAAGAGGAATGTTTGAAGACCTTTTTAGAGAAAGGAAGCACAAAAACAAGGTAACCTGATTCTTTCCTCCCACATCTGGCCACTATCATTGAAAGAAAGGTGGGCCATTTATTGATTTAGAACAGTTCCCTTTTTCCTTTTCAAAATATATGAATGACACCGTTTTGACGAGGTTGCCATTGCTTCAGGATCAAAGCTTTAACCATTCTACTAATGTCACTTCTCAAGCTGTGTTAATGAGTTATAAATATCCTTTATGCACAGCACAATTTACCAGTTTTGTAAAATTTACATTCATTCAGTGATTATTTTTCTCCCATCACCACATAGCATATTTTGCACCTTCTTTTTTGATTCAACTTAAGCTTTTTTTTATTTTTTTTTATTTGGAATATAATGTCTATGGCAGGCGCTAAAACAGCTTCATCAGCTGAGCTAAAAAAGACCTCAATATTACCCACAAAGCATCTCTTTATCCCTTTTTATCATCGCAGGAGAGGATATGAAGTCCCCAGATGAAAAGAAAGTGATGCACAGAGCTTCCACGGACACAGACTGCTGTTTGGGCTATTGCTGTGATTATTTACGACGTAATGAGAAGAGCCTGAAGTTTTTAAAAATGTTGTGGAGCGTACTCTGATTCAGGTGGCTCATCTTTAAAAGAAATATTCTGGGGTTTTTTCCTTATTGATCACAGTTCACAGCCCACGATCAGGGTAAAATACACTTTGGCTTTCATTTGTTTCTCTTTATGGCTGTATTTATTATTAACAAAGGAAGGATTTTTTTTTTCTGGCTTCCAGTAAAGTGCGGAATTCAGTGTGAATGTTTCATTTCATAAAGGGCTCCTAGAGGACTTTTGATATAACTGTTAATGAACACTAATGAATCACTTAAAGACAGTCTGGTGTTAAATTACTATTAATTTAGAGCTGCTGGTGTTCTGTTTTTCCCCCCAGAGAGATACATTTAAAAAAAAGCCTTTACTGTTATGCTTACCACCTGCTTTTCTTTCAAAAGAACTGCTGACATTTAGTGCTTAAATTTACTTGCAAATATCTGGTCATTGCTCATTTGTAATGTGTCATACCGAGTTGTAATAAATATTCATGTTATTAATATATCTGTTAAAAAACAATAATGTTAATGATGCTTTGATAATCTATCGGATGTTGCCAGGAATAACACTAGTGAATGCTGTTGCATACCAAAGCAACACTTATTTTCACACGGTGATGGCCATTAACAAAGACTGATCTTCCATCATTTGACTTTTGTGACAGCTGAAAAGAGAGATAAGTAATTTTATAAATATAATTTTCTCCAGCACGGTGGCGCAGTGGGTAGCGCTGTCGCCTCACAACACGGCGGGTCCGGGTTCGAGTCCTGCTCTGTGCGGCGTTTGCATGCTCTCCCCGTGTCTGCGTGGGCTCTCTCCGGGTTCTCCGGCTTCCTCCCACCTCCAAAAGCATGCGCTTCAGGTTGATTGGCCGGTCCCAAATTACCCGTAGGGGTGAGTGTGTGTGTGTGTGCATGGTTGTTTGTCTTTGTGTGTGGCTCTGCGGTACACTGGCGTCATGCCCGGAGTGTCCCCCGCCTCACGCCCTGTGCCAGCTGGGATAGGCTCCAGCTCCCCGTGACCCGCTACGGCAGATGAAGCGGCAGAAAATGAATGAATGAATGATAATTTTCTCCTTTTTTCTTTGATGATTAGTGTACATTTCTCACTTTAAATACATTTTTTGTGCAGCATCTGTTGAATCTCATCCAATGAAAGCATGAACAATATTTTATTAAACAAGTTGGTAAGAAAATTATGGTTTGTTTCTTCATACATTTCTCATTTGCTGTGCTTCCAGGGAAGGAATACTTAATAGTTCTGAGTCACACATCTTGTGCAAAACAGGCATTACTATGAACACTGCATTTATTTTTACATCATGTGTGAACTGAAGCCATAATTGCTTTGTCCAATGTTTAGTAGGCACAGTGACTTCTCGATTCAGTTCTATTTAATTGACTGTCTAGTTCCTGATAACCTATTACAGTGCATTGGTGTCTTCAGTCAGGAAGGCCACTAAGTGGAGTACAAATCACAGAGTAATTTCTTCAAGTACCCATCTAATATTCATCAAACTCAGCAATCACTGACACATACATATGAGATATAAGAAGGAGAGCAAATTCAGTGAGTTTCAAGGTTAGGAGAGAAGTGTTGTAATTATGTTATATTAGAGATTCAAGCACAGGTAGTCCTCAACTTACAAACATAATTGGTTCCAAATTGTTCGTAAGCCATTATTTATTCAATTTCAATCTATTATCCCCATTTGAAGTCATTTAAAGGCCATTACTACTCTAAATACAAAAGTACTATTCCCTAAGACTTACCAGAAAAATCAACAAGACATAAAAACAATATATACACAAAGTAAAAAAAAACTGTAGTATTATAAAGTAACTTTTACATCTCTACTTCTGCTGAATTAATTTTGTTACAGTGGCTAATTCAAGCTTTAAGCCATTGAGGTATTCCACCAAACTGACATGAAAGACGCACTTATGCATTCCTGGTATTTAAAAGTCTGACACACCACTTTATTGATTACTCTTTTTTAATTTCCATTGAGAAGCCTGTCAATAATTTAAATAAAATATGAAGTAACAGGCAGGTTTTGACAGGGTTTTCACATCAGAGTAAATTGTTCACTTAGTCTGATATTTGCTGAGCTATTTTGACCTGACATGTGAAATCTTAATCTATAGAGTATTAGTGTTGCACTGCTTGGCATAGGTTGTGGCCAAAAGGGGAACTACAATAGTCAGATATGGTGGCATGTGGTTGTTTGTATCTGAATTTTTGTAAGTCAAATGTTCATATCTTTAAAAGTGCATCATTTGTGTTTACTTTGTCAATTTAAGCAGGCACAAAGAAATTTGTTCACCTCGATGAAGATGATAACTGACAGCAAATACTTAAAAAATATGAACAGCAGCTGAAAAAAAACAGGTTTATGTGAATACAAAGAAAAAACTGAGTGCAAATTGGTCCTTCCATCCATCCATCCATCCATCCATCCATCCATCCATCCATCCATCCATCCATCCATCCATCCATCCATCCATCCATCCATTATGTACGATATTGTTCACTCACTACTTTTTTTCACAGATTTGGTACATGGTAATGTAATTAACACTCCACACACAGCCTAAAAAGAGTGGAGTAACATATGATTTGTAAAAGTCATGTTAATGACTGTTAAAGTCATGTTAAAGTGTTAATGATTTTTTTGTAGACATTTGAAAGCTGTATAAAATGCCTCAACAACCCACTTTCAAATGCAGTGCTGTTGTAAATTTGCATTTTACGTTGTTTCATCAGCACAAATGGCAAGACTTTACAGCTGTTTCTACCTTCAGAATCAGACCAGGTCGATAAATGTTTTCAAAAACCATTTTGGTTGTGTATTCCCCAGGGAAAGGTCCTGGGCTGGAGAAAATAGAAGCAATGGAATGAAGGTATCAAGTGATCTAATCACTTTTGGAGCAAAACCAGATAAAAGTGATTTCTTGTTCTGTGTGTACTACATACATGATTGAACAAAAGACAGCAATAATGAATTCATGGCGTTCTAAATTCACTATTTCAGTTTCTGAATATTGTCACTACAGAGTGGCTGTAATTTTTACATCCCGCTTCAAAGCTGTGACCTATTTTAATTGTCAGCATTTAAGTGTTTGTCCGTCTGTTCATCCATCTGTCCATCCATTAGTTAGTCCACCAAATATCTGCGCCATTGTTGCAGACAGAAAGATAAAACAAAAAACACATTACTCGGGCGGCAAAGGGGATGAAAATGAGATGAGAAAACTAGGTCAAGGTCAAATATCAACTTTTGTACTCTCAGGAACCGGATGAGATAGAAAGACGAAGGAGAAGGCCAGTGTGAGTAAGACCATAGATCAAAGCTAGTGCTTTGTTCAATGACAGTAGATCAGAGCACTAGCTTTGATCTTTGACCTATGCAAGTCGGTCAGGGTAAAATTTTGAATTCACGGGAAAGTAGACTTCAGGATTGTGTTTGCTATGTCGCAGGATGTTGCAGTCTGTGACTGTCTTGGTTCTTGTTGTATCTGTGAACAGAATGATTTGCAAGTGCCTGGACACATACAATACATCACAGTGCACTGTTTATGAGGAAATAATCAAACGCTACTTATCTTCTTCCTCATTATAATAAAGAGTCACCACAGTCACATATGGTTCTGGAAGACAATAGCCACAGATGGGTGATTAGTTGGAGAGCTCTGAAGGCCATGCTGCTCTTTTTTCCAATTGATATGGAGTGCTTTTACTCAACGCTAACAAAAAAAATCCTTGTACGTCTTAATTTTCTGTGCCAAATGGACCAGGCAGACTCTTCCTTTAAAAACTGTGATGCTTCTAAAATGTTAAAAATGCATTCATACATTGGTATGCACAATCAACTTCTTCCTTTAGTTGTTCTTTTCCTTTAATATATTCATATTCCAAATACGGTGTAAAAGTGTCTTAAGGATTCATTACCTCGGATGCAGCTGGCTGTTTTCCTAATGAATCACTTTGCTTCATAGCATCCTGTCCTTGCTTATACAGAGTTGCAAATATAGGTGTAGCAGGTATCATAAAATACTACTTAAAGCATCTTTCCCATCTTGCACTTGGAGGGGTTTAATGGCTTTGTGGATCGCTGGATGATTAGCTCTTGCAGGGATAGACAGCAAGTATTAATCATATGTTTTGATCGTGTGGATTTGGAGAGACACTCAGCTCTCTACTCCGAGGAGCCTGTGGAGGTCACTAATTGAAGTATGCAGGGGGTCTACAGAAAGAGTGATCCTCTAACCTGAATCCAAGATATGTGTTGATGAGTCCTGAAATATACCCTTTATGTTTCTGTACAAAATGAAGCACACATATATCATATTCAGGAGGTTAGGTGGTGGGAGAGAGCCCCTGTAATCCAAAGCTGATTGATATGATTTTAAATCCATGTCACATTCAAAATAGGTTTCTGGTATTTCTTAATGTTCCATCAAGGACAATAAGCAATGTGTAGGGAGGGCAAATTTATTGTCATATAAAGGATAAACTACTAGTGAAGGCTACTGCATGTAAATCCATCTGGATTAATGTACCTCAACTAATGTAAGTGCAAAATTAACAGCCTTCCGTCCTCAGAGAGACTTAAGAGAATTAGATGGTTGAAGTGCAACCCTCCTCGTTTTAGGATTCTCATTGCATGATAAAAAAAAAGTATTTTGATCTGTCTCTCCTTTTCATTTTACTTTTGCTTTAGTAGACCTCCTTGGAAACGTGAAGTGTATACAAGAGAGCAAGGGAGAAAAGGATTTTTAAGAACTGATAAGTGACAAATGTGTGCTATCATTATCCATACCATATATCCCTTGAATTACGACTATATTGCACAAATATTCACCTCCAGTTTTATGTCCCAAGCTAGATATAATTTGTTTTGGTAGTGCAGAGATGCATATATGCAGATATACATGTTTACCTTTCATTTACAGTCACTAGATTGATGTAGCAAAAAAAGCTGGAGGCAGTCATGTTAATCTATCATTCTACATACGTTATTAACTTCTCACAAGAGGCCTTCATATTCTAATTCTATACTTTACGAATGGGCCTCCTCTGAGGACACACACTATATGTACTCATAAGGTCACCAAGCCTGCAGAGAAGTGTTCCCTTGAGGATAAACAGAAGGAGCAAACCATCTCTTCACTTGTTATGTTTGGTTGCCTGATAGCTCTTGAATTCCTTGGCCATACACAACTTCAGGGAACACAAAGGCTCTTTATAAAAGCTAAAATTGGGAAGGAAAACAATTGCACTGATGGCAATATCAAAAAGAGGCAGAAAGAGACAATGAAAGTGAAATAACAATAGATAACAGTAGCAAAAAATATTTTAATTACTGTACATGTGTGTGTATGTGTGTGTGTATGTGTGTGTGTGTGTGTGTGTGTGTGTGTGTGTGTGTGTATGCGTGCGTGTGTGTGCGTGTGTGTGTGTAGGGTGGTGGGCTTTACTTGAAAAGACCCATGAAAGAAGAAGCATGTCACATGCCTGGAAGACACTGACCTCATATAACCTTCATAAAGTTCTTCAGCAATAAATACGCTAATATGGATTATCTGGTATCGCTGTGTGAGATACCAATTAAATTAGGAATTAACTTGACTTCTTGCCTAGACTAATTATCAGCAGCTTTTTCATCATCTCATTGGTCTCCCATAACAACAATAAAAATTATCATCTATTCCACTTGAAAATAATTATGGATTATCCAGCGAGGCTGTTAATTATATCTACAACAACAGGATCTGGAATATGAGGGGTTCAGGCGAGTTTCAATAACGACCAGTGTCATTCAACATCTGAGAATGGAGAACTGTTAAACCCAAAATTGGCATATTGGGTTTACTGTATCTGACACTCAGCGTTTTATATAGTGTGGTATATCATTATGTGTAACTGATGTAATGCAGAATGAGGTACACCTGATGAGCATATATAACAAATTTCATGGCCACATGAAATTATATAGATTAAACTGGCTACAAAATTTACAAAATTTTTGCAGAGTTGCATATTTAAGTTAATTGTAATTAAGTTAATTTCCATTTAGGTAAAAAGTCAACCAATTTGTTAATATTGTACTGTAGTGGTCTATTACTAAGAGATCGCTAAACATTTTCTTAGAAGCTATCAGACTGATGGAAGATTTCAGCTACATTTCAAAGAAAAAAGCTGTTTGTCTTCTTGCCATGTTGGAATAAGGTTAAGAAAAATTAATAATTGATGCCATGAGATGGACGTATTCCCTTCTTTTGAAGCCGGCTCAACTGTGAGTTGTATTACCTAGATTGAGGCGTCCTCTGTGTATTATCTGTAAAACCGTGTTAAGCTCTACTTTCAACCATTTTCTTCATCAGTGGTAACATCTTGACTTCATGACTACTCTTCAGAAAAAGGGTTTGAACACTAACTGTCTATTAATACCGATAGGACTTAATTATGATGAATGATTGAGTCATCAGTCCTGCAGACATCAATTGTCTAAATAGAAAACCCAGTATTCACATCAAATGCAATTAGTAAGATAAAATTCTTTTTCAGCAAATAAAGAACCGTTAATGTGATGTCATTGTCATTAAAACATAACACTCATTTCATCACACCTTCATTGGTTTGATTATTGAATGCTAGATTTTCAATGCATGATGGTACGAAACAGATGCCACGCTGTGTATAAACATCCTTGATAAATGTGCCACTCAGTTCTGTTTAAATTAAGTTGGCCTTACACGACAGGAGAATGAAAAATGTGATTTCTTTACAAATTAACATCTATTAAATGCTTTAAGATCACACCAGTTTAGCACCAAATTATTTGAAAAGGCAGAAAAAGCAACAAACAAAAGAACATCAGCAATGGCAGTGCAATATAGCAGAAGTGGTTATGCTTAGGTGGTAGGAGTGTTTTCTGCTTATCAGAAGGTCGGTGGTTTGAGTGCGAGGTTTTTTTTTAGCTAGATGCTTACCTCCAACTTGTATCCCAGGCTACTTAAGTTCCGCCAATTGCTCCTCAACAATGGGGCAAATGAAGAGAAAAAAAAGAAAGGCATTGAACTCTGTATAATTACATGTGACAATAAAACTTCTTATATTTAATGATATGTGTCTCAAGTGCAGTTTAATTTTGTCATGGTAAATTGTACCTGAAAAACTGTGTGCAAGTTTCCAGTCTTAACAATAACCTTCAGATGAGTGTCTTTCCAGCAGTGCATCCAGTGTTGGTTACTACCCAGTGTTAGTTCCACATCGATATATTCAAATATAACATTTGACCCGTTGGCTCCTCCTTTAGCTGGGACCTGGACCAGCTGTACTGTGACATTGAGCGGTGCTGTGAACTTTAAGTGGTACCAAACACCTCCAATGATAAGTCATATAGAAAATTTAGCACTTTTGACACAGCATGGCTCTAAAGTTATTTTAGAGCAGACTGTTGAACCCAGGTCAGAGAGGTGATTGAATGACTGTGAGAAAACTGGCAAAGAAGATTGTTATTGGCAATGAGCAGTCATTTCACACTTTCATAACCGCGCTGAATAATGAATGAAAGGCAAGTGCAAAAATGTCTGGAGCGTAGCGGGGCTTCATTCCCAGCATGATGTTCAATGACTGCCGATAAGAGGAGAACTGTGAAACTTTTCTGTTTGTTGAAAACAATACAAGCCTTTAGGTCAGCAAAACAACTTATTCCATCGACTGCATATCTCTAAAAGCATTGTCAGATTCTTTTCATTATTTCACCAGACTCAGCTACCATATTTGACAAAGATAGCAAAAGAGCCACTGCTGTAGAGAAATTGCTGATAACAGGAATCTCACTGACTTCTGTCTTTTGAACTTGAAGAACAAGCATGAAATTTAACCACCCACCGCAAGATTAATTACTTGATGAGAGAACCTTTTATGGTCAAGGGTTATCACTGGGGAGAGGCCCTATCCATGATTCTTTTATTTCACGGGAAAGCATTATTGGTAAAGAGAGACTGTTGATCATATTCTCCACCACTTATCCAATTATGGACAATCCAAGGAACAATCTGAGAAGCTCTGTGGAAAGTGGAGAAAGTTATCAGTCATCAGCCCAACAGGATGCCAAGGTACTGCTTGATATTTTCTTCTCAAATGTCATCCACTAGGGGGGTATCAGGGAGAGGTTTATGACAGCACACAAAATAGGTAGCCATTTATCTAGTTATGTGACCATCTCCAGCGAGAAGACAGGTCCAAGGTTTATGGGTTTTCTGGGTGCACTAGGTAAGCATTTATTTTATCAGTGCAGTATAATGGTGTTAAAACACAGGGTCACGTTGTTTTTAATATATATATCTATTGCATTCAGAATGCCCAATTGCCTCTTTGGACTAAATTTAGAGCTCACACAAATCATCCATGCTCCAATATTCAGCTAGTGCTTGGTGATTAGAGATGGTTTCTGTAAAGAACAGTGATAAAGTTTTTTATTGAAGATTAAGTTGAAAGCTACAGAATAAGCGTTAGAGAGGAATTCATTTGTGTCCCCTGCTTCATGCTCCCAAGCGGCTGAAATGGGCTCCAGCACCCCGCAACCCACGACAGCGAAGGAAGTGGGTACTGATGATGAATGAATGAATAAATAAATGAATGAGGAACTCATTGTTTACTATTATATTTTGTGCTATCAAACTATTTTTAAGGTAAAATAGCATAAAAATTCATTACAATACAGCCATATAGTTATTGTTACTACCAATTATGAAAGGCATTTTATTACAATTACCTATAAATCCTTTATCTACATCAGATCAGATTTTTATTATTCTCAAACCTCAGCAGTTAAACATGTCCAGTCCTGGATTGGGCTCATATCAATTCGTGTGTGAGAGCGCTAAAATGTTCTATTGTAATATCTGAATTGGATAATATGCTTTTCCGTCAAATTTTTAATTAGCAAATTATATAGAGAGTCAGGGGAAGTGAGATATTGTCTACATGGGATGATTCAAATGAGATTTTTTTCTATAATTTTTGTGGCACGCTCCAGAAATATACAATGAGATGTATTGCTGTCAGCTGAAGGCTAAGAGGTTAACAATTTGATACCAATCACAGCCTTGCACTAATAATTGCCTGGTATTATGGTATTATGTGCCCTCATTACATAGATATTGATTTTCCTGCCAAGAAGAAATCCAGTACTGAAAACATCCCACCAACAGCAATAAATATAAAAATATTACTTGGCCTGTAAATTAAAAGTTGAAGTTTTTTAAAAAGGTTAAAGGAATTATTTAAATTAAACCCATTAAATCATGGCTCACACCTCTAGAAAAGGAGGTGAACTAACAAATGACAAAGCTGCTATTGAATCTTAGATGGAGACTCTGTCAATAGGCATCAGGTAAGGTCAGTTTCACAATCTTCAACCTGCATCTTCCATCTGAGATATAATCTCTCAATAATATTACAACATAAAAAATGTGCACAGTTCAGGTGCATGATTGAATTGAACTGATGTGGTGAAAGAAAAGGAATATTACAGTTTAAATGTCTCTCACGCAGTGGGGGAGACATTTAAACGTGGGCAGAGCTGAAGACCGCAAAAGATTCTTCGCCTTGATGCTCAACTCCGAAGATTACAATATGAAGTTAATCCAATGGTATCTGAAAGCAGTGCTGGGATCATATATAGTACATCTAAAAGATTTATATGCCTTGAAAGTTGTGAAATATGGAAGTGATTAGTCAAAGCATGTGACTATGAAATGTGAATTTCATCTCAATTTTAATCGTTTGCCATTATGTGTGATTTCAGGCAATGTGACATAAAGAGATGGTTCCATAAAGGATGATATAGTTTAGCTAATTCCCAAGGCTCTTTTCTCTTCATGCAGTTAAGTCTTTTCTGTCCCCCTGAAGATTTTATGCAGGAGGGTTGCTGATTTAGTGTTGCAGCTCTGTAAATTGCACATTTTTTATTAAAATGGGACATGCATGTTGGTGTATGTGTGATGTGTAGGTGACAATGCCTTTTTTGAAGATATTCAAAAACCTTATTAAGACTGAAGGGTCAGAACAACCGCTAGCAATGTCTGTTCACAGGAGACACATTTTATTTTGAAAAGTAGAATCTGCTGATTTTCATTACCGCCCAAAAGAGAATTTTGAGAATGCATGAGCCAAAGAAAAAATTGTGTGATATGTGAGCTGCCTTATAGTTTTTATTTGTCTGTTCGTGAAAATGAATCCCATCCCTGTTTTCCTTTCTTTTCAATGTTCCTGTGGAGAGAATTCATGCTAAAGAAAGCAGAACTTGTTTAATCTAGTCATTAAAAATAATTTTTTTAAAAATCTGCTTCTGTCTGTGGTTATGATTGTGGGTTGTTGTTTTTTTTTAATATTTTTTGGGAAGCAGCTTTATCAATACAGCAACAATGAGAAATTAGCTTGTAACATCAGAGGTCAGCACAGTTAAATATCAGGACTCATCAAGAAAACTCAAAAAAGATCTGTTTGTATGCAGTGTTTGTAAAGGGAAAAGGCACATATGTTCCAGAATGATTACAGACTGTAATCATTACATAATCTCTTTACATGATATAATTTTAAATTTTGAAGTCATTTCATCTCTCAATAAAATGAAGAGAGCATTTCCCAAACAGAGATTTAACTCTTTATTTTCATAGCACTTTGAAACCATCTGTAACCCTCCATGGGAATAAATACATGTGATGTGTCAGCATTATGTTCATGTCCGAGTTGATTAATTGGATCATCGCTGTGTTTCCTGTTTAGTTCAGAGTGAACTAAACAAGATGGAAAATTCAGCCATATGAATTAAATTATGTTTACTCATGATGCTCTGCAATGAATATCCATAGTTTTCTCATTTGTTGAGTGCTGGCAATGGATTAAGGTGCTCAATTCGAGTCAGTAAAATAAATATTTATGCACTCCCACATAAACACAGTGGCTTTCACAGGTGCCACGAAGATTAATTCAGCATTTTTTCATTCATCTCTCACATTCACAGGTAATCATCTATAATGTGGCATGCCATATATTATTGTTATAGGAAATAATTGTTGAAAGAAAATATCAGGTGAGTTTTTTTCTGAGTTAACCATTTATGTTTTTATTGTGTGAACAACAATTTAGCTTTTTTCTTTCTCTTTCAAGATATCACTCCTCTTTTAACTATAATTAATTAACTATAATTATTGCACAAATTTTCAAATTGTTCCATACTTTCTGAGGTGTATAGGCTTTAAATTGTTTAAAAATTACATACATTTTTAATTATGCAAAAAATGAAATCATTATCCTTTCTGGTTTTGTTTATGTTGAAGAATTTCTGTTTTCTACAAAAAGGTTGAAAAAAACTTTAGTTGAGATTCATCAGTATATGAAGATTAGTTTTTGAAATATAATGTCTGCTGTTGAAGATTCAGGTTCAGCATCAATCTTTTCTAAGTCATGACACAATAATGTGGGGTTGATCCAAAATTATTCCGTATTTGTTAATTTGTGAAACCTGTATAATCTATAGCTTGACAAGATGCTCCACATTTTTTTTAGTCTGAGGCTGGAAGCACCGGTTTATGACTTGATGTATGACTTTATGAATATAACATTCTTGTAAAATTACAGCTTTATTAAACTCATATTAATATTCTGGATTTGAATAGAACCTGCCAACCTTACATGTGAAAAATATGAAATTTTGCCTAAAATAAGCCTAAAAAAATAAGCACGTTAAACAAACTAATCATGAGATGCACACCTCTGGTGCCTCTACAAAGTAAATGTGGAACGCCATTGAATTCTTTCCAGCAGTTCTAGAACATGTGGATAGACTATATCACGTGCCAGTACAGATGGACGGACAAGCAGATCTCGAGACAGACAGCTGGAAATGGTAAACCCTATATGATGTTCCTATTCGTGAGCACATAAAAAGCAGCTAGAAGCAGTTAGCAGCTAACTGGAAGAAGAACATCATCCAAAAATGTCTCTTTGGGACACAGCATGTTTTATGGAACAGTCCATCTAGGCAGATGAGAACAGTTTTGTCTCTGGAAATACTCTGTTTATTTACCAGTCTGGAATCTAACACTACAGTTATTTAACACTACATGTTTTATAAGCAAAGATCTGTAATGTAATCCGGATACAGTTCAGTCTCTACTTCAGGACTCCACATGACCCAACCAATTTCATTGGTCTGACCTTTTGGCTGTTGTAGTTGACCTGCAGACATGAGCAATGCAATGTTAGCTAGCCTGTGCATGTTGCAGCACTTTGATCTTCACCACAGGCATCATCTCCATTTTCTGTGTGAGAGCTATCAGTACAACTCACATGTACTCAAAGAAAATTACTGTGAAATTGAGGAGAGCCTCCTGTTGAAAGTGCTTCACTGAGAAATCTGTTGACGAGTGAAGGCTTTTCCTCTCACCCACCCTTGAAATATTTATCACCACAACTTATCAACCCTTGATCAATTATACACCTGCCACAGGCTTGCAATTAATTATTTACATGCTCCTGATAAGTATCTAACCCATTGATTTTTGTCACTCATTTGAGATAGATATACTGCATAGGATTTTCTCCTGCTCTGTCTTTTAAACTCTTTAAGCAGATGTCTGCATATGATTCCAGAATCTGTTGGCAGTAGGCAGCAGCTTAAAATTGGGACCAATTAAATTTCCATTCACAGATGTTTTTTGTCACTGTATTGACCACTCTCAGTGGGTTGTAGGCAAAATGCTGTGTCAGGCTGCTGGCTATCGCCTGATTTCTATATTACTTTCATTTATATTTTATCACTAAATTTACCAAAATAAATGGGCAAATATCTATTTAAGGAGGGATAAGCTAAATTGCCAGACGATAACTGATTCCAGATCTGAGGTTGCTAATCAGTCTGTGCCTCGTGCGGAAGAGGAAGTCTCTTAAGGATAACTGCTGTCTGGAGACCTGCTGATGACACCAGAAGCCTCAAAAAACTGCCTGTTGGTCCTGAAAGCTAAATGGATTTCAGACAGTAGAAGATTGTTCCGAGATTGTCTTGTTCAATGTTATTTGACCAGTGTCTTTGGGGAAGCGGCCAGATCTGACAATGTACACAAGAGAGGGAGCAGCCTTGTTACACAATGACAAAAGTTTTCATTAAATAGAACAACAGTTAGAAACCTGACAATATTCTATATAAAAATCTTACATGTATTTAAATATTTTGAAATGAAATGTGTTGGTAAAGCACAACTTAGCAAAACTTGGCAAAAGTAAAGCCCAGTTAGAAGTGACTTAAATTTTCTTTGCATCTAATGGCCAGCAGGATTCACAAACAGGACTAATTGATTTATTACCTCAGTAAACAGTTTTCTAAAGCAATCAATAGCTACTTTCAAGTCTTCTTCAATATATCCTGTTAATCATGGTCCTACTTTAAGTAAAATAGACAACAAAGTAGATCATGCTGTAGGTGCAACCTTAAGACCTTAAGTAAATGAGTCAATGTGGTGAGTATCTGAATTAGTCAATATATACAGTATATATATAGGTGGACATATATCCCCACCTATATATTTGAGTAAAAAGTCTCACGCAGTCACCAACTCCACCCACTACCTGTCAATCAACCAAACAATCACGGCGCATCTGCCAGAAGGAATCACATGAACAATATGGCATAAGGCATATGCTATGTTAGGAGAAGAAATAACTATACATGGACTTCCCAGTTAACATAATTTTAGAGTGTCATAACTGTTCCAACAATTTTCATGTTTTTGAGCAGAAAGTCCAAACAGCAGGAACGACACAGAAAACGGCAACAAATTTTGAGTGAACTATCTTGGTAGCACCAACAGTCTGTCCAGCTATGGTTCCCGTTTGGAATGGGACAATCGATGTAGTATCCAGAATGTTCCTCGAGCATCTGATAAAACGGTCTTTTAAGTATCTACATACAGTTCTGTTCATGTAGTCAGCTAACAGAACTATCAGAACTATTCTCTAAAATTTCTTTTCCACTTGCTCTTTTGACAGGAGCCTTTTCCTTTAACGTTAGCTCCTTTCCCAATCTCACCATTAGTTAGCTTTCTTTCTCCAGTTACCCTGCTAACATTCATCTACAGCTTCACAATGCCCCCCCCCCAGCGCAATCCATGATTTGTCAACACAAAGTCATTACATCACCATGTTGGTTTTTGACTACATTGGGTGCACTTGGTTTATAATACTATAATATTTTTTTTTCATATGTTTGGTATGAAGTCTGATATTATTGTATTATTGTTTTATCATGGAATTTCCACGGGTTCCCGCTAGTGTGTGTGTGTGTGTGTGTGTGTGTGTGTGTGTGTGTGTGTGTGTGTGTGTGTGTGTGTGTGTGTGTGTGTGTGTGTGTGTGGGAACCCATATATTTACACATATTTACACACACACACACGCACACACAGAGAAGGGAACTGGGCAAGACAAAAGAAAAGCTGTTAATTTATTCCCAAAGTGACATTAGTTTATAAGAAATTATTGAAAAAATCATACAGAACAGACTCGGAATTAATTTTCTTAGTCAGCTGAAATTATTCATTTCAAGTTATGAAAAAAAAGGTCGTTTATAGTCTGTTGTTGTCTGCATTTTACATAAAACCACTGTGAATGATTTATTATTAGACTACAGCTGTCCTGGCATCATTCACGATTATCAAGCAAGTGAAGGCCAGTCCGTGAAAATATTGTCTCAGATGAAACCGGTCCGTGGCGCAAAAAAGGTTGGGGACCGCTGTTACAATCAATCAATTTAGATAGATTTGAATTCTAGCAACAATGTTGGGATCTTGTTTCCTTCCATGCTTATTTTCTGTTTTCCGCCTCTTTTCTGTTTGCTTTCTGCAGGAATAAACTGTTTTTTTTGGTTTTTGTTTTTGTTTTTTTTCACATATGTCAGTTTCCGCTTTTTGGGATCCAAGCATTTTGCCAAAATAACACAACAAACAAGTCCCCTGGTAGTTCAAGTTAACTTAAGGCAAGTTCAATAAAAAAACAAAACAAATTTCTATCTACTGATTTTCTCTTTCATTGATTTCTTTTCTCATTTCCCCATTGAAAAGCTGGGCTTAACTAACATTTCTGCCTCCAAAAACTGTCCTGTCATTCATACAATGTCCCGTAATTTATGCTGAGTGCTGTTAACAGGTGAAGAAATTGTATCGTTACTTTCTTCACATCCACAGCATTCAGGTTCAGTGACTCAGTCTGCCAGAGGAAGATTGATTGCTGGTGAGATTGAGTTTGAAAGTCAGATTTCACCATGGATAAGGTGCTTGAGATTAGTTTTCAAGATGATGTGTAGATGCTTTTGGATATGGTAAGAAAGGTTGGACAGAGCCCAGTCCAATTTCTGTACTTTTCCCTTCTCCCTCAACTGTGAAACATCTCAATTCTAGATGAATTCCACGGTCTTGTGCTTTTCATTTAATGAATGCACAACCAAATACCAGCTCACAGTCAAACTGGGGCATTTTCTGCTCTGCAAGTTTAAAGATCTTTCAATCAGCCGTATGCTGTTATCTATTCTCAAAATATGCATGACTGTTTTCTGTTCACATTCATATATCACCTTCTAGTCCATCTATTTTAAGCAAACAAGACAGTGGACCCCTAAACAACTGTAGATGTTAAGAATTGTCCACGAGGCATATTAAACAGATCAAAGAGTAACAGATTAATGGCTATGCCTGGACAGAAAACAGAGTAATTAATGAGGAGCTTAACAGCAAATTAAAAAGATGGCAATGCAATTATGGAGGTGATCGTCGATCAATAACCTTGAATAGCAGCCCCCGGTATGCTCTATCGTACAACAGAATTCAAGTTATTGGGTCTAGCAACACAGAAACATCGTTACATGAAATGGTGTGTGTGTGTGTGTGTGTGTGTGTGTGTGTGTGTGTGTGTGTGTGTGTGTGTGTGTGTGTGTGTAAAGAAGAAGAAGATCAATTACTCTTTTCACTCTATACATGACTTTTTTTTGTGTTAGATACAGGATATATTTGTGCAGGCCCCTGAAACACACAACGGTTCGGCGAGCATGCAGTTAGTACACACAACACAACAGTACATGGGGAGGCAGAGTGAAGGGCAGCCACTTCTGGTAGCGCCCCAATTGAGCAACTTCTAAGGGGACAGCACCTAGCTCAAGGGCGCCTCGGCAGTGGCCGGGAGGTGAACTGACACCTCCCACAGTCAGCTCACACTCCGCTGTTGGATGTCTGGCAGGAGCAGGAATCGAACCGTCGATGTCTGGGCAATGGCTCTACCACTGAGCCACTGCCGCCTCTGTGTGTGTGTGTGTGTCTGTGTTTCAGCTCTGAAGCATATTTTTTGTGCAGAATAGATTGTTTTTATTGTCAGAGGCATACAGTACACCAGGAATGAGCAATCAAGTCATTTTCCTGCATTAATTTATCATTGATTAGTCCTCTCACTGGTATTTGCATTCACCATGAGATCAGGTGCTTTGACCTCTTAACCCCGTAGAAATAATCATTAAACTGGTTAATGAGAACTTATTTTACATTTGTATTCGAGCAGAGCGGAGTAGACTAATTGGTTTCAAATTATAATTTAGAAAAGTGTACAATTACAGGCTGTCATACAAAACCCCACTCCTGTGCATGGATTGGATTTTAGAGTTGGAATCTGCCTGATTGAGTATTTCAGTTTAACCTTGTGGTATTAATCATTTCAGAATATAAAAGTCACTGAGACTAAGAGTTCCTGCTTATTTTTTCTCAAAATGAAAAATAATAGTTACGTATATCCCACAACACCCCATTATATTTACTTTTAATCTCTTTCCTAGTGTCAAATTACTATTCCTGCTGGATCCTGTTTGGAGCGCAAAGGTTGATGACACACCTGATGATGACATGCACATCAAACTCTTGGTAGGCTCTTGGAAAGTTTAACAAATGAAAACTTTCATGGATTAAAAACAAGACCATGACGTATCCCTAAAGATCTGATTCTGATTCTAAAACATCCCCAAAACACATTACATCATTCATTATGCAATACAGCCATTGTTTCTTTGGTTATATATCTGCTGACCAACATTCAGAGTCACTTTAAAGTCACCTCTGTCAGGAAAAGTCTAATTATGAGATGAGAATATATCAAGGCTTGTCCACTTATTAAGGCCAGTTAATGAGTGAAGATGGGTGAAAATAGACTGCAGAATTTTAGGTTTTTATGGGACATAAATTGGAAAATCCATTCTGTAGGTGCAAGACTGATTTTCCAAGAGGTACTTTATTACTGAAAGAAAACACTGGATACCACTCTAAGAACTTATTACTGAGCAGACTCCATTGTTTATCATCAGTACCTCTTGCCAGCTGAATTTAAAAATGCTTTGCCTGATGTTTCATGGGAAATAAATCATACTTAATAATGAAGATGTTCTCTCTGGGAAAAAAAGCAAAAATGTTGTGTATTTAAAGTGCTTAAAACATCCAGTGAGTTCAGCGGGTTGGAACAGACTTTGGTTGGATGATTACAACCCTGCATGAGATGAAAATGTGTAGATGGTGACTCTGCTAAACCTGCAGTTTGCATTTAAGAAGAAAGTCAACTTCATTGATCCCCTATGGGGAAATTATCTTTACACTCATACATGCATATATATATGTCAAACCATGCATACAATGTCGTATACAGGCCCCTGAACAAACACAACACACTACGGGCCTGTAGGCATGCAGTTAGTACAACAATTGTTAGTACATGGGGAGGCAGAATGAAGGGTCACGACTTCGGGGTGCACCCCAAATGAGCAGCTTGTGGGGGGGACGGCACCTTGCTCAAGGGTGCCACGGCAGTGGCCTGGAGGTGAGCTGACACCTCCCACTGTCAGCTCACACTCCGAGGATATCTGGAGAGAGCAGGATTTGAACCGCCGATGTCTGGGCGATGTCTGGTCTTAAGACGTCAGGTCTACCACTGAGTCACTGCCATTTACGGAAAGAGCTTATCTGAACTGACGGTAAGCATCAGGAAAGTATGTTGATTCATAGGCAAATATGACGCATTAGTGAATAGGGATAATGATAAAATACAGTGTCCACTTCCTACTCATTTTCAGCATATACCGGTAATGACAATAATTAATTTCTGAGTTGTGCTTTTTCTAATGTAATTTTGTATTTGCTTTTGTCTGTTTTGTTTTTAGACCTTGTATCTGCATCATGAAAATCAACCTTTTAAATGAATCAGTCTGTCAAATCAACACTATCAGCTCATAATGTGACACTAATTGGTGAGTGATCAAAACCGGCACAATGATTTCAGAAATCTTTTAGATAACTACTTCAACTGTTTAAAAACTTATACATCAGTCCTTTGATTTTGGCAGTTTATGTAAATTTTTAGTTTGCAGAGACATGGATCTCAATGCAAAGACAAAACAACTCCTAGTTAGTCTACAGGCCAGAGGCATATTTAAAATGTAAAAAGTGAATTGTGATAATAAGATTTCTTCTGCTACTGTCTTGAAAATCAGATCATAATGAAAAAAATAACAATGGATAGCCTGAAGGTTTTTTCAGTGTTTCTTTGCAAATGTTTTAGAGAGACAGATCCAAAAAAAACAACAGAAAACAAAACAGAGATCTGCTGTAGCTGTGCAGTATGACATCCCCAGTGGAATAATGTGTTGGATTATCCAAAGCTGTTTAAATCAATCCACTGGACTTTAAAAAAGTTTCTTGATAACATTTCGCCTCTCATCCAAGAGGCTTTGTCAGTCCTGAAGGTGGCTGGTCTTGTCCCAGTTTATTAACCCTGTGGGGTTGGTCAGCCCTATTCACATTTCAACGGCCATAGTTGAAACTCGTCTGGCTCCTCAACGATGGTTGATGGGGGTGCCATGGGGTGTCAAAGGGGGGTCGTTGAAATGCGAGTTGATGCTGCTAACAATTGGTCTGAAGGGGACTCCTTCTTTATGAATTTTGGGGAGGCCATATATGCATGGGATGGCTTCCCCTGGCTACAGGCGATAGTATAGCAGGCGGTTTATGGTTTCCTCCTTCTGTAGTTTCTGTAGGCAGTCCACAACCTTCATAACAAAGGAGCCCCCCTCAGACCCATTGTCAGCAGCATCAACTCGGTCACATACAATATCGCCAAGCATGTTGCCATCATCTTGGCCCCACTAGTGGGTAATAATCCGTACCACATACAAAATTCCATGGACTTTTTGGAAAAGATGAGAGGACTGAGGCTGGATACAGATGAGACCATTGTATCCTTCGACGTCACTTCCCTATTCACATCTGTTCCCACAATGGAGGCGGTGGAAGCAGTAAGGCAACGGCTTTCATAAAACAACACCCACAGTGACAGAACAAAACTCAACCCTGACCAAATCTGCCAACTTTTGGACCTCTGCCTAAACACCACCTATTTCCAGTACAGAGGGGGCTTCTATAGGCAGAAACACGGATGTGCCATGGGCTCGCCGGTGTCTCCTATTGTGGCCAATCTTTACATGGAAGAAGTGGAACACACGGCCCTGTTCTCGTTCAACGGAACAACACCAAGCCACTAGTTCCGGTATGTGGACGACACATGGGTCAAGATCCCAATCCAAGAGGTGCAACCTTTTACTTTTCAATGCTCAGATGTCTACACAGGGGAAACCACACAACCACTACACAAGCGCATGGCCCAACACAAAAGAGCCAACTCATCAGATTAGGACTCAGCAGTCTTCCATTACTTCAAGGAAGAGGGACACTCATTTCACGATACCGATGTTCAGATCTTGGACAGGGAAGACAGATGGTGTGGGAAAGGAGTGAAAGAAGCCATCCATGTCAAAGTGGAGAAGCCATCTCTGAACAGTGGGGGTGGTCTGCGATATCACCTTTCGCCCATTTACAATCAGGTCCTTTCGAAACTCCCAAAAACAATGTCTCAGCAGATTAACCCAATTGATGTGTCTCATGCTAATGACCTTCATTAGTATACAAAAGCTCAGGGAAACTTGCATTTCAACGACCGCCTTTGACACCCCCTGGAACCCCCATCAACCATCGTTTAGGAGCCAGACGGATTTCAACTACGGTGGTTGAAATGTGACTAGCACTGACCACACCCCACAGGGTTAATAAACTGGGACAAGACCAGCCACCTTCAGAACTGATGAAGCCTCTTGGATAAGAGGTCAAATGTTTTCAAGAAATTTTCTTAAAGTCCAGTGGATTGATTTAAACAGCTTTGGATAACCATGACCTGGATAAATGAGAACCTACGCAGACAATGTGTTGGGTTATTTGAGAACATAAAATCTGTCAAACTGTGAAAATTAGCAAGCCTCTACTCATAATGATCCAGTTTGATTAGCCGTGATTTGACGTGCTTAAAAGTGGATTTTTGAAATTGAACCTCCAAATACAGAATCCTATTTTCTTAGGGGGCTTTCCCTGAGTAAGTGATCCACAAAATCCCAGAGCATGAAGAGATAAAGGGAGAGAGAGAGAGAGAGAGAGAAAAGAGGCAAACAGTGTGGTGTGGAGGGCAGAGTGTGACATAGGAGTGCATTTCAGCTCCACTGCCTCCCATCCTGTGCGTGTGACCGTGGCAGATCTGAAAACCTCAGCTCTGCCCCACAGCAACGGTAAGGAGTGGAATGTTCTTGAGAAGACTAAATTTAGACCCAATGTGCTGTACTATCAATCCTGATTAAGCTAACTGCGGCGCCACACTCGTAGTGGTAAGAATATGGCTGAAAGTTGAATTTATGTTATATAAGTGTTGCATTGTGTTAGGCTCACAGCAGCTTGGAAATAAAGGAACACAAGTGTTCCTGAGAGTTCTGTGTTATGCCTCTTTAAGTCTATGGAGCTTTACAAGTAGTTCAAGCCCTAACTTAATATCTTCAAGGAGAATGTCCCCAAGCTACTTAAAATTCTTTGTTGTACCAAAGCAATGGTAAAGATGCCTTCAGATTCAGTGGAACACACCCCTCATATGTGTTTACTTGTTATTCATTTATTAAATGCCATGTTCCATATTTGTGTAGCTGCTACTGCGGTTTGTCTACTCGTGATAAAGTTATCTTCTTTCCAGTTTTCCATTCACCAACAATTTTAAATCATGCAAAAACCACAGATTTTAAAACTGGATTAAAATAGGATCATTTTTTCTATGTTGCCTTAAAGCCCATGCATATTACAATATTCCAGTGTGCTCTCAGTCCTACCATATGGCAGTCTACTCAGTGACCCTGTACTCATTTAGTGGCCACAAGCTTCCCCTCTGGCTTACAGAATAATAATAAAGTAAGAAAGTGGCCTCATCTAATGTTACTTCGAGTGGAAAAAGAATTGCTTCCCTCATAGACTGTCTACTCTGAAGAATCAAATTATTCTCCACCTTCTGCTCTGCAACCATCATGTTAACAGCAGTATCATCATCAGGCCAGAGGAGTTACCAGGGAGGCTTAAAGATATAAACTGAGTTTATTTTAGCTGGCGACCTGTTCATTTGTGTCTGAAAGTAGTATTTTCTTTCTTTCCGAGATAAGGTGAGAATTTTTTTTTATAAGTTGTTAATAATCATCATGGATCTCTCATTTAGTATTTTTTTTAGGTATTTATGCATTTGTTTTTAAATCTGACTCCTGTCCCTGTGTTCTTGGAAAACTGTAAATGGTAATGCTGCATTGTTACCAGACGAAATATAATAATATATGAAATGTCTCTCAGTGGACTTTATTTTGGTAGTCTAACTAAATGTTATTATTATTGCTCACTACACTGTGGAGCCCTCAAGGTTAAAATCGTACACTAGAGGATTGCTGAGCAAAAAGCTGCCTGTGATGAGCTGAAAGTGAAAAACATAGACTATTCCTAATCTGTTGTTTTATCTTGTGTAAAAACTACAGACAGGAATATGTGAAAAAACAACATGTTCACCTCCTACACTGTGACATTACATTATCGCTACAAGCTACATTCATTTTGACTCCTGTATTCACTTGTATTACTTACATGACTGTCTCAAACCGGAAAATTATATTTAGGCTAAAATGTTGTGACATGTGCACACATGCATGCACACACTTACATTCATATAAATGACTGCATGTATCTGAAAGAGCCCTATTACGTTTTTACAGGCTTGCGTCTCAGTATGACATTTTCATTTACATCACCTCATACATTTTGAATGAATCATTTCATAAATAACAAATGGTTGACAGTCATTTAAGCATGTTATCATTACATTATACATTAAAGTGAGTTTGTGAAACCAAAATAAGCCTTTAGTGTATTTTCTTTAGCTTTTTTACACGTTTTACTTAATTTTAATGGTTTTGTGAAAATAAGTCATTTCTAGTAGGGCCATCATATTATCAAAATATCAAATTCATACTATATATATATATATATATATATATATATATATATATATATATAGTATGAATTTGTATAATGTAAACTATATTTACACATTATATACCTCATTCTTTGCGGTTAATGCGTTCCAGGAACTACACGTGATTAATGAATTCCGCGATAGAGCTATGAACTATTTATCTTATTATTTACAGTAATTTAAACATTCATGAACCCTCCCCATACTGATATTAAACTACCTTCTATCTGTATTACTTTTTCCCCACAATCTTTTATATGTATATACATATTTATATACATATATATATATATATATATAGAGAGAGAGGGGGGGGAGAGAGAGAGAGACAGAGGAAGAGAGAAAGAGAGAGAGAATTTTTGAGAGAGAGAGAGATCATTTTTGCTTGGAAGCTGTCCTGTTCTTGTACAGAAAAAAACTCCATTATTAATACCAAAGTAAAGGTCATTTGCGTCAGTTAAAAATTGCTGTAAATTTCTCTTGTCACAATGCCATGCACTTTCCACCTTAATCAAATATATATTCAAATGACATGTTCCTGAAATAGTATGATAGTTAACGCTTCATCTAGCGGGCAAAAATATGGTATTGATTAATTCTCCTAAACAAGGAGTTGCGTCCTGGCTTGGGGAGCTATAATTTTAATAAAATTTCAGTGCTGATCACCATCAGCTCTGAAAGTGTGCGTTATTCATCATGTAAACAGATGCATCAACATTACCAAAATGTTTTCACAGAGGGCATTTATAATATGAACATATTCACTGAACTTAGAGTGTCACTTTTTGTTTGCACTGCTTTTCAAATTACTTGGTTATGTCATTCTTTATGCAAGATGTGCTCTCAATTATGAGGGCATCCAAAGCCACTCAAAATGTAAAATTAGTATTCAGTAGGCACATTAATTCAGAGCTCAACAAAACTACTGTTTACACAGAGGCATGGAAAAATGAATGCCTTATGAAGCTGATGGTAACAGGGATGTAAAATCTGCCTCATGGCTGTCCCGCTGTGGGCTAAACTAAAAGAGCCTCTGCCATGACTGATGGATAGCCAGGTCACCACAATCACTCACACCGAGACCTGTGCCTGCCAAAGGCTGCAGACCTACCACATCACTATCCATAAGTCATATCCTCCACTTGGTCTTCACTTGTTTAGTTCAGCATCTAAACAAAGGTCAAGCTTTCCAGAGTTATGAAAATGCTAAATGAATATATTATTACATTAGTATGAATAGTAAACTAAAGCTTCTACAGAAAAGATTTATGAAAAATTGGTGTCTTTCCTATGAGTCACTACAAAGTGAACAAAGTCAGTGTGTCTCTGCACATCCCTCTGACATTCAGCACAGAAGGCTGTGTTGCACAGGTGGAGGAGACTGATTGACACTCATAAATAATGGACCCAGGAAGGGACCTCCACAGCTCACATTGCCCAGGGACAGCCAGTTTCCCAAGAGTGATGAAAGGAGCTCAAGAGCCCAAGGACACTCATCTAACAGTCCAGCATAACCAGTGCTACTGTTGCATATCTCAATCAAAACCCACAACCATCCCCCCACATGCACATATAGAGGAAAAAAACAGTAATATTTCACAGAGATCAAGATCAAACACCAGAAACTCGCCACAGACAGGTTTAACATTCCTCAACCTCACATTACATACCAAAATAGAGAAAACACTGATTAAAGGCACAGCAGAGTAAATAAGTACTGATCAGCTTTCAACAGAGCGCTGGATTCTTGCTCCATGGCCATTTTGGGTCTGTGTGCTGACTCCAGATGGAGCTGTCACAGTGAAGCATGCCTACACATATCCTCATTGTCCGTGGGATCCATTGCTCCGGGCTATAATGGGAGGGTGGGGACTGGAGGTAAACCAACACAACCTTGCATGAAAGGATTTGCTCCTATTGAAAGACGGATGACTTATTGTCCTTCTAGAGTCTCAGACAAATGGAGAGATGCTTATGCACACAATATGAGACAAGTGCAAGCCCTTATCAACACCTCTGTAACTGTTAGTTGGAACTGGCTCTACGCTGATATGCAGACATGTTGATCACAATGACAAGCTTTTCTTACTCACAAAACAGAAAGTATTTCTGTAGACAAATAAGTTGTGAATGACTTCTTTTGAAGCTCCATCCTAGTATGTTGCTCTGTTTGTGACACAACCGGATGCAGCAGCGTGGAAGATTTCATTGCCCCATGCATTGACGCATGTGGTGGGTATCTTGCTCCCCCTGACGCATCAGTTCCCGGTCAGAGGTTGGCTGCCTCAACAGTCATTGCTTGTGCGTTGGTTTGTGCTGCCCATATGTGCTCCTGTGTCCGGCTGCAACAAGCAGTCTCTCTTGTAAAATTGCTGGTGGCGGTCTATAGCACGCCATCCCTTGTGTGTGTGCATGTGTTGACCTTGAATGAAAGGTAAACCCGCAATTGGGCTTCTGCAATCAGCTGAGTGAAGCCTAACCATTAATCCTGACCCTAACCCCTCCCTGACGCCTGACAGGAAATGGCATAAATGATTTTGGTACCCTTATTTTAAAAATGTTGTGAAAATAAAAGTACTACCTGTTGAAACTTGGAACCCCGTTTCTGGTCATGAGTAGAAAGATAACCTGTGTGTCCTTGTTGTTCAATGACAATAATTACTGGGTGAAATTCCCAGGGTGGCGTTGTCATGCAACAAACTATTCCGTCCCACGCTCACCACCAACAATGGAAGTAAAGTACAATATGTTTTGCTTTGATTGTATGATGTATTAGATGTGCTGCCCTAGCAGCCATATGGTATTAAATTAACATTAAAGAAAAATGAGAATTTTTAGTTAATGGCCAGGCTTTTTTCTGAGAAGAATAACACTCAAGCTATAATAGATGGACAATGTGGACATGTCACTCGCGTGACAGTTTCTTGTCTGCTGAAAGTAAAGATATAGTCATTTTCCTACCAATTAATTAACAATTTATGAGTCAAAGTCAAAACCCAGAGATGTAATTAAATAAACTAAGAGAAAATCAGCACAGTGTCACTGCTGAGGAGATGGAAGCAACAAAAGTTTCTAGATAAATGTCTCAATCTGCATGTTTTTGTCACCTTTTTTTTCTTTCTTTCCATTGATTAATTGAATGAGGTCTGGCAGGCACCTAATGGCTAAAAGCTTGACTACACAGGAGGCGTTTTTGCTGCATCTTTCAGTCATTGGCCTCATATGTGTCTTACAGAGCAGATACACTTTATTTTAATTAATGAAGCTGTCTTCCCTGTCATGTCTCACTGGTGTTGCATATGTGGAACTGTGACCCAAAGTAGATTTTTGCATTTCAATTTTCTTCTGTTTTCCAGACAGTGACTGCAGCAATTGTGTGTTGGATTCTCAGCATTGCAAAGAGTGGACCACTCCCCAATAACAATCAGTAGAACTTACTAACAATATGAATTTGTACTGTGACATCATACAAGGATGTTTCTGGATTTTGCCTGTTCTTCTGATTACCTGTTATAGAATTTTGCTTATTACACAATGAATGTAAACTTTTCCCCTGGTGAACAGCATTTTGGATCCAAACCACAACTGTAACAGTACAATCTGGCCATATATTGACCCAGTATGCCTTTCGTATTTCCAGTCTGATGTAGCTTGAGCGCAAGACCGTCTTAGCCTCCTATGAGGGGACTCAACAGTCTGCAAAGGTGCTGAAGCAGACACTAACTTTATGAGCCACCCAGATTCAACAGTTTGCAGTCACCATGGGGCAACAAGCCACAGCTCCAGCCCTTCCTGTTCCAGCGTCAGTGTTACCTTCATGCAACACATCAGTGCTCTGGCCACACACCTTCACCTCTGAGTCAGAGAAAGTATCAGTACCTGTTTCTAAACGATCAAAAGTACCCGAATCTGTACCAGAGTTTGAACCTGAGCCCAAACCTGAAACTGAATATGAAACTGAACCCAATTCTGAATCTGTTCCAGAATCTTTACCTGAGGATGTCAAAATTATTTGTCATTAAGTCAGTGCCTGCTTTGTGAAGACAGCACTTTGATCCATAGGTCAATAAGAAACTAATAGCTCTAGAATACCTCGGATATTGATCCCTTTTGTTCAAGTCAAATCTGATGAATTATACATTTTTCTTCTCTGCTTTCATTTTCAAAAGTAAGTTATATGACAGTGTATTTTCAGATGAATGAAATAAGATTCCATTCGTTGCACTGAGCAGCCTCTCCTATATTTCAATATCTTAAGTGATTCAATGTATGAATGTTTTATGGAAAGAAATATGAAATCTGTCAGATATGGCCTCCTGCTCTTGAGATATTCTTTATCCAGTCCTCTGACTTTGAGGTACTATATAGTAAAGTCAAACCTTGATGAGGCTCATCAAATATTTTATGCTATTTTAACATAATTTTGTGTAATATTTATGAATATATTTTATTCATTGTTAGACTTGTTAGACTATTTTGTAAAATTGAAGAATTAGATATTTCAGGGATGCCTTGTTTTCCTCTGTGGCCTACAAGTGCTTTCCTGTCCCAGTGATGTGAATGAAAGATTTGATGCTGTTCAGAGCACAGAGGGTTCAGAGCACTGAGGGTTCTTTCCTAGTAGATGCAGTAATGACACCATAAATCACAGCATCATTGGATGTCTTCCCAGCCCCTGATATTTCCCTAGACACTTTTATTCCCACAATTTCAGTCTGCTTACTGTGTTAAATACATTGTCAATGGAAGATAACATTGAAGCTAACTTTGATCAGTAATATTATATTTTTATTATATCTATATATACATATATATGGATATATATACCCCAACCTATATATTTGAATAAGCTCACTTGAAAATCCCTTGCTGTCATGCTTCCGGCGTCTACCCGGAAGTTCAGGCCGCTAGCCGAGTTAACTCCGGTCTTCACATTTGTCCTTGTCTCTCACTTACAGAGCCGTTTTGGCTTCGTCAAACATAGCGGTTAATTTTCTTTGATTGTGACAGACTTCACTTTGTCGTGTGGGGAACCCCAATGCTTTATTCACCAGGACCAAACTCACGAAGCCGGCGTCTACCCAGATGGCAGGACCGTAACGCCAAAGAGACCTTCGTCTTCGCGTTCGTACGTCCCACACACACGGAGCTGTTACGGCTTCGTCGGACACAGCGGTGTGTTTTCCTGTGACGGCGAAGAAAAAAAAGAAAACAAACAAAGTCTGATATTATTGTTTTATCGTGGAGTTTCCATGGGTTCCCGCCAGTATATATATATATATATATATATATATATATATATATATATATATATATATATATATATATATATATATACACACACACTGGCGGGAACCCATGGAAACTCCACGATAAAACAATAATATCAGACTAATATCAGACTTTGTTTGTTTTCTTGTTTTCTTTTATATATATATATATATATATATATATATATATATATATATATATATATATATATATATATATAATATGGATTTTAATAATATGATTTTGGTAAAGCTAAAACTTTAGAAGCATTGGCGAGCTACTGTGATATTAAAGAAAGACATGTCTCTGCATTGTGCTTAGTGCTGAGGATTGGGTGGTATTTAAATGTCAGTGCAAGAGCCTTGTACAGAGGAACATATTATCTAAGTCGTTGCACACTTAGCCCCTTTGAAGATTTTCAGCTAACATTGGCTGTGTGAAGTGTAAACAGGCAATGACGGTTTGCATATTGGTCCTAAATGATATTCAGCTTTCCCTCAGGTGCTAACAAGACTGGAAAAACAATAGATACATTCAGAATGGCAGAAATTTGTGGCATTTTGCCACAGTGACAGAGAAAGTGTCATTCTACATCATTCCCTTTGCACGTGGCTTTGAAAGATTTGTGGAAACAGCCTCTCAATGAATGTGGAGCTAATAGAAAACTGGGCATGTGCATGTCCAAGGTCCACAATGAATACAAGACCTGCCAGTCAAGTAATTAGTTTAGGCTGTTGTTGGCTGTGGCTGTGCTGCAGGCCGTTCATCACCCCCAAGACAATGACTGCATAGGAACTGCCAAATCAAGGCTGTGTGATCACTTCCTTTAGCTGTAGATTTGCATGTTAAAATGGGTCTCAGAGGCATCGTGGGTGTTTACTGTCAGGTTTTCACTGCTGTTTCTGCTATTGTGTGCCTCTTTAACTCATTACAGATGAACAACATCATAGCAAAGAGAGAGGGTCAACGGTGATAGCAGCAATTGCCTTATTTGCAGCTGAACACGGTGATTGTTCATGTAGTGTTTGACTTGGGCAGATAGCTGCTTGATACTGTAATTCCTCAACTGCAAAAGTTGATGGTTCAGCAACAAAAAAAGCCTTGTGATACATTTTAAACAATGCATTTCATCTTGTAGACATAGCTCACTCTGACAAATTTCAGAAATTTGAGTTGTATAGACACGAAAGATTTCCTCTCAAATCTTTGTTACAATTTGTTTGGACCCGCAACAGCTGATTTTGACTTCTTGGAGAAAGAAGCCATAAACACAAGACTGGCATTTTTTTAGTCTATAAAGTTGATATGGCAACTTTGCAAACAGCTGCCAACATAAAAATCCAGCAGATAAGGAGCAGCATTAGTATTCATTTGGATGCATGTTTGTGTCCACTTGATGAATATAAATCTAAAGTGACTCTTAGTTTAGCTTTGTTTTGTTCTTCTCCAACTCCTCAAAGGCATATACCTGAATCTTTATGTACTGAATGCTTCACTTTGTTCACTACGATAGCTTGTCGTCTGCCATTTGATGAAGGGCAGGTATTACCGCTGGACTCTTTTAAGATTTATGTTTAAAACTGCTGTCTGTGTCTAACACAAAACATTACACACATACCAACTTGTTTCTACACGTGACTCATCTCACATGAAGATGTCAGTTGATCTATTCTCTATACAGAACATTCTGATTCAAACAGATACAACTGAATGCAGCACAACACAGGGAGAAAGCAGAATCCGTAAATGCTTTGCAAAATTCAACCTGATGATAAATTCTAATTTCTAGACAATGAATAGTGCACACAAACAATCTCATACGGCGTGTGATTATTTTATAAATAAAACCATCTGCAGTCCAACAGCTATTTTCAAGATCAATAGTCAACCTTCACACATGAAGTAAGAAAAGTTGAGCTGAAATGCATCACGCACAACTGCCACCAACTGCACCTTGGCCCACAACATAGCTTTCATTAAAATTTACTATAACTCATTGTCAAATTTTTCAGATCTTGTGCTCAGAATCTCAAAATGTAGAATACAACTTCCATATTGGATAAAGCTTTTAAGAAGTCCCAATCCAGGATAAATGTCTACTAGCCTGCTGAATACACATGGTCTATGGTCTAATGGCTGGATATATACTGCAGAAAGTATTCTGTCACTGCATGGACTTTTGCATTAACCAGAAATTTAGAAATATATTGGGCTAGTGGTAGAAATGCTGTGGTAAACCAATCGTGGATTAAAACTTTAAAGAACCCACTGCATTATAAATCATGAAATAAGATTTGGAGCAGACTCGAGCTATTCAAAGCCTCTAGCTTTTGGGAAGCTGTGGCGCAGAGGAAGATATGTGGAGAGCAGGAGGAGAAAGGGCATATGGTGCCATGAACTGATGTGGAATAAACAAGTCAAGGTTGTGTGACAGTTGGGTGAGCACAGGAAAGAAAGAAAGCCCTGATTGTATTTAAGCATGAAATGTATTTTTGCAAAAGGAAGGCAGTAGTGTCTGTGTGCCTACTTTTCCTGTCACATTATATAACCTCTTAGAAAACACAGAAGATGCTTTTTCACCTGTCAGTTAAACTGGAATGCCAAGTGGCCTAATGTTGCACCTTGATTGCAGTTCATTGGAGTATGATTTAAGACTGTCATCCTCTGACCCGCATGGTCAAGGCCAAATGGTTTGGAGCCCTTCTGGACAAGAAGGTTAACCTTCCATCTTGAGTGCACAGCATGCACCTCATTTCTTGGCAATATGCCAAAGCTGTCTCTTTACCTTCCTTACCAATCAAGTGATTTAATCCAGTTGCAGGGGATAGCCTTGGCCTTCACACTCTAATCCAGGGAAATCCATGGTTTTTTTCCAAAGCCTGAGCATCAAGTGTTGTCAATTACAGCCTGAAAAAAGCTTAAAGTAAGCTTCTCGAGTCAGTCTGAGCCCACACCCAAAAGAACAAAAATAGGCTCTGGTTTATCCATGACTGAGAATGGAAAAATAGCATTGACGCTATTGTGCTATGACAAACATTCAATTATGAGTTAGCCAGCTGCTGCTAATCTCACAATGTTAACGTATATGGATGGCTTCTTTTAATAGACTCACTTGCACATTCAGACAGGATGGAGTTACTTATATTAGGATCTCTGTGGAGGGGCTCCAGCTGTACCCATGCAAGTAGAATTACAATACATCAAAAACTCGTGTGAATGGGCTTGTATCCATGTAACATTTTCTTTCCCTGATCTTCAACACATTTAAAAAAAAATCCCAATGAGGAAAGCAGCTGCCTGAAGGGGTTTCACCCAACATCTTTTGGAGAGCGCAGCTACTTTGTGCTTTTGAAAAGCTCATATAAATTCACATTTCAGGTTGCAGTTACTGTTACTCTTTTGCTCATTGTTGATATCCAATCATAGACAAGCATAAATTAATCTACAGGAATAACAGTCTCGTTAAATATTGTGTTTTCACCTGAATTAACCAAAAATATTACTGGAATTGGGCTCCATCACTGTGGCTGTATCAAGAACACATATTATAGCTGTCAGTGGAATGATCTCTTACGTCTGAGCAGTAAAATCGATGCATAGGTGCCTTAAACCTGTATTCGCTCTGAAGGCCAGTTTCAAAACAACCTCATTGTACATACGCTTATGAAAAAGACCCTACTTCTCCTTTGATTTATCAGATCTGTACACAGGCTATTAATGTCAGGTTCAAGCAACCAACGGTTCAGAGGTCACGCCCTGCTCAAGGGACCTCTACTATCACTCCAGTGATCCCATTGCTGCTGTTGTCTCCCTGAAAAAACAACTCAATACATAGCAAGACACTTACACACAGGTATAAACATTTATATGGTCATAATATGTAGTACAAAGAATAAAGGAATATAAAAGAGTAAATATGAGATAACTTATATACATTATTCAAACACTTAATATGTTCATTTTTTCAAGTTATTATGCTAGTCTGTCATCCACTGTGATGACGGTGAGATGCTGTCATAGAAACCACCACATGTTTTTCACAAAGTCTGCTGCTTCAGTGTTTTTATAACTTTTTTTTTCTGATGTTACAATAACATACTGAAGTATAGTTACAAGCATTTTGTGAGGTTCAAAGGCTTTTATTGACAGTTAGATTAAGCTTATGCAAAGAATCAATACTTACAGTGTTGATTCTTCTTTTGCAAGACCTTCACAGTTTGCCATGGCAACAGGATGTGACATCTTGGTCACATCCTGACTGATGGTAGTCCATTCTTGCTAAATCAATGCTTTGCGTTTTTTGGGTTTTTGTTTGGTCACCTACCTCTTGAGGGTTGACCACAAGAGGTAGGTGGTCAACCCCGGCCATGGATCTAAAATGTTGATGTTTTGTTCCTCAAGCCAGATAGTTATCACTTCTGCCTTATGGCAAGGTGCTCCATCATCCTGGAAAAGGCATTGTTCGCCATCAAACTGTTGTTGGATGGTTGGGACAAGTTGCTCTCACAGGATGTTTTGGTATCATTCTTTATTCATAGAATGTTCTCAGGTAAAATTGTGAGTGATCCTAGATCCCTGGCTGAGAAGCAACTCCACACATGAATGGTCTCAGGATGCTTTACTGTTGGCATGACACACGACTGATGGTCGCAATCACCTTTTCTTCTTCGGACAAGCTTTTTTCCAGAAGCCCCAAACAATCGGAAAGTGGATTCATCAGTGAAAATTACTTTACCCCAGTTCTCAGCAGTTCAGTTCCTGTACCTTTTGCAGAATATCAGTCAGGCCCTTACGTTATTCCTGGAGAGAAGTGAGTTCTTTGCTACCCTTCTCGACAAAAGACCATCCTCCACAAGTCTCTGTCTCTCTATGCGTGCAGAAGCACTCGCACTTGCCTGCTGCTATTCCTGACCAAGCTCTGCATTGTAGGTGCATTGATCCCAATCAACTTTAGGATACGGTCATGGCGTTTGCTGAACTTTCTTGGGCATCCTGAAGCCTTGTTCACAACAATTGAACCTTTCTCCTTTAAGTTCTTGATGATCTGATGAAAGGTTGTCTTAGGTGCAACCTTACTAGCAGCAGTATCCTTGCCTGTAAAGCCTTTTGTGCAAAATAACGATGACTGCACATGCTTCCTGCTTCTGTGATAACAGAGGAAGAACAATGATTTCAAGCACCACCATCCTTTTCATGCTTCCAGTCTGTTATTCTTATTCAATCAGCGTGACTGAGTGATCTCCAGCCTTGTCCTCCTCGACACTCACCTGTGTTTATGAGATAATCACTGACCTGATGTCAGCTGGTCCTTCTGTGGCAGGACTTCAATGCAGTAGAAATGCTTTTGGGAGGTGGGTGAGGGGCTTTGCAGTTAACTGCAATTCATCTGATCACTCTTCAAAAAATTTTGGAGTACATGCAAATTGCCATCATTAAAAAAGTGAGCCAGTAGAGTGTGTGAAAATCAATATTTGTGTCATTCTCAAAACCTTTGGGAATGGTTGTACATTGAGCACGCAACCCTTCATCCTGGTGGTCCAGCACTGTAAAAATGTGCCAGAGGAAAAACTCTATATGGACTTGCTGTTAATAACGAATGTGGAGTGGCTTATTAAGTCCAATCATTGTGGCTGACCTCAGTTTAATGAAGGATGGAACAGCTCAGGTCAGGGAACCAAACTGTATTATCATCCAAGATCAAAATCTGACATGCATTGTCTGATTAAAATGAGTGCCGAGATTCTTGATTTAGAAGAATGTTTTTCACATATATTCAACATGATTTATCACACATTTATGAAGCATTTCAAGCTTGATCCCAATCAGAGACATTTTGACAGAATGATTCAGTGTTTAAGATTAAATTAATGCTCCATGGAGCACACAAGTGATTGGGGAAAAGCCCAGGTGTCAGATCCCATGTTTGTGTAGGTATTATTTTGGAATTACTTTCAATAAATACATGAACACATAAATAAAGCTGGTTTTCGCAAGGTGCTATGGATGGATATATTATTATCCATTCTCCTTTCAAGCAGTTTGATGATGTGAATGGGCACAAGTGACTAAGGAGAAGAAATAAAATAAGTCTGAAAAAACATTGTGGATTTTGAGCAAGCAAGACATCATATTTTAGTATTGCTAAAGCAGAAACCGACCAAATGGCCAATTAATGATATTACTGTACTTCAATTTTTTTTTATCTTACTTCCACCTGTTTCTTACAGTACTGTTTAACTCTCTGACTTCTACTTCACAGTAGTAAAAAAAAACGTTCTCTCTAGTAAGGTGGCGTTGGAAAATTTGACCTTCCCAGATCAATAGCAGACTTAAGACATTTTCAAAATGCAAAAAAAAAAAGGCAATTCTGAACAGTAGTAAGTTAGACAACAAGGTAGAAACTAGATCTCATGAAATTGAGTCAACTTCTTAGAGGGTGTAGCTCAGTAGTAGAGCACATGCTTCATATGTATGCTGCCCTGGGTTCAGTCTTGGGCATCTGCAGCCCTACAGGGCACAAGCCTGGATGACTGCAGTAAAAATCTTTGCCAAACAAATCTGAGCATTGATCTAAAATGGAAAAATATATGCCAGACTGTAGCAGCCCCTAACAGGACAAGCCAAAAAGAAGTTCTCGGAGCTGGACAAATAAAACTGTGCAGACACCTGATGAGTTTTCAGGTACCATGTAGAAAGTGCAAAATAGATTTTAGAAAAAAAAATTCTTACTTTTTTATTGTTTACTGCAGTGCAGTCTCGCGCTAAGCCATCTCATGCAATACAACAGCAGGCGACAGCTATATTATAAGCTGATGTTCTGCATTATTTATGGCAGGAGCAAATCTAGGATTTTTCTCCCTCAAGGGCCACAAAGGGGCTACAGTTTATACCAAGGGTCAAAGTATAACCTTATTTAATAAGATCTAGATAGATTTCTTTTGTCATCTTACATTGCCTCCATTGCTTTTGGAAAAGACACACAAATAAATGAAATTTGATTCTTGGGGACTAATAAAGTTTTTTTAATTTGAATTTGAATTGAATTTGGAAGTTTTACCTTCTATAATCACATGGTGTGAGTTGTGAGGAAACAAAAAAAATCAACATAATACACGAGACACTTTTTTGATAAATATATAATGCATAAACATAATGGTGGCACAGTGGGTATCGTGTATAGGCTGTACCTCGCCTCTCACCGCAAGTCAGCTGAGATAGGCTACAGCAGCATCCCTGACATGGTAGAAAAGGGGCTGAAGATAAAACGATTATGGTTGTTTCTTCAAGAAAATGGATGGATATAATTTAAAACAAGTAGTGTGTATTACAAGATACAGAATATATCAAAACAGAAAAACCAACAGTGAATGTTGCGTTTAGAAACGAGTGCAAAGCCTACTTATGGCTCTTAGGCCAAAGTGGAAGAATTATCTGTTTTTACACTGAAGCTGACACACTTCACATATTCATTCATATCCAGGTCTTTGACCTCAAGACTCGATGCTCCAATTTGATTCAGTCAGTCATTTGCAGTTGTTCTCAAGTGGTTTAGGCCTTTGGGCTAAAAAGCTTTGGCCACCTGCTGACAGGTGTTGCAATAACCATCTTACACAAACCTCATGAAACAACATACTGGATGACTGCTCCTTCCTTCTGAAGGCATTCAGTTTTGGTTTCATAAAAATTACAGTATACTGAGTTTTTCTCTATAAAAAAATATAATTAAATTCATTGCTCATTGATGAAAATTTTATTATTTTTATTATTATTATTATTATTATTATTATTATTATTATTATTATTATTATTATTATTATTATTATCAACTTATGAAATTTTTTATGACAAGATTATATAAATCACAACCTTTCTCTGGGACAATTATTCAACTGAGGTAGTTCACAGGATGATCTCTGTGATCATACAATAAATAAATGTCAATCAATGTGTAGTGCACATAAAATTTGACAACATTTATTGAATGAAAAGATATGCATACCACCACGTCCTAGGCAAGCAAAATAATTATTGGGTGATGGAAAATGTCAGGAACCAACCAAATGAAATGAACCTTGACTCTTACAAAAATCACATCTCATCTCAAATACCATCTGTCATAACGTGCCCAAACAATCATTGCCCACCTTAAAATACCTCTCTAGTCCCTATAGAAGAAAAATTAAAACAGCAGTAATCAATCAGATACTACAGATGCAGAATAAGTACTCTGTAGTGAAAATCTGTGCATCCTCACAATGTTTGTGTTCATCTGAATCTGTGTCATTCATGCTTTGCAGGCAAACAATACCTCCATTCAGCAAAATCCATATCATCTGAGGGCTATACAGTTTCAAAGATCCGTACATCATTTTAAGGTAGCGCTCATTGCTAATGTTTAATGGTGGCTTGCATTCACATAGAGCTCTAGTAGAGATGAGAATACACTGCTCAGCAAAACAGCACCTTGTCACAGTGAGGGCAGGAAATTCAGGTATTGCTTAAATAAACTCCCTGACACCATCCTCATCTCAGAATCACTAGATGATTTGTTTTGGTCTGGAAAAGACTGAATCAATTAATCAGCTGCAAAATCATAAAAGTGCAGTCAGCAATGTGAATCCTTCTATGAAATTGTGAATGTAATTATTGAAAACCCCTGGCCTGACTTTCAGTATTATTGACAAAATGACAGTCTGCACATCCCGTCAGCAGAGTGCTTGTGCCATGCAGCCACAGAGTGCTGATTATCTCCATGTAACTACATATTTGTTTGAAGGCAAACTCCTGCCTCTTTCTCAGCCTGTCAGAAACAGATGCAAATGAACCAAATTTCTGGCTCATTGCACCCCACAAATTAATAACCTCACACATCATACATTACAGTACAATTAGATTGTCCATTATTTTGTAAATGCCAGCAGAACCATTTCGCCTTCTCAAACATACTGTCATGTGGCTGCATTTGCCTAACAAACGTAAGATCAAAGGCATATTTCTGAATCCTAATCAGATCTATTTCAAGTCCCATGCTGGCGCAGGATGTCAGGCAGCGGTCTGTGGCTGGCACGGTTTGAATACCTGCAACAGTAAATAGATGGGCGGGTGGGATGATTTGCATATAAAAAGGAGCGGTGATAAAAGAAAGTACTTAACCTGGAGTTTCTCACCATCCAACACTCTGGCACCTCTAACAGAATGACAGAAGACTGCTTTTTATCAGACGGGATCCCATTATAAGATAAATGTATTTATTCTTGATGGAGACTGAAAGGAAGCAGAAAAACAAAGAACATGTTTGGAACAATGAAGCTTGGGACTTGTACCTGTAAATGAGCAAGGAGCCAACCACATATTTTATGATGAAGTGGAGATATGTTTCTCGCGTCAGGGTCCATTTGTAGCAGAGGTGACATTTGTTAGGCGCTTCGAAATCAAATTATCTCAAGTTTTATTAATACGATGCCAAGTTGTAACAAAAGTTATCCCATGACAATTTCAATAAAGCAAGTCTAGACCACAGTTTTTAATCCCCCCCCCACCACGCGCAAGCACTTTGCGACTGTGGAGAGAAAAATGTAGAAGATGTAATTCATGCCGTGTAAATTACTAAGCAGCTGCTGTACTCAGCAGAACAGAGGAAATCCCAAAGCAGAACTCTTCAAACAGTGTGAGCTTACTTCTTCTCCATATTAACGCTTCTCTTGTCAGTCATGCCGTTAGATCAAGGCAGCAACACTGTGCATTTATGAAGCTTTCCTTCCTGGTTTGGAGGATGTAATTGAGTGTGGTGTCTACCAAAATCGTACTGTACTGTACTTTTCTTGTGTCCTCCCTGTGTTATCAAGCGGAGCCAAGAACCACACTACTTACTCAGGAAGGGTGTTCCTGCAGTGATGCTTCAAGCTAAATTCTAATGTCAGCAAGCTTACAGTAACAGTATGTATCATGTGCATCATCTGACTTTAAAGAGCTGTCATGCTAACATTATCTGACACAAAGATTTTGTTGTTGAGTTTCATTTGAGCACAAACTAAAATATTACACCGAATAAGTAAAATGGACAATCAAACCATGTCAATATTACTGAAATATTTATTTATTTTACAGGCCCAGTAACAACGTGGTAGTAGCATGGATAAATATAATACTATATCAAAAAGCATTTTGCATGAATTAACAAACAATTTTTTTTTCATATTTCCTGCCAAGAAAACATCGATAAGATTTTTTTTACATGCATGGTATATCATGCCCTGATTTTGCTTGACTGAGAGTGCTATATCATGACCTTTCAGTTGAAGTTGAGCAGATGACCAGCATTATCACCATGTCATCCAAATATCTTGAGGATAAATTCAATGTCAAAGTTTCCACATATCAACTTCCACCCCAGAATGAGAGACAGCTTGCTGCTGCTGCTGGAAGGTATCACAGTGAGCAGTTAGTCCCTCAGGGCTTAATGTGGATCGTTCAAGAAACTCCTGGGGTGTTACACAATCTCTTTTACGTCCCTTTTAATAAACAACACTCATCATATGTTATAATGCAGTCTTGAATGGCTCTACAGACTTCTTGTTTTAATCTGTGGACATGTTGCAGTATGATCTCCTCCGGGTCTGTGTACTGCATCACGCCATCCTTCTATGTGTGAGGTGACCTTGAAGATCATTGCTGTTGTATTCCCCCTAGTCACTACTGCAGTGAAACGGCACAGCTAGCATCCCTCTCGGGGGTCGTTCATCTAGATAGGAGACACATCAGTCAAAGAGTTCATTGATCGAGGTGTCAGATGTCTTGATTTCCTTGTGCAATAATCAGCTCAGTTTTGACACTCGCCCTAATGTGTAAAAGGAACAAAAGGAGTGGGGCAAATGGATTGTGAAGGGCAGCCCTATTCATTGTCTATGGTGTCAGATGTATCAGTATGTAGTCTTGTAGTGTGATGAAAACTCCTTTGTTATTTCATAGAGAGTAATGTGTGGGTCCTGATTAATATTAGACTTACAGAACATTTAATTTTCATGTACACTGGAGTGTGGTTTCTGTTTTGAACAGGACCACATGATTGAGCCATTCTGCATTCAGAACAAGATGGATACATCACCCTCATCTTTGTTCTGGATTACAGAATAAGATATACTCTACTCTTAGCAGCTTCATGTGAATGTCACAAATGCCAACCAATTGTTCATGATTCATTTTGAGACCACAATGGATTAGTGTGTTTGGTTTTCTTTTGTGGTCAGTGTGCTACTAGGACAGAAAGAAGCAAACAGACATGTGTTGGGCATTGATAATGATTGTTGAATCACAACAGATTCACTGGAGTGTCACATAAAATAAATGCATACAACCATATCAGTCCAAAGCATGGCGGCAATCATCCACAACAAAGAACACCGACTGCAAGCCGAGCTAAGCTGATGGGTTTTATATTCAAATAATAAAGACAGGGAGGAATAGCATTAGTAAGGGATATGGAGCCACCATAGTGAAGCACCATGTGTCTCACTATGGTGACATTATATACTGTAGGATTTATAATTTCTTCATGAACTTCAGTAAAGACTGAGCACGTTTTGGTTAAGTCACTGACTTAAGTATGCATACAACGATACCAGGCAATTCAAGTTTAAATCCTTTAAGCCGACTGTTTGGCAACATGTACCATGTTTCCATCAATACATTGTTGATTTTCAATGGACTCAGTATTTAATGAGGGGGAAGTGTGCAACATCTTGTTTTGTTTACCAGTCCTTCTCTATCTGCGGTCAATAGGTTCAATTTGATTCAGACTGTGGGTAGGGAAATAAATTGGAATTGTAATGGGGGTCATGTTGGACAAGATTCAGTTTGTGTTGCGTTTATCACTTTTAGCCGTTAATGTGGCCATAGCAGAACTGCATTCTGACACAAGACAGAATCAGGATCCTGGATTGAAGTTCTTTAATTGTATCTCTTAAAAAAAGACGCATTACTACATTTGATAGCTCTGGATATCCTCTCTGCATGTGCCTGAAATCTAGATAGAGTGCTATTCGGTCATATTATATATACAGGCTTTTGTTTTAAATACGATATATACAGAATATAGCATCATGAACACCATATTTTTCAAAAACATTAACTTGTGACCATCTTTCTAGATATGGTTATAATACACTTGTTGTTTTGTAAATTTAATTATTGCTGCCACCCACAAAATATGTAAACAACAACACTACATTGGAGGAAAATGTAATAAAATAAAAAAATCAAATCATGTAGAACATAAACCTATCAACTAATGAATGGAGCCAGTTGCTGTTCATGACCAGGGCTGTAGAGGTATCCAGACGCTCCATCCAATGTTCTCAGACCTGTCTTATGGCTGCCGGGTTGTCTTTTACACATCTGCAGGTCTTGACTCAATGTTATCAAATTGTAGCAAAAGTGTGACAGTGTGAGTGTTTGTCAGGGGATTCTACGGTGGCACAAACCACTATCTACTAGCCAGTCCCAAGCCAAGATAAACGTAGAGGGTGAAGCAGAAGGACATCCGGCATAAAACTTTGCCAAAGAAATATGAGTGTTCAACTAAAGATTTTTTTTTACCAGATCAGACATGGTCCAGGTTATCCACGTCCTCCACCGGCACTATTAATCTACATGACATCGATGGAAATTCAGCTACTGTTGGTCGAAGTCAAAGGAGAGGCGGATTATCAGACAGCAAGAAAAGATCAACAAACAGCCCCAAAATCTGAAAGTGGTGACCTTAAAAGTGGGGACTATGAGAAAAAAAGCAGGGAGTTGGTTGACATGATGATCAGGAGAAAGAAAGGCAGTAAGTCTACAAACTAAGGAGCAGGATTGGATTTTACTATGGTGTTGATGGCAAGAAATGGAGTAGGGGTCATTTTAAAAGAAGAGTTAGTTAGGAGTGTCTTGGAAAGAAAAGTCTCAGATCGATTGATGAGGATGAAACCTGAAATCGAGGGTGATATGTGTACAGATGTCTGTGCAGGTTCTCAGTTATCCAGGTCATGGTTATCCAAAGCTGTTTAAGTCGATCCACTGGATGTTAAGAAAGTTCTTGAAGACGTTTCCTTTCTCATCCAAGAGACTTTTTCAGTTCTGAACTGAACTGATATGTGTACAGTAATTCGATTAATGGTTATGCCCCATAGGTAGGATGTGAACTGGAGGAGAAAGAGAAATTCTGGGTGGAGGTATAGGAAGTTAGACTGAGCATTCAGGAGACTGAGAAACTTGTGGTTGGTGCAGATTTTAAAGCACATGTTGGTGAAGGAAATAGAGGTGATAAAAAGGGATGGATATGTTTCGCATCCAGGAAAGGAAGTTGGACTGGAAGATACTGGTAGACTTTTCAAAAATGATGGGCATGGCTAAAGTGAACACCCTCAGCTCTGAGTCCCTCTCTGATTGCAGTAGTGATGAATAGGCTGACACATGAAGTTAGACTGGAATCCCATTGGACCATGATGTTCGCAGATGATATTGTGATATAATGTGAAAGCACGGAGCACTTGGCAGATTGTATAGAAAGGTCATGGCATGCATTGGAGGAGAAGAGGAATGAAGATTAGCTGAAGTAAAAGACTATATTGGTGCACAAATGAGAGGAGTGGAGAAGGTAGAGTGGGACTACAAGGAGAAGAAATAGCAAAGATGGAGTAAATACTTGGGGTCAACAGTACAGGGCAACGGTGAGTGTGGAAAGGAGATGAAGACATGGATCCAAGCTGGCTGGAACAGTTGGAGGCAAGTAACAGGTGTCAGAAAACAGAATACAGAAGAGTTTCAGGAAACAGAAGCATCTCTGCTAGAATGAAGGACAAAGTTCATAAGACAGTGGTGAGGCCAGCCATGATGAACGGATTAGAGACAATGCCGCTGAAAATAAGACAAGAAGCCGAGCTGGAGGTGGTGGAAGTAAAAATTTTGAGGTTCTCTCCAGGAGTGACCAGGTTGAATAGAATCAGAAATAAGTTCATCAGAGGAACAACCAAGATGAGATGTTTCGGAGACAAAGTTAGATAGAGAAGACTTTGAGAGAATGTGAGTATATTGGTAAAAAGGTATTGAGGATACCAGGCAATAGGGCACGGGAAAGACAAAAGAAAGAGTGGATGCATGTAGTGAGGGAAGACATGAGGGCATTTGGTGTTAGAGAGGAGGATACAGAAGAAAGGCTGACATAGAAAAAGGTGACACGCTGTGGCGACCCCTAATGGGACACGATCAAAGGACAGGAAAAAGAAGGATGAACAGGTTGCAGGTTGAGGTGAAGATTTGTGTTAGATCAGTCAGCTTGTGCATCCAAGCTTTATTTTGTGCACTTGTGTGTATGTGTCTATGTATCTATGTGGATTTGATGTGTGACTGTGATTTAATTGTAGAATCAAAAATTACTTGAATTCAATCTTAGTACCCTATGGTGTACATCATTCATGAAAATGCGAATAAAGGTAATGTTTCACTTTTTCTTATGATTTGGTTGCTCCAGAAAAAGTCAGCGAATATCAAGATGAACAATTTAGGGAGATTTTTCTGCAGCTGATATGAAAATAGTCTGCACAGGTAAAAAAAAAAAAAAACGTGTTGATAATTATGTTCATTTGTAAAAATGCTGAAGAAAGTGCTGTAAAATATATTTCTCCACATAGATAAGCTAAATTCATTCCTGATTTTGTCTTTCAAGAATAATCTTGAGAAAATAGCCCCAGTCAGGCTATGATTGTCATCTTTTAGAAAGAGCACATGTTGTTTCTTGGAACAAGCTCAGCACCCTGACTTCTCTCTCCTTTATGTCTCTATTGTTCACTGAGATTTCCCTAGTTTAGCTCTGACAGCCAGATACAATGAATTGGAGGCTGCACAAAAGAGACTTTTACGCTGCATTAGGCAAGGGTCCCACGTGCTTCGCTGACACAAAAATACAATTTATTGAGACAGTGCCATTCATCTTGGCAAAATCAGATATGATTGGTTCTGTCCAAGTCTTTTTTTTCTTCTTCGCTTTGACTGCTCTATTGAAGATGTTAACGTTTACAGTTTTTTTTTCCATGAGCAAATATATGTCTTATCAGACATTCAAAGGGAAAATGACATTTCAGAGAATGCAAGGAAGGCAGCTATCTATGAAAATTACTTATTATTGACCTGTGACATTAAATCATTCACAAATATTTAAAAACCTAACAACATATGTCTATGTGACACGGTGATGTCTGACTATGAGAAGCAGCTGATTAAGCACAGTTGTAGAGGTTAAAGGACACCACCAGTTGGCTTCCAGATCATTGTGTCAATTAATCAATTTGCTGCGTGTTCACACATGGAAAAAGGACTAATGAGTTGTTGCTCAACCTCATACAAGAACATGACAACAAAGGAAATCATTCCTGTCAGACTGATGCAGTTTCAGCTATACAGGTAGTCTTCAATATACAAACATAATTGGTACAAAGAGGTTGTTCGTAAGCTGAATTGTTTGTAAGTCATTATTTATTACATTTCAACCTATAATCACCATTTGAGGCTATTTAAATGTAATTACTACTCTAAATATGAATGATGTATCAGAAACACTTGCAGGACACAAAAAAACATAAATGAAATAAAAATTTACATCTCTACCTGTGCTGAATTAATTGTATCCACAGGGTCGTAGAGGCTAACCCAGCCTTTATGTCCCTGAGGTATTCCACCACACTGGTGAATGACGCACTGATGTACGTCCTGGTAATCAAAAAGTCTGATACACCACTTTATGCTTGAGTATTCCGTTTAATTTTCATTAAGTTTCTCGGTTGACTTGACCAGTAATTAACATCAAATAACAAAAAATTCAGGGTTCAGTGTTAGTTAATGCTTCCGGGCAGAAACCTAACCCGAAAACACTGGTTCCTACATTGTTTAGCTCCTACAAGGGGGGACAACCTGACAAAATTAAAACAGCACATAATAAGCTAAAATACAGGTACAGATCAAGTTCTTCTCAATCATTTGTCGGTTTTACAAAAAAAATACATGGAAAAATAACAACCAAGTTTACGTCATTTTGTAGTGGGGTTTCATTTTTCTTAGGACAGGACACAGTGTATAAGTACAAGATGTTTATTTATCAATTCAAATCATTCATAGGTTGAGTAGAAGTCCAATAATATCATCGATGTTATAGACAGACTGACAAGTCCAACAAATACTTATCTTATTATAATGAGATCTCTGGAGACGATGAACAGTCCTTTGAAGCTTTATTACAGAATATTCTGGGTACAGTAGACTTACAGACAAGAGCTGCAGCGGTGTTCAAGTACAAAGATATGAAAGGATCACACATCATTTATACTCTAAAAGGCGGAGGGGAGGTATTAACCTCGACACATCTGCTCTCAACCAGTTCTTTACCAGTTTCAATTGGTACATCATGACCTCCAGACGTGAACAAAAATGTCAAGTCGCCAGTTTCACAAAACTATTTGATGACACAACATAATCAGTCACGCGAACCCCGCGAGGACACATATATTGCAGACAAAATTATTCAAGGATACCAACAGTCATGCAAGCATTTCCAAATATGGTCAAACAGTAGATAATATCCATGCAGAGCCTTCATGACCTCGGAACAGCCTGGTGCTATCTTCCCAAGCGCTGAATGATTTGAGACACACACACAACAATCCAGATCTTTGGTTCTATGAAATGATATTATTTTATTATATTATTTTATTGTATTATTTTATTGTAATTAAAACATTCCACCACAATTTCACTTGACCTAATGTATGCCTGCCACACATTGGAGAGACATTTGTTCTTCCCTGATATATTTTTCCCATTTCCTAATAGACCTATCCCTGCTGAAGCTATTTAATCGGTTGCTGTGACAGATATGTGATGAATAGAGCTTGAAGTTGCCTGCTTGTCCCCTCACCAACCCTGTGCCATCAACAGTTCATGTTTCACCTCCATGTGCTGACTGGAGGAGTGGAAAGCACTACAGTACATTTTCTACAGATAGTTTTGACTCTCCCCACTCACCTACGCTCTTTGAACATAAAAAAGTTTACTGGTGTATTTTTGTTCATGAGTGATGTCTTTGATATTGATTGGCTGGTTCCTATGGTGTAGGCTGGTTGTGTAGTGGGTAATAACTAGATGGAGACCATTACCACTGCTGTGGAATACACAGATCCATTCAAATCCGAACAATGAGGGTATAAATAGGAAAATGCTCATTGAAATCACTATAGCTGGTGGAAAACAAAACATTATCACGGTGCAATATGTCTTCCAAATGGCTCTGTGACATTCTTATGTTTATACTATTTGCTTGTAGAATGCTGTCAGTTTGCAGAGAATAAGATGATGTTTAACTTCAGGCTGTTGTTTCTACTCTCAACCCAATCTTATTAAGAATTGATGATCCATATGCATGTAAACTAAAGAGCAGTGAGGCATGTTCAGCATAAATGCTTGTGATAATTTGACTGACGACCGTCTCTTCAAAAACCTGGACCCTGGATAGTTTTAGCTTTTAAAAGATGCACATAGGTAACAAGAGAAAGTAAAATCCTGGTCAGATTCATAAGGAAGGATCACGATGCACGATGACGAACAGGTTTAAGCGCTGTTCATGGTCAAGTCTTCAGTGTGCATAGGTTAAAATGTATTGGGCGTTTGTTTTGAATATTCAGGGCTATTCCATTTCACATCAGTAACGTAAAATTTTCATTAACCTCTGCAAGCTGCTAGCTCTGGTTATGCATAAAAGTCATTCCCTATACATCTGATCAGAAATTTTGGAGAATATAAATCATCCTCGAGGGAAGTTTCTCTGCTGTTCTATTGAACATTCCCATTTTCAAATCTTCCATTTTTCTGAATTGTCTTGTGTTAAAATGGTTATGTCAGCCACAAAGGTCACTAAATGTCTTAATGAGATTTGGCACCATATGCTACAATACGTGACTCATATACGCTAGCTTTGCAGTCTTTTTCCAGAACCAAATGAACAAGCAGAGCAGAGTTTAGAAAGATTATAGAGCATTCTATTGAAAACAGCAATGTAAAGAAAAAATATTCTTGAAGACTAAAGTTTAATGTCATCTTTAAACATGTTATTATTCAGTACTATGTCATGAACGTGACACAGAGAATACAGGACTCAAATGCACAACAGATGTAGGTATATACACATATATACCTACATCCAAAAGATGAGGCAAAACCGTGAAGCAAAAGGCATGGCCAAAAACAGGCAAGAATCATGCACTCAAAAATTATAGCTATGACTAAGGGTAAATGCTGGAACACGCTACACCAAACTGATGACGAGACAAAACACAAAGGGGGAATATAAACAGGACTAATGGGGAGTGATGGAACACAGGTACGGGAGACACAATCAGGGATCAGATGAAGACAGATGAGGAGGGGCAGACAGGATCAGACAGTGAAACATGACACCTAAATGTTTATCAGACTTTGTCGCATGAGAATCACCAGTGCATGACTGTTCACATCCTCAATAATTAAGTGATGAATTCCACATTATCAGCAGTCTAACACCTCTGAAATGACAGATATCCTAAACATCAAGGCTACATAATACCGACTAAGATGCTTGGTCAGAAATAGAAGACATAAAGACAACTTGCTACATTAAAAAAGGAAAAACAAATACACTTCATCCATGAGGTTTGATGTTAAAGTCGAACCATGAAATGACAGACAAATAACTGTTTCCTGCAGACAGTTTGTCTTCTTCTCAATGAAAAGGGTCAATGTGAGCAAACCATTTGTGATTTGACAGTTTAATAATGAAATGTGACTACTAAAATGTTTTTTCAAACAAAAACTATGTACAAGAAAAGATTTTCAAATCTACAAAGTTATACTATAAATAGTTATCAAGAAGCATGTACCACAGTAATATCCAAATGAAAGGGACAGGGAATAATATCAAGCTTGTGAAACATATTTTTGGTGTATTTACTGTTTGCTGGAGCTGAAAAAGGGATTTTTCTAAGGTTATAAAAAATACAGCCAAATAAACGAGCACATATGTTACCGTTAAACAAAGCTCCTCAGATTAGATTTAATCCACTATCAAGCTAAACCACTGCTTAAAGCAAAAATAGGAATTCCTGAAAGGTTATTTCAGTCTGCAAATGAATTTTTCAAAGGGTAATTCTCAGAGTAATTCTAAGCCCTCTGTTTTGCTGTGTTTCACTGAAATTTAATGTGTTCTGATGTGGTTTCTTTGGTTTCAGTCGTGTTTTGAGGAGGAAACTTCCTTGGTGGTTCTCGGCCTCTGCTGGGATTTGGAATAAATCTTTTAAAAATTCCACTACCACAATTACAAGGCAGACATAAAGCAGGTCAAAGAAAGGACAAGGGTGACTCTCATGTCCAACAAATTAATCATATTCTTACCACCATAGTTACTTGAACTGAAAAAACATTAGCAGGACATCTCTATCCATTTTAAAAGTTTGATATCATAGATTATCTTCATGCTTTTCAAGTTATCAGAGGAAGATGACAACAAATAAGAATCCAAAACAAGAAGAACATTTCTGCATTTGCTGGAAAATGTATAAGGTTACTGCAAAATATGACAAGGAATACAAGTTTTAGCACGAAAACTGTCAACAGAGAGAAGTCGTGGTCATCAGTTACATCTCTAACATGAACAGAAACAGTGGAGCCACAGAAACAAATTAAATCCTCACCTACAACTGCTTTGATACTTTCAAATGTGTATGGTACAGTTGCCATTTAACAACTAATTGAATTTGCATTTCACTGGCAAAGACATAAACTTGTCACAGAAGCATAACCAACAGACTGCTTTGCACCAGTGAAACAGTACATGGTTTGACGAATCATTTTTTACTATTTCCCACCATGTGGACAAAAAAAAAGTCAGCATCAACAGCTCACAAAGTCTGTTAACAGCTGTTAATCACTGTAGCGGATTTGCAGTGCAATAAACAGCCATAGGAAACTTCAGGTGTGCTGATTGCCCTGCATAGTCATTTAACAATTGAGGAATACGGGGTCATTTAACGGAAGCGCCTTATGGCAAAAACGAGTCTTGTATGGCAGACGTATATTCCACCTCAGTAAATGCAATAAAAGGTGGTTTTGTAAAGACCAGAACGAATTCAAACATCTCCACAATCACCAGAGCTTAATATGACTAAGCACAATAATGTTTTATTGGAATGAGACTTTCAGAATAAAAGTTTTTGGTTTCATATGAAACCAATCCATGAAAGTTGTTGATCTTAGCAAATTAACAAAACAGATTCCACTCACATATATCTTCTTCTTCTTCCTTCGGCTTTTCCCTTCAGGGGTCGCCAAAGCAAATCAGTTGCGTCCATCTTACACTGTCTTCTGCATCTTCTTCTCTCACACCAAACCTACCTACATGTCCTCTTTCACTACATCCATAAACCTCCTCTTTGGTCTTATG